>VXBP01010087.1:44177-165810 GCA_013400115.1 Rhinopomastus cyanomelas
CCCCCCCGGGGGCGCGCCACCCCCGCCCCCCCCCCCCCCCCGCCACAACACTCTCGCGGAGGGAAAAGCCGCCGCCGACACAGCAGGTCCCCGAGAAACCTTCGCTCAGCTGCACCTCCCCGCCCCCCCGGCCAGGCTCTACGCGCCCTGCACGGCTCTGCCAGCGGCTTTATCCAGCGGGCGGGGCGCACAGGGAAGGGGAGGGAAGAAGGGGGATACGGACCGCCCCCTTGCGCGCGCGAGAGAGCCGGCTCGGCTCCGCCCCGCCCCGCCCCGCCCCGCCCCGCCCCCAANCGGCGGCCCCGGCAGCGCGAGCGCGTCATAAGGGGCGGGCATGCGCGCGCCGCCCCACAGCGCGTAGTGACCCGCGCTTTCTTCTTTGCGCGCTCGGCGCTGAGAAGGAGGGGATGGGGGTGCGTAGAACGAACTGAAAGGAGGGAAGCGTTGAAAACCTTCCCCCCTCGTTCCGCCTTCAGCTGCCCTTCCCCGCGGGGACGCCGGGTGGAAGAGGCGAGGGGAAGGTGAGAAAGCAGAGAGCAACAGGGAGCGGCCCCTGCGCCCTTGTGCGGCTCTCCGGGGCGGAGGCGCTGGCGGCCAGCCCGCACCGCGCACGGCTGCGGCGGGACAAGTGTTCCTGCCGGTGCCTGGGTGAGAGGACGGTCGCTGCGCGGAGAGCGAAGTGCCTCTCGTCCCGCCGCACGGACCCGTTCAAAAGTATTTACCTTATTTCACTCTTACCGACACCCCGCGGCAGATCCAGCGGGAGTAAAAGGCAAAATCGGCTTCGCTCAGCCCTGCGCGTAAACCCCTTCAGTGACGGGAGCCTGAACTGCCAACAGGAGTAATTACTTGTCTACCTCGAAGTGTCAGGAGAAGCGCGCGCAAGGAGCGCTCATAGACAAAGCTAGGCAATATTTGCTCCTTTGATTTTTGTGTTGTCAAAATTCAGTAGTTATCTGACACCACAAAATCTTTTAACCTAAAGAGTAGCTGCATTTCTAATGCAACTAACATACACAGAAAAAAAAAATAGGAGATTACACTGAGACAGTCACTTAGATACTAAAGAAAAGGATGTATGAGTCTTTACAGGTCACCTTTAATTTAGATGCATTATATATGTTCAGCATTTTTCATTACTGGTTAGATTGCAAAATACATAATGTACGGTAAGTGCAGTGTGGTCAAGCTAATGTTGCTATTCCCACTCTAAAGTGATGTTCATCTAAACCCCAACTTTATTGGTCTTCATTACTACTGATAGTTTAGATCTATTTTGCCAGCACCTCCCATTTTCAGAGCTAACGCCTCTGTAACATAGGGGTTTGTACTTATGGTTCAAGAAGTTATCACTGAAGCTCAAAGGGAAAAAGGAGAGCAACAACGGGAATTCCTCTCAAAAATAGCCATTCTCCTTTCTTACATGTTTGTTTAGGTGAACAGCTACATATGAAGGTCATACTACCTGCGAGTATCATCAGGCTTTAGAAAATGAGTTTGTTACAAAAACACAACCAGGTTTGTGAATGTGAAATGACAATCTCAAAATACAGATTCTGAAGCTGAAGTAGGAAATTGTTTTGGCTGGTTTTTAGGCTACTTCTCTGTCTAGCCATCCCGTTTTCAAAGAATCTATTGAATATTCATGTTTTGTGATATTCTTATGAGTTACTTCAGTTTTTACTCAGACCATGCCATTTAATCAGCCCGATGTCTTAAATGGCTTCTTTTGCAGGTTTTTCGTTAAAGCAAGTTTTCAAATCATGCAGAGAATTGGTTGAGAGTTTTCTTTCTTTTAATATTTTCAGTAGTTTCTTTCTGTACAAATACTGTGATATACCTCCCATGGAAGTCTATCGTTTCCTCACAGAAGCAGCTAATTTCTCCTATGGATTGAGGTCTGTGATGCCTGTACCCTGTTTTGATTGGGGAGCCCGTGCACTCTGCCCACCGACACACACAGTGTTCTGAAGGGAAGGAAGTTCACCTGATGCAAAAACAGCTCAGTGCTGACTGTGCCTCATCGAGGGGATATGCCTGAGCACCTGGCCATCTCTTCAGCTTAGGTAACTATGGTGAGATGGCAGGAAATGTTTTCCTTGGAGCCAGAGCCTGGAGCCCACTCATGAGTAGAGGTCCCACATGGAGGCAAAGGTTGGCTGCATTCTCCAAGGTGAAAAGTGGACCACAGCTCCTCCTCTCACTGTCTCTTTCAGTCAAGGGCAAGGGACACACACTCTCAGATACGTGTTCACCATTTCCAGGCCACTGCTCAAGCTAAGCAGAGCCATTTCTCTGCCCTTCCCATCGAACCTGTGCTGCCAAGGAAAAGATAGAAAAGAAGCACAGCTGGGTCCTGCACATAACAAGGTGAAATCCTATCCTGTGTTAGTTGTCCTTTGTGCCCGTATTTCCACAAAAAGGAAGCTGACATTTGCTGCCCAGAAAACAGCACTGGTAGGCCACTGAAAGTCCACACAGCACCTGCTTGCTGGCTGGGCGGTGTCGGTGCAGACAGCAGTGAGTAGCATATACATCCTTCTGGAGGGTCAAGCTTCCCTACGCTTAGTATACAGCTGAGCAGGGTGTTTAGGTCATAGGTGTAGACTTAGGTACCTCAAATCTGTTCAAGTCAGGCTTAAGGTGCCTGAATCCTTTATTGGATGTAGTCTGAAATGACTTGCTAAGGTCACACAGATACTGTTGAACCATAATCGGCCATGGATCTGCTCTGGCTATTATGCAACATATCATTTGTAAGCAATTTATTAAATTAATTGTCTTCATCTCTGGGTATACCGTCACATTTATTGCAGTCCTGATTTCTTGTTTTAAAAATACATTCCAAAAATTACCTGTATGCAGTGTCTGCCTCACTTGACCTACCTGTTCTGTCTAAATCTCTTCTGAATGCAGACTGGACCTCCTGTTCTGTCACTGTCCATCTCTCTTCCTACTCTTGCTGAGTGATTCCTTCTGACCCTCTCAGCCTGCTCCTGCTTGCCCAGCTGAATTACCACATGCTCTAGATCTTACTACTCACCACAGAATCTCACATCCCTTCTGATTTACTTACTGTATCAGTACAGCTCTGATTGAAACATCCTGCACGTTGTTTAAATAGCAGTGGATGTCAAGGCAAACACAGAATCACAGAATATTAGGGATTGGAAGGGACCTCGAAAGATCATCCAGTCCATCTGGAACATTTAGTCTTTTTATGTACAGCTGTATTTTCTGCTACTTTGTGGTCCTTGTTGAGTTACTCTCTTTTTCCTAGTTGCAGTGAAAATGTTGAGAGACTGGTCCAAAGGCAACAGCTCCCTTCGGCTGAGTTATCTTCTTGAGGCTGAGGCGGTGTGTGAGGCAGGATTTAAAGGTGAGCTAAATAAAGTTTCACAGTTACCAGGGACACAATGGTGATACAGTAAATATTGGCAATATCTTAGACAGCAGAGGTGCTGCAGTCCTAGATTTTAAGAAGCTGAACATCTGTTTAGATTCTGGCTTCCATTACATTAGTGACTACATGCATCTAGCAGTTCTGGCCAACGTGACCAAAGATTTCTTGAAAAAAGTGTAGGTGGTAGAAGTTCACCTGGGCATATTTGAGAACACTGAGGAGAAGGCAACAACAGAGATTAAAAGGCCATTAGCTGTAAGCAGCTTGTCTGCTTGGGAAACTGGTGCAGTATTTCAGTGAAATTGCTTCTCCCACAGTATTCCTGGCTTTTTCACCACAAATGCATAACTTTTTATTGTGCCTCTCCCTCTATTACACTTCTGGAAAGCTAATCAAAACAACTTCTCTTTCTCGCATCCACACAGTATGTTTGAACAAGTTAGTTTGTATTGACAAAGGAAATTAATCCCTCAGCGGAACAGAAGTTAATGCTTTGATCTACTGCAAATAGTATGTTCTCGGGTCCTTCTGAGAATTGTTTATGAAAAGAGATGGCACCACTGATTTGGAAACCTCTAGTTTACACTGAAAACATTTCTCTGCCTGGTATTTATGACAGGAGTACCTCATTTTAGGAAGAATGTAATTAATGGTTGTTGTGGTATTCTGAGAACTTACCTGCCCAGAATGGTTAACAACTCAGAGGTGAAGCCAAAGTATTAAGCCAAAGCAATTAAAATGGCCAACATGAAACCAGTGTGCTGATGTTTATTAGAAGTACAGTGGCCCAAAGGACAGAGGATTAAGCACTGGAGACTGAAGATCACTTCATTCTTGCCTGACATTCTCAGTCTAGAGCTGTTCTTTTCCAGAAAGTACATACAAATATGAGACTCTTTGACCTCGCTGTCTCCAACCTCTGGCAATAACTTCTGTTGGACGCTAAATGCACTGTCATTATGACAAAATGTGATTCCCACATCCTTGCTGACAAGGGTGACCTTTGTTACACAGTTTCTTAACACAATCCTCTAAAAGAACAGAGTGTGTCTTCTAAGTATCTGACATGATCAAACAAATGCACATCAGTTAAAATACTTTGGCTGCAATCTTCTGCCGACACAGGCAGTTCTCTGCAATTACAATCAAGGTTTGTTCATCTGCATTACCTATGTGCACATAATGAATCACAGGGAAATTCTGGTCATTAGCAAATTCAGTTTTGCAAGAGATCTAGTCCCTGGCTGCTGTTAAGTTTTCCTTTTTATCAGGAAAAGCACCGCATTCAGGAAGGTCTCACTAGTGACCCGAATCAGAAGGTCCCATCACATGGACCAGCTGGAAGACTTGCCCTGTAGAACTGTGGAATAGTTATTAAACTCATTGAAAAGAAGCCCAGCTTCCAGCAGAGGAAGCTGCTTCTGGGATGGAATGCTGTTGGCTGCTATGGTTCCTAATGTGATCTTGCATTTACTTTTTGGTTCAGTCCATTTACACCACAAGAAAATATATTCAGAGATGTTTGTTTCTTGAATAGTGACAAACCTCATTAGTGGCAGCCATACATAACCAATGAGAAAGAAAATATAAAAATGAGCAGGGAATAAGCAGAAGAAAGGAAAGTGCTGGAGTCTACAAGTATTATCAATGATACTCGGTCTTTGCGGCTGTGTGAACTTTGTGTTCTTCTTCCTTTGGATTTGCATTAATGTTAGTCTCTATTTCACACTTCGGTGCCTCAATCCAGCAATGAAGTCCCCACAGTTAGAATCCTGTGATGGTAGAGCTGAGCACAGCGTCAGGATCTAGGTAAGGACAGTTTTCTGGTTTATTTTTGGTATCTTAAAAGGACAGAGCATTATTTTGCTATTTCATTTTATTCCTGGTAGCACTCCACCGACCTGATTCCCACCTTTACAAATATGTTTTCCATTTTTCTCCTAGGTCTGATAAGCCTGTCTAACTGTGCAGTAGTTCTGCACGGTGAAACTCTCCGATTCTGTATAAATTGTGTGTCCTGGAGCTGCTTTCTCCCTCCACAGATTATGAAGAAGAGATGAATTATTTTAACAAGTGCGTGAAAACTCCTGTCACATGCCATGACTATAACCAGATGGACTAGATGTTACAGCTAGTTTTCATCATAACATGCTTCCAGGTTAGGGAGCACTTTCTGGCAATATTTTGTTTCAAGAAAAGCAAACAGCTGATCCTCCGAAAAGGTAGCAAATAAGAAGAATGTAACTTTCTGGCTACTTTAATGTCACTAATTACTTTTGTTCTGATGTAGCATTCAATCGAAGCTGGAGGAACTCTTTTAGTGGTTTGTTCTTTCCCACAAAATAAGACACTAAATATAGCAGTATCAGCATTCTGGGCTTTAAAAAAGCTGTGGTTCTCCAGTTTCTCAAGAATATCTGCTTTTTCTCCTGATTGTGTTCAATTTACCTTGCAACTGTTTATTTCGGAAGCGTGAGCAGTTACAAATCAATACACAAAGTCCCAGAATTATTAAACAGTACAAAAATGAGCCTTTTGCTTAGATAAAAATGCTGCATTAGTACCGTCATCAGACTTTCTAGTTTGAAAGTTGTGACCGGCTAGAGGACAAATTCCTCAGAAAGGGTCACAGAGTTGTGGTCTAGGACGATCTGGATTGTCCCATAAAAAACAGCCCATGTACCTTTGCATTGTCCTGCTCTTCCCCTCCCTCTCTGGTTTTTCTGAGAAGCAGTAGGAATGGAAGCTAGATGGATATAGTCCATGTTCTTTGCTTTCCTGTAGGTAAATTGCAGGCAAGAGTGACACAGATGGCACCTCTTGCATTTCCTTTGTCTCAAAGACATCAGCAGCTTCTCTCAGAGCAGTGAACTACCAATATTCCAATGGATGTTTTCAAATTAATTATTGGCATGATTTTCAATATTAATGCTCTGCACACGGTGGGATGTATTAAAACCTGCTCCTACGGTCATGGCTTATCCAATTGAGGGGCAGTTCTTTAAGAGGCTGCTATGTTTTCTCTTATTGCAGCCACGTCTGGCCAATCCTCTGGAGCACTGCAGAGGCTTGGCATGAGCATTGTGTGGACTGGGAGTCTTGCTGTGAGGGAACACGGTGAGACAGCATTTTGTGGACAGGCTCAGTGAAGTGTGTGAGATCCCTGAAGCTTTCAACCATGACAACATTCATTCCATCATGTCACTTTACTGTGAAATGTGTAGTGGCCACAGCCATTGTTTGTTTGTTGCAGTTTTTCTCCCTGATGGAGTTTGCCTGGAATTTCAATGAAGTTGCTGTTATAACTTCTTTCCAGCTTGTCATTTGTGTCTTACTAGAAATCGTTCTAGTGAAGGAGGCAGTTGGCATCCCCTGACAGAGATGCACTTACAGAAACCTTCACATACCTACAAAAGGAATTACAGAACTAAAAATAAGAATTGAATTTTAAAAGATAATTAAAACAATTAGCATTTTCAGTGTCTTATTTTTACAGAGTAACAAACCTCTCCAAGTCTGTTGACTTGTAAAATATCTCTATGTTATTTATAATTACAAAATTTTGAACTCCATTGTCTCCTATAATATTCTGCTCATTTAAACCCATGGAGGGGAACGAGGAAGGGGAGCCAGACTGCTTTGTAGGCTGGTATTGTCTGTAGACAGAAGTACTAACTGGCAAATGTAGAATCATAGAATCATANGCCTGGCCTCACAGGAGAGGTTTACCGGCAGTTTACTGCCTCACATGAGGGTCACCATTACAAATCACCTTCAGTTTTACCACAGAAACATGAATGCAGCTGAATTTTCCTCTATATGGAGATAAAGCTGTGATCTGAAGACACGTGACGTGCGAGTCCTGTCCCAAACCGCAAAGGCCTGCCCTGACACAGCTGCACCAGGGAGTGTGTGTGCGTGAGTGAGATTCCTGGAGCTAATCATCTTGGCAGAATGAGCTGTATAATGGGGGTTGATTCATAACTGCATGTGGGAGGGTTTGTTCATGTTTTCATACTGCTGTTGAAATTCAATTCTATCAATGAGTGATCACTTTGCCTCCTCTATACTGAGAAATACATGAGCAAAGAGCAACTTCAAATTTTTGCCTTAGTTTTGTGTATTGATTAGAGAACGGTGTAAGGGGAACGTTGGCTCGTTTGTCCCTTCCCTGCTGTGGCCTTTCTCCCTCTTTGGAAAGAGGAGGTGGCTCAAGCTACTCATCAAAGGCAAAATATTAAGGGAGGAATTCAGTAGCAGAAGAAATGATTTATGAAAGCTTCTGTGCTTTAAGGTCATGAGTCAAGAATTCCTTCCTTGAAACATTTAGCCCTTAGGCTTCCTTCCCATCCTCTGCCCGCTGCCGTGTAGCCCCACTGACGTCAGTGAGCTGGCATGGGTGTGACTGAAGTGACTTTGCTCCTAACACTCAGCACGTGTTATCAGTCTGAACAGCTTCTTGGATTTCTGAGGAGATGCTTCAGGGGGTAAAGGGGGTGGTGGTAGAGACAGTAACAAAGCCTTATGAACCAATTTGACTAAGTCTTGGATAACTCCTAGCCAAAGAGAAAAGAGAAGAGAGGGAGGGAGAAGATGGAACAGAGAGGGCATGAGTATTGAACAGCCCTTTATCAATTAATTCCTGACATCACTATTTATAAATATGTACTCGGCCACATATACACAAACACCTTTTTTTTTCTGTTGAGCTTTTTGATGACAGTGAGGCCCTTCAGCAGTGTGTGCATGCACACACACATGGTGGTACAGAACCGTGCCACCTTTCTCATAACGCATACCTCCGCCGCTGAGTCAGAGCTTGTACGTACTGGGTGAGGCAATGCACATCCATAGGCATTACCCTAGACATGGCAAGAACTTGCTGCTAAAAGTGAACTGGAATATGGCAGCTGAAGCTATATTATATTGCATTTCCCTGAAGTGTTTACAGTTATGGGACATAGAAGCTAATTTCAGTCAAGAAGCAGCACATGTTGTTTGAGTTCCATGACTAGACTGCAGCCAGCACCCAGGCCACTGAGTGCACAGAGACTTTGGATGGCCCCATTAGACTTCTGTAGTTCTTAGACCAGCTCTTAATGGCACTGAAACCCTGGATAGTAAAAGCATTTGTTAAGTCATAGCACTTTCTATCCAGGTTCATACTCAGCAGGCAAAAGAAAGCTGTGGGAATACTGTGTTACTCTGAGAATATTTTAAAAAGCAAGCAAACAACATTTTATCTCACGGCTGTGCGTCCGCTGGCATCAGCAGGACATATTTAGCTGTGTTTATACAGAAAGCAGACAGGTAATTGGACTTCAGCATGAATCACTGAAGTACTCTGATGGGGTTTTTTTAGGAAACATTTTATTTTAGTAAGAGCGTGGTTGGGCATTTTTACTGCATGAAATTGGAAACTGCTAGAAATATGAGTAGAGTTAGTTTATTCTTAAGTTCACCACCTAAACAAAATACTGTAAAAATAACTTTACTGAATAATGCAACCCTCCCCTGCATTTAGTGATAGAACTGTAGTCACATTCAAAGGTCTGAAGAGATATCGAGGTGCTGCGTGTGCCTATAACATTGGACAGATGTCTAGAAATCCTACTCTAGAAGCCCAGGTTTTTACTTCATGCTATGTAGCGGACAAAGAATAGCAAAGACCAGACAGCGTGAGACCACTCTGTTTTTATTAACCTTTTAAAGATGCTCTTATTGCTAATACTCAAGCCTGATTGCTTGAACTAGATACTACTTATTGCTGTTCATACTAAGGATTATTTTCACTGAGAAAAGCATGACTGTGCTTCCCCTTAGGCCAACAACTTTCCTCCTATTGTGATGCAGTGATACGGTTCTGCATAACATCCTGCATTGCATGTGGTTTCCAGGTACTCCAGCCCCTACTGACAGAACCAACATGTTGTCTCTTTTTTTAAGCAGCTTGCTAAGTTTGCCAGGAAAAGATGAAGACAATGAACTTCCCTGCTTTCCTCCATTACTAAGACAAAAATAGTGCTTTCTGAGGAATTATTCTTTCCTTTATTCAATAAACTTGCGTGTTATTCTTCCTATGCTGATCTGCTGCCACAGTTTTTTTATTAAAAGCTAGAAAACTTGGCATGGCTCCTCCTCAGATGTGAGTGGATTGTTCATACATCTGTCGTAGGCACACATGAGACAACTGATTTACCAAGCTTAAGTCTTTGTGTCCTTGGCATTTATATGGTAAAATCAAACCCACCTGGAATTGCACAGCACCTCACTGCAAAGAGGAAGGTGTGCCCCTGCAGACTTCAGTTCCTGGGCATGGCTTTAATGGCCAGGGGCAAATAGCTGTAACCCAACACAATGGCATCTTCTGACTTACATGTCACACAATATTTTTGTATTGTTTCTGATAGGTAGGTATCAACAACATCAAAATTTGATGTCAATCACACTTGCATTACATTTTTTATGATCTGTTTCACAGCAGGGTTGAGCTCTAATCTGACAAGGAGAGGGTCGGGGACTCTTGTTTTAGGAGCTGCAGAATACCTCAAATACTGTGCCACATTTTTTCTTCTCTTCCACTCATCAGGTGTAAAAAGTCCTAGTATGTCCTTATCTACAGTGACAAACTGAAACGGGAGTGGAATGAGAAGTGAGGGCTATCAGACATTCCAAAATGACTTGATTTCCCCAAATCTGTCCATGAATTTCTTTGTGTTAGCACAATAATCTAAATTGTTGGGTAACAGGAAAAGACACTCCAGAAATACTTAAAAGACCCAGTTTGGTCCTATTTGTGAGAAAGGTTGATAAACAGAAATCCATCTCCCAGCTGACAGCAGAATGCAGTGACTTTCTAGGCTGCTTTTAGTCTGAGATCACAGCCCCGAGTAGCGTTACAGAGCGAGGAGCATGAGCTAAACAAAACTTCAGAGCACTTAGCCAGATATATGGAATCTGATATTGATGGCAGGAAATCACGAGAGCAAAAGCAGTCTCCTGGTGTCTAGCAGACACTACAGTCCCTGGGAAAATTGTTCTTTGTGCTAATATGTTTTGTAGGATCCTATTGGGATTGGTAGTGTTTGCTAGGAAACCTAACGCTAGCGTTGTGGGGATTCTCACATGACAGGAAATGGTCAGAAGCTAATTAAAGATGTTGGAGCAAATTAAAAGGGAAAGAACCAGTTCTATAATGATAATCTAAGAACACTAAAGCAATTTTTTTAATCCTACATGATGATGCTGCCATGGAAACATCACTGGAAAATGTGGCGGTGCTTTGTCCAGAATGAGCACAGCAGCTCATTCGAAGAGACAAGTGTAGTGCCAAGCAGTCAATAGCCAAGCCAGCTGCTAGATGAGCATGTTATAGCACACAGGTGGTAGGAAACACATTTTCCTTGCTTTTATGAACTTTTACCTTGCTTCCACATAGGATGCTACCAAGGCTTTGCCTGTGATTGTAGCTAGATACAAAGCAAGTAACCTGTTCTCGGAGGAGTCTTCTTGTATAGAAAGAGTGTGGGCAGCAGGGAGGAGCAGGGAAGTGATTGTCCCCCTGTACTTGGCACTGCTCAGACTGCAGCTCTATTGCTTGCTCAGTTTTGGGCCCCTCACTACAAGAAGGACACTGATATGCTGAGATCAGTCCTATGAGTAGTGGCTGAGGGAGCTGGGTTTGCTTAGTCTGAGAAAAGGGGCTCGGGGAGCCCTTATTGCTTTAGTTACACAGGACAGGGATCTCTCAAGAAACTTGGGAACCATCCTTGTCTGGAATATCAACATATTTGTATGTCTGTTTGTGCTTTGGCTTAAACAGCTAGCAGTCTTCTTTACTGTAACTCGTATATGTAACTTTTAAAAGTCTCTTTTGCTGTAAGTAGTTATACCTACCTTTCAATAAAGACAAACAAAAGAGTTACTTCTGCAGGTACTACCTTCATGGTGGGATACTGCTCTTTCAGTGGCCTGTTGGCCACTGCAGTGATATGGAGGTCATTGGCTTACATGATAAAAGAGCTGATTAAGTCGCCTAGACCTTTAGGGGTCTGAGCTGGGAGAGGGTCTGAAAGATGCAGAAAAGATGAGGACCTGAAAGTTCCCCATATGGGAAGACACCGCAGACCTCTGCAAAGTGTAATTAGCTTCAAATCTACTTTTCTCCTACATACTTCCTTTACCACCATGTTCCACTGCTTGTAAATGCTAAAGATTATGTGCACTGCTGTCTTATCTTCCAGAGAAGAGCAAACTGGAGGAACCACATATATGTTAGAAAGGCTGAAGCTGTGGAGATTGAGCATGGAACACAGCAGCCAGACAGCCAGAGAGAGGCAAGATCATGGACTACAGCCAGCGAAGGCCACGGGAGAGCCGAAAGGTCAGAGTGTAATTAGCCAGGCATTTGTGAAAGCAGGAGTCCCTCATTTTTTAGCTCTGTCCTCTCACACAGACCATTTGGAAAAGACTAATTCTGTAAATGAAAAATGCAAAACCTGAAGAAGCAGGGCCAAAGCTCCAGCTTAGCACAGAAGGAAATGCTAGTTCTGGAAGGAATTCTTAAAGCAACAAGGCCAGGTAACTCCAGTCACAAAGAAGAGAAGAAGGTCTAATACACTGATGTCCTAACCATTGCCCAGCTGTGACAGACAGGCTTTAGTCTGTCAGTTCACATCTTGTCACACTATGAAAAATTTCAGCTCTTCCTGCTCCAAAGACAGAGGGTGCTTGATGCTGTCTGATATGTCGTGCCGGAACAGCTGACATCTAAATTAGGGTCCAAAACATTTTCTCTGTTATGCCTATCTGGGTGCAGACAAGAGAGCCCTAGAACCTTTGCTTTAATTGAGGGGGAGTTTGTCCAGAGCTTGTAAAAGGGCAGAAAACGCCCTGCGTGGGGATGGGCAAGAATGCGGAAGGCACCGTAATAAAAAATGCAGACATCTTTTTCCTCAGCCAAACGACGTTTTCTAGTCAACACTGCATTAGTGAAATTTTGAAGAATCTTTGATTGACATCTTTGATATACATGGTGATAAGGTCTCTCAGGATTTCGTCTTCAAAATTATTCACAAAGGACTGGGATGTGGAAGTCTTTGGGTATCGTAGACCATAGACCTTTTCTTTTGGTTGATACTATATGTCCTGGGAAAAAAACACTAAGTCCAAAAGTTGACTCAATGGCTGTTTCTTTAGTTGATAGACAGCTAAGAGAAAGACACAGTGAAGCAAGCTGAATGTTTTTATGTTAGGAATTTTTAACCACTTACTCAACTGTTAAGGAGTTCAAAATAAGTTAATGATGTCCTGGGCTGAGTTAGAGCAGGACAGTGATTTTCCTTTTCAGCTCAGTCTCCTCTGACTGAGCACTTTCTGCAGGTAACGGCATATCTGTGCAGACAGTGGCTGCTTCTACGTGTCACAGTGTTGATGGTTACCGTTACTGCTAAGGGCTGGTGAGCAGAACACAAGGGCTTACGCTTGCTCCTGTGCAGACCAAGGTCACTGCTAATCTTGTGTGTCATGCTGGAGTGCAGTAAATGAGAGGCTGCACCTGCAGGGAGGAGCAGACAGGACAGGTGACCCTACACTGACCAACAATATAGTCCATCCCATAGACATCCTATTCAGTATAAAGCTGAGGGATCACAAGGGTTGAACTCCTCTTCAGTGGCTGTCACCTAAGGAAGACTGTCTGCCTTTCTGTGTTTGACTCCAATCTGTGCACTTCTGAATCCAGTTCCAGGATCCAGCTCCTGAAAACAGATCCTATCTGCTGCTGAGTCCCGTCTGGAACCTCCCCAGATCCCACCCACAGCATCAGCGGTGATGGGGGCATAACTGCCATCAGGGGAGTTGGATTCAGTATTTGTTTTGTATATATTTGTGTGTGTGTGTGTATATATGTACACACATTTCATTTACTATTATTATTTTCATTAAAGCAGTTTTCATCTTCTTCTTCAATCTGTTCCATTTCTCCTTTATGGGAGAGAAAGTGATTAATAAAAAGCATCTGTCATCTATCTAGTGGCCAGCCCAGCCCTAACTCATGGCCATGTATTTCGTTTACTGTTTCTTCTAACAGGATTTTAAATCTTTCAACAAACATTCTCTTGAGCGAACCATCTGAATCATTCTCTTGCATTTCAGATTTACAAGTAGAACAGCTTCAGGGGTGAAAACTCAATTTCTAACAGGGTGAGAGTTTAAAACATTAAAATCTTAAAACATTGAGTACTAAGCCTTGGTGCCTCCCACTTGGCATTAGACAAAAAAAGCTGCTGACGATAAAAGAAGGGTCTCTTCAGTATCTTGGAACAAAACTGTGCACCAAAGGACGTAAACGAGGGTTTAACCAGCACTAACACAGGATATTTCACTAAAACTACTTCCAAGAATTCATAGAAATTTGCCAGACTGCTAGCTCTGTCTCTCCTAGCAGTTAGAAGTCAGAACACCAAGGTATTAGGTTGTGTATCTAGAAAAGCCTAAGAATAGGCTTTTAATGAAAAAAATCAGTAAATTATAACCAATAGGGTGTATCCAAATCTGCTTTACATGGGCTTTTATGTAACATGCACAGACTAAGAAAATGGACTAGACATGTCAACAGCTTCCTAAAGTAGGCATCTCTTTTATCTATGAAGAGGCACTTAAATGGTACTGGAATGTATCTTGTCTTAGGACAGCACTGTAAAAGGCAAAAAAGGTGCACTGATCCTCACTGGCTCAAGGAAGCAGAGAACGAACATCCGTGGTGCATTTCACGCGTCTTGACTTTAGCTCTGACTTTCCATGTTATTAAATGCAAGTGCACACCGGTAGCATCAAGTCTAGCGGTGCATTGTCACTCACTCTAAGTGTAAGTCTCTGCATGACAAGAATCTCCACCTGAACAAGGTGTCTGAACTCCTACTACAGTCAGTAGAGCGGCAGTGCATGCAGGATGCTCAGAGAGGCTTTCAGCTGACCAACTGCTGTTTCTTTTACGATGAGTAAATTCTCCTCTCTACGCATTTGCTTGTTGATTTAACTGAACTGTAGACACCTGCCTACATGCAGACATTTCTGCTGCAGGCACTGGAATTTCATTCAAGCTGAACCCTGCCCCAGGTAGATGATAGGGCAGACTGGGGGAAGATGCAGAGCTAGACTTGCAGCCCCAAGTGCAGTCATATAACCTGGCACGATAACAATCTGAGTCCGCAGTAATACTCAGCAGCAGTTCTCTTCGGTGTGTCGGACCGAGAACAGATTTGTCAGGCAGTGAGCTTTTGATTACTGCAGAAGTAGCAGTGGCCCTGTATTTTATGTAGGAGACACAGTTGGAGTCTGAAAAAGCTGGAGCTCGTGGTGTCTCATCCTTTGGAAACAGTTGTCACGGACCAAATACTGAGCTGGGCAGATAAAGAAATAAAATAAAGGGGGTTGGATTTGATGATCTTTTGGGACCCATCACATTCTGTGATTCTGTGACATTCTGTCAGGAAGCATTCTGGCCATTACTCCACCCTTGGCCCTATGGGAGAACAGAGATATAAATAGAGTGATTCAGACCAGATCCCATTGGAGACAAACCATGAACTCCTTTGGGATTTTGTCTCCACAGAAATTCTTACAGTTTATGTAGGAAGTCTTTGAGGCAGAACTATGGCTTCCCAAATCTTAGGCTACTGTTTTCACACCTAGGTCATCCATGTTTAAATGTCTCATGAATATTTTTGTTCTTCCAAAGTACATTGATTAAATATATTAACACAAGAATAAAAAAAACCTTGAGCTGACTGGTAACTCTTTATCCCTATTTTCACTAAACCAGCAATCATTCTGATTTCTGCCACTTTATTGAGGAGCACTGACCTGTAACAGAAAGAAAATACTGAGTGGGGGAGAGGGATGAGAGATAAAATTATTGCTAGCTTCAGCTCAATTTCTACTGGAAAAATTCCCTTTATATTCCACATAAACTGGAGACAGGATATACCTGAAACTTTAGAAAAGGTTAAGAAAAGGGAAATTACTGATTTGTTGTTTGTGATGACATAGTGACAAGTTCTCCTGGGAGGAAGCCAGCACCTCATGCCCCTGTCTCCCACCCCTTGATTGTAATGGTTGACTGACCTGTGGAGACCCATGACTGACTGCATAGAGCTTACCAACAGGTCAGCACAAAGCACTGTGTATGTCCTAACCAGCACCAACAACATCAGATGAAGAAATAATGGACAGAGCTTGGGGCAGGTCCTGGTGTTACCTGGAGCACTACTGCAGAGTAGGTGAGTTGATGGGCAGTATCTGCAGTGCATGGGATGATGCTCAACAGAGGGTCTGCCATCCCTTCTTTTCTCAACCAGCCATTTGGAACTGTTTCTCTCCCTCTCCTCTGCTCTCCCCTTCCCCCAAATCAACAATCAACATCAGAGTTACGTCTGCTATCATCTAGAAATAATCACTCCTGCTAATAACACTTTGTGCATGTGAACCTGTTTCAGCATCCTCTGTGGAACAAACTTAATCTTTCTCAATTTAAGGGCACTTTATGTTGACATTCTAACAGTCTTTGGTTTTTTCTTTGGTAAATACATTCAATGATATATTGATGCCACAATCATTGAGAGGGAAGAGTATTGCTTTGATAACTCTCATAATATCTACTATTATCTTCTGTACCTTTAAATGCATCCCTAGCCTCACAATTAAGGGTAACTGATTGCTGTACAGGATGAAGTATTGTCTTTGCTTAGCACCAGGAACATCGAGTCCCCTGTCTTCAGGTAAAGAAGAAAGATCTAGAAAAGCTATTATTTCCTGTGTTGCTTGCCTGTCTGGGATTGGAAGAGTAGGTCTGTAATAAAAACTCCAGCATTGTCTTGGAAGAAGCTAAAGAGGTATAAACCTGCAAGGTAAGTACAGGTTAAAACCGTTTGCAAAGTAAAGTCACACTGTCAGCACTGATTTTTCTATTTACTTAAGAATTCAATATGTATTTAGATCATTGGAGACTAGATTTAAAACCAGTTTAATGTGATAGAAGCTCTATAAAACTCATAGCAGAGTATTGCTATAGACCCTTGGACCAAGACATCCCGATTTTATCTGCTACAGTACTTATGAATATTTTTTTATAGAGAACATTTCTATTGTTGCTGTAGGAATGTGTAAGTGGTGCCACTGCAAAAGCTGTAACCAACCATGTTTCAGATGGATAAGCTAATTTTCCTAATATTTGAAAAGCTATGACATGGAAGAGAGAAGGAAGTAATCACACTGACTGTTGTGCTGTGTGCAACTAGTTTTATATCTTATGCCAAATATAATTCTTCATCAAAGTCAGGTCAGTCATGTCAAATATAACTGACATTTGAGAGAGTGGTGGGTTTTTTTTAAGGATGAATAAACGTGGTTATTCAGAATATTGTTCCAAAGATGAAAAGATTGAATTCTTCATCCATGAGAGAAAATTGGTATTATTTTTCTTTTATTGCACATATTTTTTTAAAACTGGTTGTGTTTATTTAAAAGACTTGAAATCCAACACAACAGTAAATACAACAAAACAGATTAATGTTAATAATTTCATACGGTAAATTTACTTAAGTTGTTGTCCTGTCACAGAATCACAGAACATTAGGGATTGGAAGGGACCTTGAAAGACCATCTTCCTGCCACAGCAGGATCAGCTAGACCAAGTCACACAGGAACACATCCAGGTGGGTTTTAAACGTCTCCAGAGAAGGAGACTCCACAACCCCTATGGGCAGCTCCTTCCAGTGCCCCATCACCCTCACTGTGAAGAAGTTCCTTATATGGAACCTCCTGTGTTCCATTTTGCACCCACTGCCCCTCATCCTAAACTCTTTTCTACTCCATTCTACTGTCCTCACAGCCCATTCCATTAACACCATCAGCCTTCACCATGATAGTGAAAAACTTATCTGTACATCAATGTTTCTCCCATCACGTCAGTTAAAGTCCATCCATAGCAAAGCCTGCTCTCACTCAGAAGACTTCTGATACTCCGTTGAAGCCTAATGGTGCTTTTCCCAGACTTTTCTTAGTTCTGAAGAAAGCCTCAACACACTTTTTTATGAGCTAAGCAGTTTGTAGAAATTCCAGAAGTACAGTATTATATTTGGTTGACACTGTGTGATGCTGCTTTCACAATGCTGGTGCAGATGAGGTTGGCTTTCTGATCCCTCTGAGGCTGTTTCCTAAAGGATTCCCAGGAAATACAAGCAGGCTTGTAATTCAGAAACAGTTTGCAAGCATTTTCACTGTCCTTGGAATAATTGTGGTGGGGTTCTACTAGTGACTGCTCTCTAATTAGTGCTGCCAGGATGAAGCAAGACCCTGCAGAATGATCACCAGAGGTGGCTTGGAAATTGGACTTATAGGTGAGGCATTGTTCGCACATTAAGGAAGGGTGTAGCATGGAAAAGGCTTTCAGGGAGAAGCACAGCTTGTATGTGAGTAATCCAGTCCATGAAGGCTCCCTGAGCAACAAGACCTACAACCATATTCACTACACAGAATGTGGCGTGAGGACACCGCGGCCAAGTTCTGTGGATGTTACTGCAAGACATGGGAACACGGTGGCACCTCGGGTGCATTTGGAGCTGAGAAGCTGCACATTTCTAACCCTGGGCCAATGGTCTGTCATCTTCTGACAAAATGCTGTCCTTTGTGTGAACTTTGCTCATTATGACTGCCTTGTAACACCAAAACACGTTGTCATCCCAAGAGTTACCTACCTCCATGGTAACCATTCCTCTGGCAAGCTTGCCCTCTGAAATTTTGTAACTTGTCCCTTTAAAAGTGGTGACAGAATTTTACACCAATCATAATAGAAGTGTGTGTGATGACAGTCACTCAAGCTCCACCTGAAAGGCAAAATATTAGTATAGATATGGCTGAACAAAGCGGGGAGGTTAGGGGAGATACCATTGCAGACAAGTCAGGGAAGATACCACTGGGAAGTCTGAGAAGGAACTTCTTCCCAGTGAGGGTGACAGAGCACTGGAAGGGGCTGCCCAGGGAGGTTGTGGAGTCTCCTTCACCAGAGATGTTTAAAACCCCCCTGGATGAGTTCCTGTGCAACTTGGCCTAGGTGATCCTGCTGTTGCAGGGGGATGGGACTGGATGATCTTTCGAGGTCCCTTCCAATCCCCAATGATTCTATGATTCCTTGAGGAAGCTCAGAAATCTCTGTACAGTTGTTTTAGTTCTATGAATTTGCAATCAGCAGAATTTTAATCACAAGAAAGACCCGACTATCCTTTGCATAAGTGAGAAAAACTATGCTGAAGTCCGTGGGGTTGATGCAGGGTTAAATGTAGACTGTCAAACGAAATGAATCCCAGTGTCATCAAATGTTGAAATGAACTTGTGTTGCATGTAGCTCAGATCTTTATGGTGGCAGTTTTACCTTCCAAAGAAAATGGCCAAGGACTTCATAAGGATGGCTCTTGACCAAGCAAACTAGATAAGAAGTAAATAAACTAGCTCATCTTTACTAGCAGTAAATAAACTTGCTCACCTTGTGTCTGAGTCATCACACCTTGTCTGTCACTGACTTCTAACTACAGGTCTTTAAACCCGTTGTCCTTATTCTTGCCTACTTTTGCTACTAGTACAATGCAGCAAGTATCTATAAATAATTAAAGTAATTAAATAATACATAGCCAGAAAAAGTAATTCCTATTCTTACAGGGGTGCTCTGACAAAAGAATTCCTTTGTGAGCTTTTATCTGCAGTGGTATTGCTATCAGCCAGCTTCTCTGCTTCTTCTCATGCGCGCGCAGAACTGCTCTTCGGAGTATCGCTCCAGATACCATTTCACCTGGTTTGCTCAGCACAGCAGTCTGAAAATTCACATGAGAAGAAGTGCATTTTGCTGAAAGCCGAGGTATTTGTGCTACAGGCTAGCACGCCAATAGAAAGGTTTCAAAAAGACAGATGCTGTTGTACCTTCAGATTTGTGTGAAATGAAATGACTTTAAAATAATCCACCATTTTTCTGTGCTGGTGTAAATAAGAGGTTCATACTGCCTCAGCTGAGGAGAGCGATGGTAGAGACTGCAAATCCTGTGATGGGGAAGCTGATGGTGGTCTGAAAGGATTCCAGCTGCTCTTCAGATCTCAGAACTAACACAAGGACGGTAAAACTAACACAGGGAACTAGTATGTTCCTTTCCTTCTTGCCCACTTCTCCAGTTGGAAGCCCGGGATGTGTTTCAGCCAGAAGGTCTTTGCCTGCAGGGGCACGTAACACTATGAACCTGTTTTGTCATGAAAAGATTTGGGAAAGCACACCTTTGCTAGAACTTCTGAAAATGGTGACGGGTTTGACAGCAGCTTGAAACTCCAACTGTTTGATCACTTCTTAGCCGGTGAGAAGCGTGAATGTTGCTGCTGAAGCTCCCTGTGACAGCCTGTGCTCTCCAGGGACTTCTCCAGAGACGCATGGAGCTGTTCCTCAGGGCACACAACACGTAACACGCGGTCTGTGCCTTGCGCGATTCTGGTAGCCCGGAGATAAACCTGTCATGGTCGCCACACAGGCCTCTCTGGCCACAGCTCCTGGCAAGAATTCTGTGGAAGGGTTTGCTTGCAATTAGCTCCTATCAGTGATTGCCTGCAGCAGAGAGCACAATAATCCATGGTCAAAATGTAATGGGAAAAGATTATGAGATCGTTCTTCATTCTCAAACGTTTCAGAAATTAAAGCAAAGGACAAATGCTGCCATAGGTTCTCCTCCCCCTCCACTCTGCCCTGGTGAGGCTGCATCTGGAATATTGAGGAGTCCAGTTGTGGGCTCCTCAGTTCAAGAAGGACACAGAACTGCTGGAGAGAGTCCAGCGCAGAGCCATGACGATGATGGAGTAGAGCACCTCCCTTCTGAGGAAAGGCTGAGGGAGCTGGGTCTCTTTAGCTTGGAGAAAAGGAGACTGAGGGGTGACCTCATTAATGTTTATAAACATGTGGAGGGTGGATGTCAGGAGATGGAGCCAGGCTCTTCTCAGTGTCATGGACAAGGGGCAATGGGCGTAAGCTGGATCTTAGGAGGTTCCACAAGAATATGAGAAAAATCATCTTCACAGTGAGGGTGACAGAGCACTGGAACAGGCTGTCCAGAGGAGTTGTCTTCTCTGGAGACGTTTAAAACCCGCCTGAACATGTTTCTGTGCGACTTGATCTAGGGGATCGTGCTCTGGCAGGAAAATTGGACTAGATGATCTTTAGAGGTCCCTTCCAATCCCTAATGTTCTGTGATTCTGTGACAGGACAACAACTTAAATAAGTTTACTGTATTAATTATTAGCATCAATTTGTTTTGTTGTATTTACTATTGTGTTGGATTTCAAGTCTTTTAAGTGAACACAACCAGTTTTGAAAAATATATGCAATAAAAGAAAAATAATACCAACTTTCTCTCATGGATGAGGAACTAGATGATCTTTCAAGGTCCCTTCCAATCCCTAATGTTCTGTGATTCTATGACTGGTTGTGCTGCCTTTGACTCTCCTTTCAGTTAACATGAAGCTGGGTCTTTTGAGATAAAAATAGGAAATTTAGTTAAAATGTTGTTTAAAACTATACTGAGTTTTGTTTTGTGTGTGTGGTGAAAGCCTGGCTCTAGATCTTGTAATGGTTTGTTGGTGAAGATGCCTGGTACTAAAATAATTGCTTGTGGGTGTAACTTTTTTTAGAAGTAGGTGGCAAACTAGATATCACAGGGAATCAGACAGTAAGAACATCACGGAAATTCTCTGTGGAATGGTCTGGGCTGTGTCAGAAGCCCATGTCCACACTCTGGAGCTCTGAGTACAGATACCATTGAATGTGGGCAGATCATGGTGAAAGAGCTGAATAACCTCTACCTTTCTGTTCTACTGCTTTTCTGACAGCTAGTATTTCCCTGAAGAGGAGGGGTGAAGAGCTTAAAAGTGCCTTTAAAACTGCATGGGCTGAAGGTGGACAAGGTGGCTGAGGTGTCTGTATTCAGTTGTGAAATGTGTGTCACCAGGCAAAAAGGAGGGAGCAACTGAGAAGCAAATGAGGTCTGAAGTTCAGTTCAGCCTTTATTTCCTCCCTGTTATAGGCCAGATAGATCCTGTTTAATTTATTATTAAAGCTTCTGCTGAACTTCTGGAAATTGATATCGGGGAAGAACATATTTTACATGGAAAAGTGATGCAGAATATCAGTGAGGGAAATGTGGCTGTCAATGACAGTGGGACTAGTTTTATTTCATTTGAGTTTGAAACAGGAGAACAGGAAAGACTGCCGAAAGCAACTCTAGCAATGCAATATCCAGTATCAGGAGAACAAAATCCTTTTGTTTCCTGACCTCGACCTCATCAAACAAACCGAGAGAAAAGTGTTATTGAGCTGGAGGAATCCGTTTACTGGAAAGAATACAGTGACTCCACGACGGCATCTTACATCAGAAAAGATGCTGAAACAGAACAGAGCTATTCTGGAAAAAAAGAAGCAGCAGCGATGTACAGAGGGAAAATGGACTTGCATGAACTTAAAAGTCCTCTGTCAATAACTTAATTCCTTTATTTAGCTGACAGCTGTACCTAAAATTGATCTCTGTTGCACTGACGTAAGATGTTTCAAGGACTGATAATTGGCATATGCATTTAATTCTGTATGAAACGTCCCAGTTAAATATACTTGTGCCTTCAAAAATGCATGATGTGGTTGAGTGAATAATGGTGAAAAACAGCCATCAAAAATTCATGTTAAATTTCCGTATTGTGCAGGTAATGAAGCTGTTTCTTAGTGCTCTGGAAGCTCCTGATCACGTTGCTGTAATAGCAAAGGCTTTAGTATTTGTGCTTTGTTTTCCCTAAAAAACAGGAATGTGAATATTCTTACAGTCTGCATCGTGATGTCCGTTCCTTGTGGTGCGTAACCCATGACCTCAGCTATGTACTTGCCTCCCAACTGGCAATACACTTTGAAAACAGGAAAGACATAAACAGAGAATCGCTCAGGACCTCCAAAGGCCATCCAGTCCAACCCCTTGGCAGTGAGCAGGGACATTCTCAACTAGATCAGGTGGATGCTTGTATTAATTTATATATTTATATAATTACTTACATTGAGCTTTATGATTTTTCTGGAACTTAGGAACAATTTTGAATATTCCTAGATTAGGGTGAGTAATAGCAGACTGAATTATCTGCTTTTGTTCAAAATCACTCATAGTATTAGCAAACATAGGAATTTGTTACTGTCAGTATGATCCTAAACACCGTGTCCAATGTTTTATCAAGACGTTTCCACAATTTGATTAGTGTTTCTAAGAAGTCTGTATGAAAAAAATTAGGGCCTCATTAATGTCTATAAATATTTGAGGGGTGGGTGTCAGGAGGATGGAGCCAGGCTCTTCTCAGTGTCATGTAGTGATAGGACCAGGGGCAGTGGGTGTGAGCTGGAGCGTAGGAGGTTCCATATGAACGTGAGAAGGAACTTCTTCACAGTGAGGGTGACAGAGCACTGGAAGGGGCTGCCCGGGGGGGTTGTGGAGTCTCCTTCACTGGAGATGTTTAAAACCCACCTGGATGTGTTCCTGTGTGACTTGGTCTAGGTGATCCTGCTGTGGCAGGGGGATTGGACTGGATGATCTTTTGAGGTCCCTTCCAATCCCTAATTATTCTATGATTCTAGGAGTCTATAAAAAAGAAAATTTTCAGTAATAGCCCAAAAGGTGTAAAATGCACTTTCTGGTTTATAACTTGACCCTCAGGAAAAAACCCAACCAAACAAATACATTAAAAATTGCTATACATTACTTGATGGAACTCATAATCTGTAAGTGATGATACTCAATGACTTTTCATAGACCCATTTCATCCTGTGCAGTGGGTGAACTGCACACACCAAAAACTACCAATTCAACAGAACATTTGCAACACATAACACAACCCTCCCTTGCACCTGCAGGAAAGAGTTGGGTAAGCAGCTGAATCTTGTAGGGGGTGCTGAAGGACACAACCTCAGGCTGTCAAGCGCTGGAGCAGTGAAACCAGGTGTCCTGTATACCTCATCTTGTGCACCTTGGTGTGACATCGTGTCTTTTTGGTTTGACATATTTTCTGATGGTGTCAAGCACTTGAGGAGTTCGTCTGTCTGGATAAAAGAGACCAAGCAAACCACTGTAGCACCCCTAAAGATTCGCGAAGGGATGGAACATGATGTGTTGATAGACTCAGGGGATCAACCCAGGCTAAGCAGCATGTCATTTTTGGACTAGATGATCTTTCGAGGTCCCTTCCAGTCCCTAATGATTCTATGGTTCTATGTCTACAGAAACTGATGTAGGAGGTGCGTGGTTTTATATCCCCCTACACTTCGATCTGATTTCTGCAAACCTTTCTTAGCATTGGTCTAGGTGATCCTGCTCTGGCAGGGGGATTGGACTAGATGATCTTTCGAGGTCCCTTCCAATCTTTAATGAGTCTATGATTCTATGGTTTGAAACTGAATATCCTCTTCATACTTCAAATCTGAATTTATTGTCTCAGCACTGATGTCACAAGCTGAAATCTCAGATACCTGCAGAAACAGCACTGACAATCTGTTAGATTCTGAACAAATTTTAATTATTCAAATCGTATTTTTGTGCTTGTTATCATCACAGTCTGTTCTTCCGCACTGCTACAGAGTCCCCTTATTCTGGATTATCCATGGCAAGAGGGGATTGCTCTATATTTGATGCTTTTGAGGAAAAAAGAGCAGGAGCATGGAGAGCACGCGTGTGGTCCAAGGGACTGCTGTCTGTCAAGTCAAACACCTCAGGTATGTGTGAGGCTAGTGCCCTAAGAGGGAGTGTCACATTGAAGAGTTCAAAGACCCCCATTTCTGGTGAAGGAAAACACACCCATGCTGGGAGGGGATCCAGTGGACGGGCACTAGGACTAGAGAAATGAGATCATAGCTATATTGAATCTTTGAAGGTACACTTCAATGTGATCTACGTACTCATTTACAGAGACACAGAGTGACACACTTTGTATAATGACCTGCTCTATTGTGTTCATATATCACTTGTCCTCGGGTGTTGTTGCACCCTATGGTCTGGTCCTATGATCAGAACAAATCTGATTTTTCTTCCTTAAAACAAGCAATTTGGCTGGTGGGACAGGCTAATACAAGTCTCTGACCAAGCTGTTCAGAAAGAGGACCTTTTGGCCCTCCCATATACTGTTTTCCAACTTTTAAAGCTGTCTCACTGTGAACAGAACCTTTCCTGGACTTCAGTCTTCTCTGCTTCATTCAGTGGGAGAAAAGAAAGGGACAGCCTCTGGGAGAGCTGTGACAGGACAAGACATAGTCTTTCCTTTGATGAATGATACTAGAAAGGAAAGAAAGGCATTTGTCAGCTGCACCACGCATTCCTAGTTTTTTCCCTGAACAGCTGAGATGATGAAGTGGGAGCCTGTAGAGCTAAGGTGCTGCTGTGATGTCTGCCTGAGCAGACACAGAAAAGCTTTGGGAAGAGCCCATGCCCATGTGCGTAGCGGGTTAGTTTGGTGTCTGGACAAGACACCAAAACAGTGGGCAGAAACCAGGAGTATGCAGTGAACAGTTAATACATACTGAGATGTTCTGCCCTCATCTTTCAAGTGAGAGATACAGTCTGCATTAAAAAAAACATAAAATCATAGAGGCCCTTTATTAGGTGGCACGTGCTCTTCTTTATTAGGTGGCACGTGCTCTTCTTTATTAGGTGGCACGTGCTCTTCTTTATTAGGTGGCACGTGCTCTTCTTTATTAGGTGGCACGTGCTCTTCTTTATTAGGTGGCACGTGCTCTTCTTTATTAGGTGGCACGTGCTCTTCTTTATTAGGTGGCACGTGCTCTTCTTTATTAGGTGGCACGTGCTCTTCTTTATCTCTGTTGCTCTGCAACAGCTACTTCAGACAAATGACAACATAACTGCTGATGACCACAGGCAGGGTAATTCCTCTGCTCTAGTGCTCCTGCACTGGGCAAAGGATCCCGGTGGGCCAGGCACAGGATGCCTGAGCCAGTACCAGGTTTTGAACTGCTGCAGTTCCTTTTCCTTCTGCAGTGCCTCCTGGTTTCGGCACCGTGGATGGGGATGAATTTCAACCTTTTTTTTCAAGGGCCTCTGATCTTTAGAAGGTCCTGCCTGGTCTTTTGCATGGACACAAGCATTGTTTCCCCCTGTTATGGCTGACACACAGCTGGTGATCTGCAGTGTCTGGGGAAAAAGCACATCCTCCCATTAACTGAAGCTCTCCTCCATTCTGCTGGCTAGATAACTTCAGCTGGCTAGTCCAAATCAAACTGCTTTCACATTCTTCCACTATTCTCCTTACAACAAAACGAATGCTAACACTACCTACGTTACTGTTTCATGCTGCTAAGCAGCAGGTCTGTACCTCAGCTTACCAGTAAACTGCTGTGCCAGCACAGAAAAGGTCTCCCTGTGACCAGACATGAGCTCTGATCTGAGGACCTCCTGTTCTGCTTTTTACAAAGGCAGAATATTTGATCCTGGTGCTTGTTTTGAAAAACGTGGTGTCTCAGTGTTTGTGTTTTACTTGTCCCATTTCTCTCTCTGCTGGGCACGCTTGTGCTCTCAGGTTGCAGCTGTTCCACTGCATCTCCTGAAGCTAGAGAAACACGATCCCAAGAGCTCATCAGAACAGCTCTCTCTCAGCAGTCTGTAACTTGTTCTTATCATGCAGCTAAATGGCCTCATGTTTTCATTAAATTATGTTATAGAAGATCAACTCAGGTTTAGACATCAGAATCCAGGGTTTGATTATCACTTGCTCGTTTCAGCGTTTCCTGCTGAGAGCTGTAGGTTTTAAAATGTGAGCTATCTCTGGATGACTGTCATATCCCAACAATGACTGGTCTACCCTTAAAATGCAATAGGTAATTAAAATGAGAGAAAATGTGTGATTAGCAGATGCACACAATGATGTTAGCTGAGCCAGTACATATTAAACATAGTTCCCTTATTACGATAGGTTTTTTCAAACAGCCTTCAGAGCTTTTTTTCACTACTCTGCGTGAAGACACGTGGAGTCTGTCACCTCAAATTATGAGTGCATTGACATGTAACACCCAGAGTCACGTCTCACCAACATAAGCCTACATGTTCCATACTGCACACTGGAACAAGCCCAGAGCACCCTGTGGCCTCCCTCCTGTGCCTTGTTTCCTATGTAGAAGTAGACAAGATGTGAGCCAGGCTGCACTCCCAAGTCATCACCTCTCCTGGTTTGAGACAGAACTGGACTAATTCTGTTCAGTGATTGTCCTTTTCAGCTCATCCTCCTCTAAGTAGCTGCACTTTCTGCAGTTGACAGCATATCTCTGCAGAGAGGGGCTGCTTCTACAAGCGACAGCGCTTGACGGTTACAGTTATTACTAGGGAAGGTGAGCAGAGCACAGGTGCTTACCTGTGCAGACCAAGGTCACTGCTCATCTTGTCTGTCATGCTGGGGTGCAGTAAACGAGAGGCTGCACCTGCAGGGAGAAGCAGACAGGACAACACTGACCAACAGAATATTCCACCCCCCAGACATCCTATTCAGTATAAAGCTGCAGGACCACTGGGGTCAGGCTCTTCAATTCTTCATGGCCATTCTTCAATGGCCAATGTCTGGGGAGGACTGTCTGCCATTCTGTGTTTGAGTCCAGTCTGTGCATTTCTGAATCCAGATCCAGAATCCAGCTCCTGAAACTGGTTCCCATCTGCTGCTGAGTCCAGTGTGGAACTTCCCCAGCCCCTGCCCACAGCACCAATGGTGATGGTGGCATAACTGCCATCAGAGGGGTTATGTTCAGCATTGGTTTTAGATATGTCTGTTTATATTTCATCATATCATTATTATTCTCATTAAAGAGGTTAGTTTTCTTCTCCAATTCATAAGCCTTTTGCTTGTTGCCTTTCTTGTCCCCGTCTGTCATTCCTCTAGTGGCCAGCTCAAGCTCAGACCATGACACCAGCACTGCCCAGTCCATGGCAGTAGCCTCTACAGCTGTACTGCAGCAAATGTCAATGTCTAAGTGCAGTGAAGGCTGTAATAGTGTGGCACACCAACAGGAAATGTATTTTCTCCTACCTACCTAATCGTTTAGAAAGACAACACAGGTGTGAGCTAGACAGATGCGATGGTGGTGGTGTTTTGTCCTGGTTAAAGAATTGCTCTAGCTCCCTGTGATGTAGGGCCTCACAAAAAGGAAATGCAGAACCCTGAGCTAGTGTTGCACAGGTGGCAGTACTCCTGCAGTCTAGAACTGAACAGCCACAGAGTTTTTTTCCCCAACAGCTTCAGGAACTGTGAAGTCCTCCCACGCTAAACATGACTACCTTTCTCTTGGGCAACCATAACTGGGAACCTGAAATCCTAAGGTGCCCATAACTGAATTTAGATGCTTTACATTAGGCAATCAGGGAAATACCTTTATTTCAGCTAACACTGATTTTGGAAATGTCACCTCATGTGGGGTTTGTTGTTGAAATTCTCTTCATTCAGTAAAGTAGACTATCCTGGAACACTACTCACTGTGATGTTTTCCATCTGAACTGTTCTGTCTGGTTTCTGTTGTGTTTCCATCCAGCAGAGGCAGCAACTGGGACATGAAATGAACCTGCACAGTATCCTGGACTGGACTCAGCTTTTTTGGATTATTTGATCACGAATTTAGTTGTTTCATGGTGTCTGTATAAGGCAGGAAATTGATCCTTGCTATTCAGTTCTGTAAAAAAAGTCAAAACCAACTGAAAACAAATCTCATGTCTTCAAATTACCAGCAACTCTTTTTGGAGTAAAGATACTCCTAAACAAGGCTGTGCCACTGTTAGCCCACTCTCTCCCTTACAAGGCAGTAGTGGTAACTGTAACCATAATCCAATGAATCCCAGTCTTCACCAGAGATGCTATTCTTTCTAAATTGTTTTTAATAGAATCATAGAATCATTAGGGATTGGAAAGAACCTCGAAAGATCAGCTAGTCCAGTCCCCCTGCCACAGCAGGATCACCTACCCCAAGTCACACAGAAACACATCCAGGTGGGTTTTAAACATCTCCAGTGAAGGAGACCCCACAACTACCCTGGGCAGCCTGTTCCAGTGCTCTGTCACCCTCCCTGTGAAGAAGTTCCTTCTGATATGTATATGGATACAGTGTCTACTAGTTTTTTATAGTGAGAATAAGAGGGTTTGCTGACTTTCAAAATGCTTATGGCATTTGAAAGGTAATAATGGCTTCTTTCTTCTGGTTTAGGAAACCTGAACCATCTGTTCATAACAATTGTATGCTGCTGGTGTGCCTTCTAGAGATGTGCTGAGTACATATCCCTGTTTTTAAGTAGAAAGCAGTCAAAGGATAATTGCAGAATTTAAAAAGTCTGGAAGCATTCTAAGTACGAAGGAAAGATGGTTATGTGGTTAAAGTATTAAAAAAAAAGAGAATAGCTGTGATATATTCCTGGGCTGGACAGATATTTCCTTTATAACTCTGGGCAAAATACTCCATCTGCACCTGTCCATGCTTCCATACTTTGTTCTATATAAAATGAGGATTCTAATCCTTGTCAGCCTCAGAACACCAGAAATGTTTGTGCAGGGACAGATACTCTGAGATGGAAGGTGTTATCTGACTGTTATTATAAATAGAAACACGGGATATGGCTACAAAGGTTCTCAGTTAAGAGCTGATCTAATCACACAGAGGAAACCTAAGAAATAGAGTCAAACCTCATTCTCCAAGGCTCCAGTTACTATCTGATTGTATATCTTCTGTATTGATGTTTGTCTCTGGAAGCCTGACTCCCTTAGAATATGCTTTTAACTGCCACGGATTTTCAGGAGGGAGGAAGTGTAGAGATCAGTTTCTAGTCCATCATTTATGTTATTTAAGAAGTCTTTGAACAGTATAACACAAAGAAACATTGCTGCAGGTAGGAATCAAACATGACTCTTCTGCTAAATCACCCACCTAAGAAGCAGCAAATCTTCGTAGCTCCAATACTTCTCTTTTGTCTATAGTGCCTCTACTGCTACAGGTTCAACACTGGGGGGGGGAAGCTGTATTATCACATTCTATAGCATCCTTTAAATAGAGCATCTCTGAGCATGTAACACAGGCTTGAATTCACAAAGACACTTGCAAGCCTAAAACTCACCAATGTTTCAACAGCCATGGGGAGAATTGTTCCTACATGCCTTTGTAAATTCAAACCTTAAAACTCGCTTTGTTAGATCAATGTATTGCACATCTTTACAGACTATGGTAGCTGTACAACCAGGTGTAGCAAAATGATCCAACAGTTTCATGCAGGAATAAGAAAAAAAATCACTAATACTGTTACATGGATTATTAATAATGAGGCTAGAATGAGGCAGGCAGGAACACGAGGAGTTGTTCTTACTCTCTTAAAAAAGCCTATGGATTGAAGTTGGTTTATGTTGTTCTTCACAAATATATAGTAATATACACAGACTCCTCCTAATCATATGAACTCAGTGATCCTCAAGAATTGTAATGGAGAAGAGCTCAGGCTGGTATCAAGTGGACTTTAGGAGATGGATGATCATTATTCAAGAATAAGCATTGGTCACTACAGCGAAGAGCAATTTTTCTTCCAATACTTGCAGGAAGATGAAACTCAGGATGTATTCTTCAGGGGATATTGTTACCTTGGCAGTCATTCATGTCTGGACTATGGTACACATTGTTACACAGTGACTAATGCTCTACTCAAAAAAAACCTGCAGAAAAGAAGATGAAAAATGTTTTCCTCTATTTTAAAAATGGTTTACTCTATGCATTTCACACAGCTGGAGATAGGCTAGTTCCATAATTGTCTTAACTAGTTCATTGGAAAGTTAAAAACAGTATCTGATAAACTGTTCAGACTCTGAAAGGAGAGCAGAAAAATCATAGAATCATAGAATCATCAGAGATTGGAAGGGACCTCGAAAGATCCACATTGCTGGCTCATGGTCATCCTGCTCTGCACCAGGATCCCCAGGTCTCTTTCTCCTAAACTACTCTCCAACAGGTCAGTCCCCAGCCTATACTGGTACCTCGGGTTGTTCTTGCCCAGATGCAAGACTCTACACTTACACTTGTTATACTTCATTAGATTTCTCCCTGCCCAGCTCTCTAACCTGTCCAGGTCTTGCTGAATGGCAGCAGTCTGCAGGTGTGTCGGCGACACCACCCAGAAAACTTGCTGACAGTGCACCCTAATCCCTCATGCTGTTGCGGGGGAATTGGATTAGATGATCTTTCGAGCTCCCTTCCAATCCCTAATGATTCTATGAGTCTATGATCCAAGTCATCAATGAATAGATTGAACAGGACTGGGCCCAGCACTGACCCCTGGGGCACTCCACTAGATACAGGTCTCCCACCAGACTCTGTCCCACTGACCACTACTCTCTGGCTTCTATTCTGCANATGAAGAGTTTAAAAAGCCTTATGGAGTGAAGTGACCCCTTAACAGAAGGCACTTTCAGCAAAATGCCTATAGACATCTAGAACAAATACTTCATGAACTTTTTTTTGATTTGTGGACATTTTTGACCTTTACAACAGCATCACTGGAAGAATCACTTCCTTGTTTGCCAACTGGTTGCTTTATCTTGTCTCTTGTGATTTGAGGAAAAACTCAAACCCTGACCTTGAGGCTTTCAGCTCGCACAGATGGAAGAGTTGTTATTGGCATGAGAAATATGTGCCTGGGGAAATGAGTAAAAGTAATGCTAATAAAAAGAATAATAAAAAGCTCTGACCTTATTGATTTATAGTGAAATTAGCTAAAACACCACCACCAAAACAACTGATGCCAAAGTCCAAATACCTTGCCATTTCTGCTTACAGAGTACTGCAGAGCTTTGCTACTGACTTACGCTAGATTCAGTGAGTCATGTCTTTGTATTCTCTGTCTTGAGAGGTTTAGTGACTGGCTCAGTACAGTTGGGTTAATGATTGGACTTGATGACCTTAAAGGTCTTTTCCAACCCAAATGATCCTGTGATTCTGATTGTTTTTCATCTCTTCCTTTGTCTAGGCCTGAGAAACACGAAGATTCTTTACTATTAATACTGAAGCCAGATAGGGTCAAACTCCTCTTGAATAGCTGATGTTGTATACAAAATTAATTGTAGAATCATGAAAATACTTAGGTTGAAAAAGACCTTTAAGATCATCAAGCTCAACAACTAACCTAACTCTAGTAAGCCCATCTCTAAACCACATTCCTGAGTGCCATGTCTACACATCTCCTAAAGAGGGTGTCACTCCAGGGATGGTGACTTAACCACTTCCATGGGCAGTCTGGTCCAATACTTGATGACCCTTTTGGTGAAAGCACTTTTCCTAATGTATAGCTTAGACTGCTCCCAGTGAAACTTGAGGTCATTTCCTCTTGTTCTATCACTTATTACTCATGACAAGAGATCAGCCTCCACCTCCCTATAACCTCCTTTCTGGTAGTTATAAAGAACAATGAAGTATCCCCTCAGCCTCCTTTTCTGCAGGCTAAACCACCTCATTTCCCTGAGCCACTCCTCGTGGTCTTCTGCTCTAGACCCTTCATCAGCTTGATCATCCTGCTTTGGACACACTCCAGCACCTCAATGACTTTCCTGTAGTGATGGGCCCAAAACTGAACACAGTATTCAAGGTGCGGTCTCACCAGTGCTGAGTCTCTTCCATATTCCTGCTGGCCACACTGTTTCTAGTACAAGCCAGGATCTCAGCCACCTGGACACACTTCTGGCTTACATTCAGCTGGCCATTGATGCACAGCCCCAAGTCCTTTTTCACCAGGCAGTTTTCCAGCCACTGTTCTCCAAGCCTGTAGCGTTGCATGAGATTGTTGTGGCCCAAGTAAAACATATATTTGGAAATATTAACTCAGTTTTATAAGAGAGCCTCATTCCTCAGGCTCCTTTCCAAAATTACTTATCTGGTTTTTAAAACAAAATAGTTGTCATAAAGTGGCTTTAACTTTCAGAAATATTTTGACAACACTTTGGGCTTTTTTGACAAAACAGAAGTGCTCTTGCAAAACATTTTCACCAAATCACTTTGTAGTAGAAAAATACTGGATGTGATTTCTTTACTACAGCTCCAGATATATGATACCAGAAACTACTGTATCCAGTACGCACAGATACTACGACTGTGATACTACAGGCAGCACAGGAACTTAGAAAGTGTCCGGTACATTTACAGAGCTCGTTGGAACGCCTGTTTGCTGTCCATCCCTATGCCATCAATAACATGTGGGCTTCAGTGTCTGTGTGTGTGTGTCTTCATGTCAGAAAGGAACTCTGTTTATGGCTAAGAGGTACTGGAATTGTAAAATGAAAGTTTCAATCAGAGAGTGGAAGCAGTAGCAGAAGACAGACAACTTTTCTGACAAGCCAAACATCAGTGCTACTTCTAGTTTGTATTGTAGCCAGTATTATTTATCTAAAATATCCTGTAAATGCAGGAAAAAACCAAAATAGGAAAAGAAAATGTCCTTAGGTTTGCCCTCCTATAGCCTAAGTAATAATTTCTGGCATCAATAAGTATTTCAAAAGACAGATTTATTTTCTGATTTACATGCAAATTCACAGAATCACAGAACATTCGGGATTGGAAGGGACCTCGAAAGATCATCTCGTCCAATCCCCCTGCCACAGCAGGATCACCTAGACCAAGTCACACAGGAACACATCCAGGTGGGTTTTAAACGTCTCCAGAGAAGGAGACTCCACAGCCCCCCTGGGCAGCCCATTCCAGTGCTGCGTCACCCTCACTGGACTTTCTCTACATGTATCGCATTAGAGATCACACTTTCAAGCTCCTCAGTCAACAGAAGAACAGTTTAAGTGAAGCATTTTGAAAATTGTGAGCTGATAATAATACTAAGAATCACAGTAGCATAGAATGACTTTGGTTGGAAGCTACCTCAGAATTCCTCTAGTTCCAAACTCTCTGCCACAGGCAAGGACACCTCTCACTAGACCAGGTTGCCCAGAGCCTCATCCAACCTGGCTTTGCACACTTCCAGGGATGGGACATCCACAGCTCCTCTGGGCATCCTCTTCCAGTGCCTCCCCAAACACACAGTGAGGAAAGAAGGAATGAATGTTACAAGTAGGCTGCAACACAGAACTAACAGGAAGGTAAAAGCATTTGGATCAAACTGCCCATCTGAGCTCTACTTGTGCACAGAGAATACAGCGACCTGAAATCAAGTCACAGCGCCTCATCCTAAAACACATGGCCTTTCCAAATTTAGATCTGTGGGCATCTTAATAATATTTTAATACTGCAGATTCAGCATAGCTCTAGGCCATTATAGGGTTGCCTGGGTGGAAAATACATGCTTAGGTACAGGAGCCAAACAGTGCTGGAGCCAGAAGAGGCTCAGCTGCTGCTCCTCCAGGGCTGCCATATGCTAAGAAGGGCACAGACGGTATCCTCCCCTGTCTCTAGCCACTGTAATTTTTAATATTGGCTATATGCACACAAAAATATGTCTGTCTAGCACAGCGAAATGATGGAAATATCAGCAAGATGCTTCACTGATTTTAGTGTGTCCCAGAAACATTTAGAGCTTTCCAAGGTACTGTGCACTAGAGACATAACCATACAGGAATTAAGAAAGCCAGAGCATCTAACACACAGGTTTTCAAATAAGAGTAAGAATCTTTTCTTAGTATTATTGTTTAGATTTAAAATATTTCAGATCAAAAGAGACTATGATACCCTCCGGTCTAATCTTGTGTACAACATACACAAAGTGACACAGAAGCTACTGAGATGAATGTGCTCACTAGGCCTGTAATATAATGCTTATTTAAAATATTTGAGATATCAAGAAAGTGCCATTGTCTCATGGAGACAAGTATGATGTAGCTGCTACCACCCCTGCAATGGGCTCTGAAGTTATCTCAGGCCTCATGACAAGCACTGCAACTACTGAGCCCCCAGTGGTAGTTGATGCAGCTGACCTGAGGACTCAACCAGTGCCAGTGTCAGTCATCCCCGTAGAGAAGAAATATACAAAAGAACAGGACATGCAGGCACATTGCAAGCAGAAGAATTGGAGGTGACCACTCATACTTTCTCCTTCAGTGAGTATGTGGCAGCATCTCTAAAGGGATACTTGTTCCTCATGCTCAGCAGGACTCATCTTCAGATAGGGTCTTTTGCAAAATTGCTGTCAACACCCAATTCTCTAGCCGTTGGCCCCAACTGCTTTGCTTCTTTACCCATTAAGTCCAAACAATCAGCTTCTCTACCCTAGCATTGGAGTAGCCAAGTGGCAAGTTTCTCACCTTCACAACAACTGTAATATTTACATAAATCTCACAAGAAGATGCAAAAGCCTCCCCTCTTCAGCAAACTTGCCCCTCAATGCCAAATGCAATGGTTATGGTCTGAAGTAGGTCAGGTGAGCTGTCCTGGCAAACTGCTGGTGTCCTGCAGACTGTGGCAGGCTTATGGTTCTGTCCCAGCAAAACCAGGACAATGTCACTCTATGTTCTTCTGTTCTAAAGCTATTCACTATCTAAAACATGTTCTTCATGTAGCAGCTCTGATTGCAAATCTCTTTAAGCTCCCTCACATAAACTACATCCTGTGTAAGTCACTGCCTGTGCTGCTTTCAGCTGGGATAGGGTTAATATTCTCCATAGCAGCTGGCACGGGCTGTGCTTTGGATTTGTGCTGAAAAACAGTGTTGATAACACAGGAATGTTTTCGTTACTGCTGAGCCGTGCTTCAGCAGAATCAAGGTCTTCCCTGCCTCCCACTCCACAGGATTCTGTTTTCCTGTGAAAGACTGCCAGTGACCAGATTCTTGTGGGGGAGTGTGGAGACAAGTACTCCCCTGCCTTGCTTTCCCAGAAGCAAGCAACCTTGAGAGAAAGAGTCTGGATTGGATGGCGACAGGTGTCTGCTTCAGGACGGGGAAGTTGTTGAAGCAGCACCACCATATAAAAGGGAGGCTGTTTGCAGACATCCCTCAGGGAGATAGGGTTGGGCTCTCTCTCTTGACAGGACTCTCCTTCTCGCTCTCTGCAGACAGGCTGCTGCAGACAATGGATCTGACCTGGACAATGATGTGGACTGTTAGTTTAATGGATATTTTCTGTGATAGATTTAGCTAGGTTTTCCTTTTGTTACGGACTTTCTCATTACCTTGGGGGCACCTGGTTGGTTCAGTGGGTAGAGCATGGGACTCTGAATTCCTGGGGTCATGGGTTTGAGCCCCATGTAGGACATCTTGAGACAGTACTGTAGACTGACCCTGCTCCAGCAGGATGGGTTGGACTTAGATGATCTTAGATGGTCCCTTCCAACCTCTAACATTCTGTGACTCTTTGGGTCTTCTGTCAGGGTATTTTTGGTCAGAGGTATTTTCCATAATCTGTCTGGTGATGGGTTATGCAAACTTGTCCTTTCACTGTGTAGGAACTGACAGTACACTGTGCTTCTGCTCATGTCCATGCTTCTTGGGCTGTGCTACAGATTTGTCAAAACAAGGGACCAAACGGATATTCCACACCATATGACACCATGCTCAGCATATAAAACTAGTGGAAGAAGAAGAAAGAGGTGATGGTGTTTGTCTACCCAAGTGACATAGTTGTGATGGAGCCCTGCTTTCCTAGAGATGGCTGAACACCTGCTTGGAAATGGGAACCAATTCATTCCTTGTCTAGCGTACATTTTGCTTTACTTACTAAAATGTTCTTTTTCTCTTTGCAACAGATTTCACAGAATCACAAAGAATCACAGAATCACTCTGTGATTGGAAAAGGGGTCTTGGGAAAGACCCCTGGGATCATCGAGTCTAACCATCTACCCTACCTTACAAATTCACCCCTAAACCAGGTTCCTCAACATCTCATTCAAACAGTCTTTAAATACATCCAGGGACGGCAAATCAACAACCTCCCTGGGAAGCCCATTGCAGTGCTTGACCACCCTTTTGGTGAAAAAAGTCTTCCTAACATCTAGTCTAAACCTACCCTGTTGTTCTATCACTAATTGTTTGTGAGAAGAGACCAGCACCAACCTCTCCACAATGTCCTTTCAGGTAGTTGTAGAGAGTGATGAGGTCTCCCCTCAGCCTCCTCTTCTTCTAACTAAAGATCCCCAGCTCTTTCAGTCTTTCTTCACAAGATTGATTCTCCAGGCCCTTCACCAGCTTAGTTGCCCTCCTCCGCACCTGCTCCAGATCTCTCTTGTATTGAGGTGCCCAAAACTGGACACAATACTCAAGATGTGTCTTCACCAGTGCCAAAAACAGGGGAATGATAACCTCCTTACTCCTGCTGGCCACACTATTTCTAATATAGGCCAGAAAGCCATTTGCCTTCTTGGCCACCTCGGCACACTGCTGGCTCATATTCATCTTCCTGTCAATTAGAATCCCCAGGTCCCTCTCTGCCAGACAGCTCTCCAGCCACAGCTCTCCAAGCCTGTAGCGTTGCAGGGGGTTGTTGTGGCCCAAGTGCAGGACCTGCACTCCTGCCATTGACGTTGGCCCGTTGCTCCAATCTATCCAAGTCTCTCTGAAGAGCCTCCCTACCCTCTGGCAGATGAACACTCCCACCTAACTTGGTGTCACCTGCAAACTTACTAATGATACACTCTATGTCCTTATTGAGATCAATCATCAATAAAGATGTCAAACAGAGAAGGTCCCAACACCGAGCCCTGAGGCACAGCACTTGTGACAGGCCGCCAGCTGGATTTAACTCCATTAACCACCACTCTTTGGGCCTGACCGTTCAACCAGTGTTTTATCCAGCAGACTGTGTGCTCGTCCAAGCCGTGAGCAGCCAGCTTATCAAGGAGAATCCCATGGGGAACAGTGTTAAATGCTTTTCCAAAGTCCAGGTAAACAATATCCACAGCCTTTCCCTCATCCAATAGTCAGGTCATCCTCTCATAGAAGGAGATCGGGTCCGTCAGGCAGGACTTGCCTTTAACAAACTCATGTTGACTCAGCCTGATCCCCTGGTTGTCCTGGGGACAGTCTTCTGATTCTCACCCTAATCCCACAGCAAGGGGTGGGGAGTGAGTTAACAGCTGTGTGGGGCTTGGTTGCCAATTGGGGTTAAACCACGACACTGTAATCTTTATGGGAATTATCTGTTTGTCAAGATATCAGAAGGAACTTCTTCACGGTGAGGGTGACAGAGCACTGGAACAGGCTGCCCAGGGGGGTTGTGGAGTCTCCTTCTCTGGAAATGTTTAAAACCTGCCTGGACATGTTCCTGTGCAACTTAGTCTAGGTGATCCTGCTGTGGCAGGGGGATTGCACTGGATGATCTTTTGAGGTCCCTTCCAATCCCTAATGATTCTATGATTGGAACAGGCTGTCCAGGGAAGTGGCTGAATGACCATCCCTGGATGTGTTTAGGAGTCGTGTAGGTATGTAGCTTAGAGACAGGGTTTAGCGGTGGGCTTGGTAGAGTTAGGTTAATGCTTGGACTCAAGGATCTCAAAGGTCTTTTCCTTTGAGAACCTAAATGATCCTATGAAGAGCATGATTTAACTTTGCTAATGGGTGGATTTTCTGCACTATGACAATTGTGAATGTCAACTACTTTTTAAAAAATTCTCCAGTGATCACAGACCAAGCAGTAAGGTGAACTGAACTTACAGTTTTGCAGTAAGAAAATATAGTTGATGATTCTTTATCACTTTTAAAAAACAAACTAAAACACAATTCTGTATGTCCATGGAAATGCTGGGAGAATATCTTTACTGGGTTTATGTGATCCTAGCTGTACTGGATAACCTGCATACGCTCGCAACCTGGTTGATCAGAGTTAGCATTTCTTAGACAGGATCACAGGATTAATTTTTTTCACTGTGAAAAAAAAAATCAAGGAGTTCTGTGAGCAGCAGAACTAGTGAAGCACAGTTTCTTCTATCTCCCAGCAATCTGCAGGCCTCCTGCCTCTTATCAAGAACTTACCACATCACTTCCAGACCTTTTTGTCCCTTACACCTTCAGTTCCTGCATCCTCCCGGCCATTGAGCTTGCCAGGAAGTAGCTGGTGCTGTAGCTGGTTCAGACCTAGGTACAGCGTGTTATCCAAGGTGTGCATACCAATCGGCTGTTTTGTGACATACAACAGAATTAAGGTCTCCTTACCTATCTTTTTGAGGAGGAACAACTTAGTATCCTCCAGCCACTGAATTCCACACACTTTTTATTAAGTTAATATCCTTAAGAACTCTATGCCTCTACTAAATTTGCTTAAAATTGGTGAAGAGACCAAACAGTTGTGAGCAGCACTGACACAGAGAGGAACTGCACAAGCCTCACTTCCCTAGGATAAAGAGGCTAGAAATGAAATAATATGTTCCCAGTAATGTCACAGAATGGTTGGCTACTGCAGTACTTCAGAGGCATAGTGCAGGATGTGGTTTTGCTGAAGGTGAAAAGCTCAGATTAGTAATTGTACTTTTGCTTGCAGGCACACAAGTGAGGTCATTTTAATGACATGTCCTTATTGTGCTGCTTCACCATGCCCTGCTGCTCTGCAGTTGTCCTGCTCCTCATTTCAGAACGATGACACAACTGCCATAGGTAAAAATAACCAACATAACCAGAAAGAACTAGAAATACCCATTTAAAAGCAATAGTAGGATATTTGTGAGCGACTGAGTTTCCTTAGAACACCACTTCCTGACACTATTACTAAGGGGCTTTTTCCCATGTGAGCAACCATGTTTTTTGCACAACCCATTATAGAACCATAGAATGTATTGGGTTGGAAGGGACCTCTACAGGCCATCTAGTCCAACCATCCTAGAACAAGCAGGGATATCTCTAACTAGAACGGATTGCTCAGAGCCCCATCAAGCCTGACCTTGAATGTCTCCAGGGATGGGGCCTCCATAATGTCTCTAGGCAACCTGGACCAGTGATCCACCACCCTCAGATTAAAGAACTTTTTCCTAAATGTCCAGCCTACATCTACCCTCTTCCAGCTTAAAACCATGATCCCTCGTCCCATCATTCCAAGCCCTATTGAGTAGCTCTTCCTCAGCCTCAGGTATTGGAAAGTTGCTATAAGTGCTCCTGGGAGTCTTCTCCTTTTCAGGCTGAACAACCCCAACTCTCTCAGCCTGTCTTCATTAGAGAGGTGCTCTGATCGTTTCAGTGGCCCTCCTCTGGACTCCTTCCAACAGGTCCACATCCTTCTTGTGTTAGAGCCCCCAGAACTTGACCTCTAGGGTCATGTCTCACCAAGGCAGAGTACAGGGGCAAAACCATCTCTCTCAATCTGCTGGACCCACTTCTTTTGATGCAAGCCAGGATGGGTTACACCACCTTTGAAGACTTCAGAATATTAGAGATGCATCTTACAACCCCTGCTATTTCACATGGGATAAATTCTGAATATCTTCATTAACTCTACCTTATTTCTTGAAAGAGTCTAAGGAATTACTAAGATTTGAGAAGTTATAGTGTTAGTGATGATGGTTCCGTTACAAGTAGGCAGGTCTGTTCCATCTGTTAGAAACATCTTTGATAGTATGGAGGCAAAGAGTTTGTGAAGCATTGGAATGACTTATTTACAAAGCAGCGTTGGGCCCAGCAAGCTGTGGGAACTTCCGAATGCCGGTTACAACAGATTGGGATAGTTGATAGGGCTCCTAATTTACATATCTACTTGATTCCTGATACATTTATACATATCCTATTAGTTCTAAGTTCCTCTCTCCTCCCTGCAAGGCTGGCAGAGTTCTGCTTATTGTCATCTCATATGAGGTCTTTATGCTAGAGGTGTTTGATAATATGAACTCTTAAGCTACAGTATTAGCATGTTCCTCCTCAAAGATTTATTATTCTCCTCGATGATTTACAGTCTCTCTGGCGATTTGTGACCCCTCTGCTTCACATATCTCTTTGCTAACTTGAGAAATTCTAATCCTATTTCTTGTCTTCCTGGCTGCTTCTTTTTCTTCTCTTCAGAGAAAGCATCCTGTTGGAATTTCTGCCTCTTCACCTTGTCAGAGGAAAACTGTACCAGGTAGTTAGCTTATAACATTCCATGTTCATAAACTATTCTACTATTTTATTTACCTTTAATAAAAAATCTTCCCAACTCATCAGTCATTTCCCACATATCTTATCTGCTTATTCCAAGTAACAAGAGCCATACAAATTCTTGTTCTTTGCTTGCCATCATGATTAGTTGCTATCAGTAATGAGTGATGAGCCATCATTACACACACCCAGTGTCCCCCTAATTAAAGATCTGTATGTAGATGTCTGTAGAATGCATACAACTGCGGCCACACTGAGAGAATGAAGACGACAGGGGCTGCCAGAAAGAAGTGTGTTGCACGGCAAGAACAAATTTGTGTGCAGGCAGCCAGAAGTGCACCAAGCACACCTGGCTGCTGTAGCAATTCGGGGACAGAATAGAGGTGGGTTAGACACAGCTCCACAGAAGCACAGGGCAAATATTTATTCCCCAGTTACACATTTTGGGCTGTACCTAGCGTGAATCTTTTGCCCCCTCCCTGAAATCGTTCAAGGCCAGGTCGGAAGGGGCTCTGGGCGACCTGATCTAGTGAGAGATGTCCCTGCCCCTGGCACGGGTGTTGGAACCCGACGATCCCTGAGGCCCCTTCCAACCTAAGCCATCTTATGACTTTACTGAATAGTAGAAATGGAAGACGGACTTTTTGGAAAGTTGGTGTCTGCATTAGGAGGTAACAATGCCGAGGAGGAGGTCATTGAGAGGGGTTCCTACACCCCACTGTGCCTGGAGGCTGAGACCTCCACAAGGAATCAGAGTCACTACAAGGCCGAGCAAGAGTGCAGAGAACATACGGGCTGAGGAACTTCACGTATTACTTTTCCAGGTCCACAGTGATTCTTCTTTGCGTGGAGAAGTTCCCGAGGTGGCTCGACTCCGCACAGCAGCGAGCTACAGCAGTCGGAACCACCCAACGGCTGCACCTCGCATGTTCTCTGAGGAAGAATGAGCGGAGCTGGTGTCTAAGGGAGTTTGAGGGGGCACTTTGCAAAATTGGAAAGCTCCTCCACAAAGGGAATTTCCCATTCCATGACGAACATCAGTGGCCCGGGCCGAGGCACCCCCGTGTCGCCTCAGGCCTTCGGGGCCTTCCCGACCCGCCCCTCTCTCGGCCCGGCACCAGTGCGGTCTCTGCCCCGGAACCTCCGGCCCAGGGCGGCGGCGGCGCGGCGGACGGTGTTGGCGGCGGCCCGCGCGCAGGGGCATTATGGGTTGTGGGGCCGCCGCCCCTGCGGCTTTCGGCGGGTTCTGTTAAAATGGCGCCTTAGGCGGTGGTGGCGGCCGTGGGGGTGGGAGGTGTTGCCGGGTCTTTGCGCTGTCGAGCGGGGTGCGGGGACGGGCGATACGCGCGCGCCCTCTTCTTCTGTCATCATCCCGCCGTGTGACCCCGGGGGTGCCGCACGCTCCCCCATTCCCCGGCACCTCCTGCCTCCCGGGTGATGATGGCGACTCCGGACCAAAAATCCCCTAACGTTTTGCTGCTGAACCTCTGCTGCCGCATCCTGGGCAAGAGCGAAGGTAACGGCCCCCTGCCGCCATTCCTCCTGGAGACTGCCGGGGGGAGAGGAGAGATAGGCGGCACTGGGGGAGGCAGGAGGGGGCGGGAGCCGCCACGGGGGTGTGTGTTTGTTTGTTCCAGTGGGGCCGAGGATGCAGGTGCTGGGGGTGCCGGCCCCTCCAGAGCAGCCCCTGAAGCCGGACCCATCGCCCGCTCGGCGGCAGGGCGGCCGCCCGGTGCGATCTGTCGGGGGCCCCCAGGCACGGCCCCAGTGCCACCCCCGCAGCGTCTAGGCGGTAATGAGGGCGCTCCCGGGGTCCCTAGGGCAGAGGGCGGCTCTGTGCACACGCTCGGGGGTATCCGCCTTCCCGCGGGTCGAGCTATGGGCATCTTGACAGGTCCTCTACAGGTCCGCTGCGTCTTGGCGCTGCCGGAATGGAGGCAGTGAGCCTCTTGCCTGTTTGCATAACTTTCTGTCGCTTGCAGTCAAAGCGAAGACTGTTTTTAGTAAATGGAGGGTGGAAAGGAGACGTTCTGTCTGTGAAGTCTGCTTTCTAAGGTGCTGTGTTTATAAGCATTGCTCCCTGTATCTATTTTCTTATGTGAGAGATGGGTTTCTTCCTTAACAGTAGTGGCTTTAAGTGCTTTTGTGTTATTTTCTACATCCTTGCCACTCATCTCCCGTGAGGTAACTAGGAGTGACTAAGTTCTATGACAGTAACCAATAATTTTGAGTATTGACCTGCTGTAGATTCTGTGATTCTGTGAATTACTCTTTTAGAAGTCTGGATAAGTAACAAGGTGCAAATGTACTTTGTTTCTCTCAGACTTTGTTTATTGGTGACAGTATCTGCTGGTCTCACTCACCATTGATGTCTCTAAACTGGAAAGATACAGGGAGCTGGAACTGTCTAGTCTGAAGGAGATGAAGGGGAGACCTTATAGCTGTCTATAACTACCTGAAAGCCGGCTGTAGATAGGTGAGTGTTGGTCTCCTCACAAGTAATGAGTGATGGGACGAGGGAGTGTCCTTAAGTTGTGCCAGGGGAAGTTTAAGTCAGACATTGGGATAAACTTCTTTATTGAAAGGATCATCAGTCACTGGAATAGGCTGCCCAAGGAGGGGGCTGAATCGCCATCCCTAGACGTTTTTATAAGTTGTGTAATGTGGAGTTAAGGGATGTTATGTAGCAGCCGGCATGATACTTCGTAGAAATAATGGTTGGACTTCACTGATGATCCTGAAGGTCTTTTTCAACCTAAATGAGTGTTAAGAGTGATGGGCTTTTTACCAAGGCCTGAAGTCACAGGAGAAGGGGCAGTGGTTTTAAACTAGGAGAGGATAGGTTTGGATTGTACATAAGGAAGAATTTTTTTTTTGTGAAACTACTGAGACACTGGAACAAGTTGTCTAGAGAAATTTGGGATCCCTTTCCCTGGAAGTGTTCAAGGCCAGATTGCTTTGGGCTTTGACCCTCTTGTTCTAGTGAAAGGTGTCCCTTTGCATGGTGGGGGCAGGAGAGAGTGAACTTGATGATCTTTTCTAGCCCAAACCATTTTGTAATTCTGTGATTGAATCATAGAATCTTTATTACAGTTGGAAGAGACCTCCAAGATCATAAAGTCCAACTGTCAATCTGATACCGCCATGCCCACTAAACCATGTTTCGTAGTGCCACATCTACATGTTTTTTGAACACCTCCTAGGGTGGTGACTCTACCACTTCCCTGAGCATCCCGTTCCAATATGTGACCACTGTTTCAGTGAAGAAATTTTTTCTATTGTCCAATCTAAACTTCAACTGGCACAATTTGAGGCCATTTCCACTTGTCTTGTTGCTTGTGACTTGGAAGAAGAGACTGATTCCCACCTCTCTATAACGTCCTTTCACGTAGTTATGAAGAACAAGGTCTCCCCTTAGCCTCCATTACTCTAGACTTTTCAGCAGTGGCTAGTTTCCTCAGCCACTTCTCGTCAGACTTGCCCTCCAGGCGCTTCACTAGCTTCGTAGGATATGCTCCAGCATCTCAATGTCATTCTTCTGTTGAGGTGCCTAAAATTAAATGCAGTACTCAAGTTGAGGCCTCTCTAGTGTTGGGTACAAGGGGATGATCACCTCTCTGGTCCTGCTGGCTACACTATTTCTGATGCAGGCCAGGATGCCACTGGCCTTCTTGGCTACCTAGGCACACTTTTGGCTCGTGTTCCGCCAGCTGTCAGTCAACAACTCCAATCCTTTTTCTATTGTGGAGCTCTCCAGCCACTCTTCCTCAAGCCTGTAACATTGCCCAGGGTTGTTGTCACCAAAGTGTAGGACCCACCACTTGGTCATGTTAAACCTCATGCATTTGACCTTGGCCCACTAATCCAGGCTGTCCAGGTGCCTCTGCAGAGCTTTCCTACCCTAGAGCAGATCAAAGCACCCACCCAATTTGGTGTCATCTGTGAACTTGCAGAGAGTGCTCTTGATCCTCTCCTCCAGGTCACTGATAAAGGTGTTGAACAAGACTGTCCCCAGTACTGAGCCCTGGGGAACATGACTTGTGACTGATTGCCGACTTGATTTTGCTCCAACACAACTTTAAGTCATGAGCTGCCAGGTTCTCGAAGAGAATGCTGTGAGAGATTGTCAAATGTGTTGCTGAAGTCTAGGGAAACAGCATCCACAGCCTCCCCCTTATCTTGTTCATAGAAGGCGATCAGGTTGGTCAAGCAAGACATGCCTTTCATAACCCCTGTTAGTGGGCCCTGATCCTCTGGCTGTTGCTCTTGCTATGGGAGTGTGCTCAGGATGAACCACTCCATCGTCATCCCTGGTACTGAGGTCAGGCTGACAGATCTGTAGTTGTGTGGATCATCCTCCTGCTCCTTCTTGTGGATGGTGTCACATTAGCAAGTGTCTAGCTGTCTGGGACCTCTCCTGTTAGCCAGGAGCATTGATAGATGATTGAGAGTAGCTTGGTAAGTTTCTCTGCCAGCTCCTTTAGCACACTCTAAATCTCTCTGCTCCCATGGATTTGCGAGTGTCCAGGTGGCGTAGCAGGTTGTGAACTGCTTCCTACATGGGGCTTGAACCCATGACCCCCAGGAATTCAGAGTCACATGCTCTAACCACTGAGCCAACCAGGTGTGTTTCCTCTGGGATTGTGGAAAATGTGTCCTGCTCTCCATCTCAGCCTTCTGTCTCAGGAGGCTGAATATCCTGGGGATAACTGGACTGGTCATTAAAGACTGAGGCAAAGGCAGTGTTAAGTACCTCTTCCTGATCCTTGGTGATAATGTTCCTTCTCTGCATCCAGGAAGGGGTTAAGATTCTCTTTTACCATCTTTTTGCTGTTGAAGTATTTGTAAAAATATTTTTTGTTGCCCCTTACTACAGCGGCTGGATGGAGTTCTAATTGGATGGAGTTCTAACTGAGTCTCCTCTCTGCGTGCCCTAGTTAGAATCTCATAATCTTACTGAGTTGCCTGCCCTTTCTTCCAATGATAAGTTTTCCTTTTTTTCCTGAGGCCCAGGAGGAGAAGTTTAAAGTATGGTGTTTGTGGTTAGTGACTAGATGCATCTTCTCCTGTCCTTGTGTGTAATTTAGGCTGCTATGTATATACATGTTCTCATTTTTGAAATAAATTTTACAAGTATTGTCAGTTTAGTCTTTGGTAAATAATGTATGATGCTCAGTTACTTATGCAGAGCTTAGAGGGAGAAAGCTTAGGTGTCTAAGAGATCTTTCAGTTTATTAGTCTAGTAAAAATTAATATGAAGAAGCTGAAACTAGGTACAAACAGCCATCTTCAACCATTAGTGTAGTTAGTTTGCTGTGAATTTATTGAAATCTTGGAGTTTGGTAAGAAGTGTTTTAGAAATATAACAGGTACCGATGTAACGGGTAAATAGTAAAAAGGAGTTGAGATTCCGAGAATCGTAGGACGTGTGGAAGCAAACTCCAACTCAAAGAGAGAACGAGCAGGTATGCTTTATTGCAACGCTGGGCACACGGAGGAAAATCCTCCAAATCGTGTGCACCGAAATGCAGATTTCATCAGGTTATATACAATCTTTTCATATATATGCATAAACAGGAGGGGATATTACAATTAATTGTTATCATCCTGTTTGCATCTGCGTAGTTGGTCTCAAGGGTCTCAGGCAGAGTCTCTTGACTGACACTCGAAGACCTTTTTCACAGTGACTTGACCTTGGCAACAGTGCCAAGCTGTTATAGACCCAAGCCTGGGAAAATAACCTTGAACATCCTTTTATCCACCCGGCTGTGCTATTTGAAGATTAGTTGTTCTCTTCTGCCCTTCTTATCTGCACTTCAAGGCTGGCAACAGTTGCTCATCCCATGTACCAGACACATTTCTTCATCCCCCTGTACATTCTTCTGAGCCAGTCTCAAAGCACATTCACATTCCCCTTTACAAGTCTCAAAACACATTTCCCTGGTAAAGCAAAACTATGTTTCACAGCACATCCCTTCACAGCAAAGTTAAACCTCTGGGCCTACAATTCTAACCGTTAGTCTCCTTATATCAACAGAATGGCTTGGTTTGTAAGAGACCTTTGTAAGAGATTGTCTAGCTCCAAGTCCTGTACCTTCTACCAGACCAGGTTGCTCAAAACCCCATCCAGCCTGGCCTTGGAACACTCCCAGGACTGGGGCATCTCTAGGCATGATGCCTAGAGATGCCAAGAAGATCCCAAGGCATCTTCTTGGGACAACTTGTTCCAGTGCCTCACCATCATCACAGTAAAGAATTTCTTTCTAATACCTAGTCTAAATCTACCTTAGTTCAATTTAAAGCCATTACTCCTGTGATAATTCAATGATTCTTCCTGCCTGTACGTTCCCCTAGTTTGTTCTTCAAAATGTTTCTTTGATTTGGCTGTGTTCCTTAGCAGCTCTTTTGTTTTATTATGTTTGTGAGGAAGCTACGGCTTCAGGAGGAGCTGAAGGATTCTGTTTATATAATACCTCTCTCGTAATAGTGCACTTACAGCTAATGTGAGATGCGTGGTCTTACTCTGCGTCTGTCTATGTTCCTTGCCTGAAGTCCTCTGTAAACCTAGTAGGAAACAGGTTGCATTAAAGATTCTTCCACCTATGATGGCCTTAGAAGGGCTTCACCTTCCCCACTTGTTAAAGATTTATGCGCAAGTGAATTTGTGCTGTGATGGAATGTGACTGCAGAGGCTCCCAGCAGGGGACCTATCTCTCTCTCTCTCTTTCTCACTTTCTCCTTTTTTTGAGAACATTCAGGAAGTAGATGGATGCTTTTATTTCCAAAATCATTCAGCTGTGTAGTCTTAGCTAATGATTTTTACCGAACCGCCTTGACTCTAAGAAATACGAGATCTGCTGAGTTATGTGGAAGAACTTAATTTAAAATAATAATCTACCTAACTTTATATTTTTTTCAGAACTAGCGTTTGAAAGCTCCTGTGCTGTAGCCAGTTCTCAAGGAAATTGTTCAGTGCTGCCTTCTCATGGTGCTGTATCTTCAGTCACCCACTGTGGTTAGCTGGGGCTGTCTGCACTGAATGTCTGCATAGCTGGAGCCGTCGCTGGCATTTTTCTTCCTCATGTCCCCACTGTGTCTAAGAACTTGTGTGTTAAGTTTTATATTATTTGCCTTTCTGTGTTTACCCAGGGCATCCACCTCGCTTTTACAGTAATACCAGGTCTTGCAGAGAACTTGTCCACTTGTGTAGTGATTTCTAAAATTTATTTTTTTTTCTCCTTAATTTTGGATCCCAGCAGTTGCACAGGGTTGCACACCTCTCTGTGGACAGTGAATGAAATCCTTCTGTCAGAAGATGCATCTTTCACAAACCTCTTGGTAATTTTAGAGACGCTGTAGACTGCTTTACAAGCTGATCAGTTGTAGGAACTCTTAATGCCTCCAATGGAACTTTGCGGTGCCTGTTTTGTTATTGCTGTTTAGTAGTTGTGATTTCTTTTTAAGTTCTGAACTATTGAAATAAATACTACAGTTTCATGATGGAGGGAAAGCCTAGACTTCACTCAAAACACAAATGCTGTGGACTTATTTTTTTTATCACCTCTGCTAATAACAGAGGCAAAAGCAGGTTGACAGGTTAAGCACAAATTCACAGTAAAGGAGAAACCTGAGAAGATTTTTGTGACCAAGTTGCTGATAGTCCAGTGGGACATTGCTCAAATAAATCTGTTTATTGGCAATATAAAAGCCAACAGTGGTGTAACTTTGGGTTGTAAGAGACCTTGAAGATCCTCTAGTTACAACCTCCTCCTGTGAGTAGGGACACCTTCCACTGTAGTTATGCTTCTAGTGCTGTGCTTCAGATTTTGTGGACAACTGAGTAAGGAAGGAGATGGGAGTGTGCATGGTGCAAAATGAAACTTTTTCAGGAATACTTCGTAACTCTTCTGGTCCTAAAATGGCACATCTAAAACATTTTTCTACAGGAGCAAAAAGTTTTGTTTACAGTGTGTGTAGATTCACTTCAAAGCTGAAGTAGTAACACTCTAGGTTAGTATATTTATCAGTTGACAATTTGTATTGATAAACGTGTTATCTGCTCATGGTGTATGTGAGAAAGCTCTCGAATTCTTAGGCTTTTCTTTCAGGCTTAATTTTGCAACAGTGGCACAGTGGGTGTTTAGCAAACACACTTAAAGGGAAGAAGTTTTGTGGTGTCTGAAATGCAAAATTTCTTGAGTAGTTTAGGACAGCAGTTGTTAGCTGGTCAGAGCCAAAGGTAGGGTGTTGAGTGCTATTGTTTTGTAGTGATTTTGTGTCTGCTTTTAAACAAAACTTGTCTAGAATGACATCTGACTGGAAGTGGAGGTCGTGGAGAGTTTGATAATATGTGAAGCTTTTTAAGAAATTGATTATGGTTTGGTTTTAGATAAGCTTTTCTTTTCTTGTTGGTCGAGAACTGCCCGATAGTTTTGAAATTGTGCCTGCAGACAAAACAACCAATGCCTTTCCAGGAACCAAGGTTTCTGACAGTGATGATACCTTAATGTTTGGAAACACAGCTTCAATTGCTACTTGGGTTTTTGGGACTTTTTTCCTTGGGTTTTTGTTTTTTTACTTTTTCTCTCCTGCAAACTTCAGTAGGCCTATGGCCAGTGGTACTGAAAGAAATGTGAAAGTAAGTAAAATTAATGTCAGTTCATTACCTAAAATTACAGATAGTAACAGAAGCTTCTTTTTAGCAAGATTTGCTTAATTTCAGCATTTTCTGTGAAACACTAGATTGTCGGAAGTATTTTGGCAAACTGTCTCTTTGAACTTCACCTTTAAGCTTGTGTCTTCTGTTTTAATTCTACTTTCTTTCCAAACAAATTCTTCCTGCACATTGCTTTTATATTTTTAACATGAACTACACTTATATTTTTTGTAGCTTAAAAATCTTGTTATCTGCATTTAGTAGTACTTCAGTTTCAATACTTTGGGTTTTTTGGGACAGTTGGAATGATTTAATGGAGTGTAGGTCTTTGAATTATTGATGGATTGCTCTGCTCAAAGGAGAGAGTTTTAATTAATTTGTTTTTATTTGTAATTTGCAAGTGCTATTTCTTTGTTTAGCAGTATGGCTGCCTATAACTGTGTGTGTATGTGTATTACTTTAAAGGATATAGTGTGAGGGGAGTGGCTGGCTCTGTCAGTGGTCTGATCAGACCTCTGGTAAACAAATCATGATCGATGTTCTTTTCCCCTCTTACCCTACAAGCTGCTGCATAGATTTAATGCATCAGATGTGTTCAACTTGCTGTTACATAATGGAGCCATGTCATAATTGCATTCTGTACATGTACAGACACACGTGTATGTGTACATGGCTGTGTATTTTAAGCTCATCTGCTGTCATGATTCTTCCTTGAGGAGGGAAGCAATTAAATGTTTCTGTTAGTTACAAACAATGTGAAACTCTTACTGACAAATATGTGTATTAAGTTATATAATCTCTTTCGGGCTTGAAATTATTTTACAGACTTAGGAGAAATAATCTGCTGAAGAAAATCCCACAGCAGGGTGTTTTAATGTAGAAGAGAAGCTGGACTTGAATAAAGCATGAAAATCTGAATGAAATACATGAAGTCTTGTTACAATGGTATTGAGTTTCCAGTGTAAATCTGTCTGTGTAAGAATAGATAACTGCTTCATGTTGTTAGTGTTGTAACAGGTTTAATAAATTTAAATTATTTAATAAATAATTTATTTTGATGGAACTGTAGTCTTTGAACTAGAGCTCTTTTTCAGATCCTTTGTTAAGGCAATATGGGAAAGGCTATGCGAAGTTCCTGTGCTTAACTGGTCTTGCTATAGTTGGTGTTGAAATAGGGAGTCACTGTAGAAGGTCACCATATCTTTCTGAAAACTTCCCCATTACAGGAAAAAGATTCCTGCTGCTTACTATTAATAATATGTCTGGTTTGTCTATTTATTAAATTGAGGACTGACTCAGACTTTCAGTGTTTCTGTCCAGAAACTTTAACATGTGTTGCTTTGTACCACAGAAGCCCAGGGAGTCTTTTAAAAGCTGTAGTGTCAGAGGCAGAATGGAAAACATAGAAATTGAATAGTCCATTATTCTCTATTATTTAAATCAACAAAAAACAGCCCCAGCCAAACACGTGGTCATGTATATTTCTGAGGCAATTCCAGTGTCTGAAGAGACTCTGTAGACATCTTTGCTGGAATTTGTAATTATCTAAGCAGGTGACTAAAGACACTAAACCCACTTGACTTCTTAACATGTGGCTTTTAGTCACTGGAATTTAAACTAAACCCCCAAAACCACAGGGAGCAGCAGACAGAAAATGTAGCACCCAAATGAAACACTGATGTGAAATGTCTTGTTCAGAAGCCTAAGAATTTTTGAAGAAATGAATAAACACAGTAAATACTGCATTGCTTACTTGGAAATGCTGTGCACTGTCATTCTGTGTAAATAAGTAAAATGTAATGCTCTGGTTTTAAATTTTTTTCTCTGAGCGTTAAACTTACTGCTAATCAGTGTAAATCATAGCATAAACTCAAAAGTTAACAGAAGCAGCTGAGTGAATAATGCTCAGTTGTGCAGACATAACAAAATGACTATGTTTTCAAGTCAACTACATTTTTTATTGTTAAGCACTCTTACTAAGATAAAAAGACTGTGATGCAAGGTTGTAAACCTATAGGAAACAAGTTCATTCAGTGAAGTGAAATGTGCCTTTATTTCCTATGTATTTTGTTGAGTGTTTTTTCTTTTCAGCCCAGTCTCTTCCAGCTGTGTCTTACGAAGCTAATGGCATGTTTGTGCAGACGTTGGTAGCATTTGATGGTTAAAGTTCCTACTAAGAGTTGATGAGCAGAAAGGTTCTTGCTTACACTTCCTGCTGTGAAGAACAAGGTCATGGCTAATCTTGTGTGCCACGCTGTGGGTGCAGTGAGAGGCTGCATCTATGGGGAGGAGTGGACAGTGACCTTGCACTGACCAACAAAATGTTCCATCCCATAGAAGTCACGTTGGGTGTAAAGCTGAGGGACCACAGCAGTCGTTCTCTCTTCAGTGGCCAGTAGGCATGGACACTCTATTCATTCTGCTTTTGATTCCAGTTTGTGTATTCCTGAATCCAATTATTATCTGCTGCGGAGTCCAGTCTGGGGCTTCCAACAGCATCAGTGGCAACAGTGATGTAATTACCATCAAGGGGATTTTATTTGGTGTTTGCTGTTGCTGTTAAAGCAGTCTCAGCTTTCTTTTCCAATCTGTAAGTCTTTCTTATTCTCTCTTTGCGTTTTGGGGCAGGAGAGAGGTTAGTAGAGAGCATCTGTCATTTATCTGGTGGCCATCTCAGCCTTAACACTTGACAACATTGCCAGTCTTGTCTTCAGTAAACCTGCTACGTTGCTCAGTGCAGTACTGCCTGCTTGAACTTTCATGTCCTGTAGGTCTCTTCAGAAATGCCTCATCCTCCAGGTCTCTGCTCCTTTGTGCTCGCTAGCTAGGGTCTAGGTCTGAGTCAGTACCTGACATCGCTAATTCTGTGCAGGCAGACAAGGGGGTACTTAAACCCTGAGCTTTTGCATCAGTCTCTCTTGGAAGAGTTGTTTGGATGTTTGTTCTGCCTAGTCTCCAGTTTCTATAAAAAGTGTTTAACTTGATGTCTCTGAGGTAAATGAAAGGACAATCCTAAGGGATAGAGGGGTGCAGGTGAACGCAGAAGTTAATTTCAGAACATAATTTTCCTCAGAAAATCAGGGTAATGCATGTAGTGAGTGAAGAACTGTGAGAGAAGTTATTGTGGCTTTTTGGTGGTGTATACGTGTGTTTAGTTTTTCAAGGTGACATCTGCTTACATTTTTAATTACCTTTTTATTTTCTATCACTTTTATTGAACTAGCCTATTGTATACCTATTCTTCCCTATTTTTTGTGTTGGTTAATCAGTGAGAGAGTCTATTTAGTCTAGAGATGTGTCATAACTGATGAAGTACTTTGTTATCAACTCTGCATCCTTCTCTTGACTTTATTTCATCCTAGATGCTTAACCTGGAACTCTTCTAGCAGTTTGATTTTTATTTTGTAGCCCATGTTAAGTCACTGTAACAGCATGCCAAAATGATGCGAGAATGACTCGAAAACCCTATGCCTAACTGCTGCTATATACTCAGTGAGATAATTAATGAAAGTTAAAGCTCTTGTGATTGTCTGGGATAACGTAGTGCCAGTATTTGCCTGTAATTGGCCCTGTGGAATACTTCAAACAGAATTTTTCATCAATTCAGTTTAAGCTATCCATTTTAATTTGTATTTATTATAGCTTTAGTATTTAATTTAGTATAGCGTTGATAGTATGTGCATGGGTAAACTGGACTTGAGCTGCCCTCTGGTTAGAAGTGTGTCTAAGGATTAGAGTGTACCATGGCATGAAATTATTGTAAATGCAAATATCCTTATCACAAATGAAAGGTTGCTCAGCCTGACAGTAGGACTATTCTTTCCAGAAGGCATTTAAGCCATGCAGATTTGTGACCTTGAAGGATATTGGCATTTTCTTCCCTGAAACAGGAATGATTCCCTTGCACCTTCTGTAGCCCAACATTGTCAAATAGTCTGAAATATTAATGATTCTGTCTGAGCAGATTTTTTTTTCCTAGTTACGTGAAGTACTGCTTTGTCTGAACTGGTTGTTTGCTGATCTGCAGTTGTGTCCTGGTAGATTAGGATCAGTAAGTGGCATTTATGGCACATAACAGTAAAAAATGGGCACTCGTAAAGAATGCAGCATATTTCAATCTCAAGTTTATCCTTTCCATAAATTAATGCAAATTTTTATGTATTTAATCCTAGTGTCTTCCAGGTGATTTTTTTTATTTTTTTTTTTCAGTTGTAAGCATTAGTCAATTTAAGAGATGATTTGACACTGAATATATTTCTACCTGGGGGTCCTGGTGGACAGCAGGATGACCATGAGCCAGCAGTGTGCTCTTCTGGCCAAGAGGGCCAACAACATCCTGGGGTGGATTAGAAGAGGGGTGGTTAGCAGATTGAGAGAGCTTCCTCTTCCCCTCTACTCTGCACTGGTGAGACCACATCTGGAGTATTGTGTCCAGTTCTGGGCTCCTCAGTTCAAGAGGGATGTGGAGCTGCTGGACGGAGTCCAGCGTAGGGCAACGAGGATGATGAAGGAGGTGGAGCACCTCCCTTACGAGGAGTGGCTGAGGGAGCTGGGTGTCTTTAACTTGGAGAAGAGGAGACTGAGGGGTGACCTCATTAATGTCTACAAATATTTGAAGAGTGGGTGTCAAGAGGATGGAGCCAGGCTCTTCTCAACGTCATCTAGAGAGAGGACGAGGGGCAATGGGTGTAAGCTGGAACATAGGAGATTCCATGTGAATGTGAGAAGGAACTTCTTCCCAGTGAGGGTGACAGAGCACTGGAACAGGCTGCCCAGGGTGGTTGTGGAGTCTCCTTCACTGGAAACCTTTAAGACCTGCCTGGATGCATTCATCTGTGACTTGGTGTAGGTGATCCTGCTGTGTCAGGGGGATTAGACTAGATGACCTTTCGAGGTCCCTTCCAATCCCTAATGATTCTATGATTCTAATGAACCCACCCTATTCCATTTTTGTTTTCCATTTGTACATGTTGTCCGGGCCAGCAATATTGTTGACACAATTACAGAATCTTTAGGGTTTGGAAGGGACCTCGAAAGATCATCTAGTCCAATCCACCTGACTGCTTAACTGACTAAACAAAATGCCTGAGGAGTCTGGTGCATTTACATGCATGATTTTTATATATGGAACATAGGTAACATGTATATTCAGAATTGCTTAGATGTATTTTTTCTGAAGTCAGCAAGTGTAAGGATTCAAGTAGCTGTTGCCAATACATTTACACTTAATTTTTGTTATGGACCATTCTCCTCATGTTATTACATAGTATAGTTATTCCTATAGGAGGATTAGAAATTTATCTAACACTCTGTAAGGGCACTTGGCAGTGATTGATTTTCATGTCGATAAATGTCGATCAGGCCATAGAGGCATTATTAATACTGGACTAGCCCACTCTCAGAATTACCAGACTGTTAATCTTCCAAGAAAGTGCTAAACCAGTACTTTCCCTTCAGCAACAATATTAAAAATATAATTACTGCATGAAGAAGGAGCAGTGGAGAGAGAGATGTCACTAATTTATGACCACTACATTAATATCTGTGTTATATGTTAGTATCCTGAAGTTTCTGACCTAGCTGACATGCAACCATGTAAGCTGTTTTAAAAGACCAAAACCTAAACAGAATAGGCAAACTGGTTAGCCACTGTTGTGGATGTCTGAGTAAAGTCCACAGGTAGGATAATCTAGTTTGGGTGCTTGGTGAGAGGGTGTTCCTAGTGCACATGGCTGTATCATCCTGATACTTGTGTGCCAAGTCCCACAGTATTTCAGTCTGTGGGGAAGGGCAGAGCCAGCTGAAGTGTGCAGTTGCTTTCTAGTAACTGGATAGGCCTAAGTACATCTTTTATCAGAACAGGAAATGCTTATTCACAAATTCACGTGCAGTTACTTTGCAGAATCTCTACAGGTGAGTGTGTTGGGAGTATAGCTTTGAGTATATGCTTGTGGGTAAGCTGGACTCTGCTGCCCTCTGCTTGCATAGGGTAACGTTTATCTGATCTAAACCAGGTCTGTTTAAGCCATAGCAATGCAATCTCATGCCTAACTTGAAAAAGAAAACTATTGTAACACAACTCTAACACTCTGCTTAACTGGGAGTTTTCCTTTTCTCTTTCAGCTGATGCAGCCCAAGAGTTTCAATATGCAGTGAGAGTTATTGGAAGCAACTTTGCTCCCACTGTTGAACGGGATGAATTTCTTGTAGCAGAGAAAATCAAGAAAGAACGTGAGTGAGTCTTTTGTTCCTTAGAAATAGGAATGCTAGTTCTTCAAGAAGGTGTCTGATGAGATTATTCCTCTGAAAATGGGATAGCTCTCTCACACATAATTATCTCATCTGCTATTAATGCTCACTCCCTGAAAATCTCATAATGGAAATTCCATTCATTCCCTAGTTAGTATTCATAGCTCATATTCTGTTCTGAATACTCATCTTTGACTTTCTTTACTGCCATTTACTTTGTGTCTTAGCCACCATGACAATTACTATTTATTTCTTTCACTGCACTGGTACTCAGACTTTTATTTATTTTTGGAAGACTGATCTTTTTGTCACATGCACTGTAGAAATATTACACTCTGGCACGATTAACTTCATGAGCACTGAGTGAAACTTGTTGAGTGAGCGGCCTGGGAATTGATGGAATTGTTTGACTTACCTGGTATTTCTTGCCTTCAGTTTCTCTACAAGTTTTCTGCAACCACCTTCTTGAAAACAAAACATTAGACCATGACAGTGTAAGTTACGTGGCAGTTACATTCCATTGTGCTCTATGCTGCTCTGAATCAAGCGTTGCAGTGTGTGAATCCAATGGGGATGTGATGCATTCTAGAAACATTCAGTACTGCCTTCAGGTTATCTTCTTTATAGTAAAATGTCCAGAAACAATTACTTGAAAATGAGAATTGAATTAAATCTTCATACTTGTGCTTTAAATGTTCAGTCAGGGGCGTTAAAGTAATTGAAGCTAGTGGTACACGAGTACTTTTTGCTAATACAGAGCTCCCGTGACTTGGTCATAGGCAACTAAGGCCATCAGAATTTCCCTAGATGCAGCTCTAAAACACTGGAATCTATAATACGCACTTTCTGCATGATGCTTTTATACATGCTTTGGCTAGTACTAGTCAGCTCAGCATGTATTCTTTGGGGCTATTGCCAGGAACTGTGAAGAATTACATCTCCCTCATCTTCCTTCTCCCCAGCTTCAGCTTGTAGGCTGATGTTGGTGGTCCTGTAACAAGTGATGGATGAGTCCTTCTAGCTTTACATTTATCTTTGAACTAACATGCAGGAAGTCACTTATTTGGTTGAATGTACTTGGCACAGTGGCTTTCTGATGCTCATTAATATTTCTAACATTAATCGCCTTTTTTGTCAAGGTTTCTTCAGATGTTTTCGCTTTAGCTTTTTTTAAACATGGCTCTTTCTGGTGTAGCACCTGAAAGCTTGAATGCCTTCCTCTGAACAGAGATTTCTGTTCTGTAACTGTTTGAGACACTTACTTTTCTTAATGTATGACAGTTGTGTGACCTTGGCCTTCTGTGTGACTTTGACCAAGTGACATTACTACTTCTGTTTCTTGCTTGTTCTTGCCTAAATTAAGAGGCTTTTTTAACCCACTTCTAATTTCAGTTCTAATTCCCTACACCAAGGGAATGACAGACTAGACTTGAAAAAAAGTTGCATATTTTGGTTGCTCTAAGGAAAACAAGTCCTCACAACATGCACATGTGTTCCAGCATTTCTAATGTAAGAATTTGCAGAGCTGGAATTCAGATCGCATGAAAACAGGCAAATCTCTATCAGTAATAGAGTGGGACAGTTAAGCATCACTAAGCTTTCTTGAGTACATTGTCCAATTTACCACACATGGATAATTTCAGACGTGACTATTGTACTGCTTTGAAAATTGTAATGAACTTGTGTTTGTTTTTTTTTACTAGTTGTGCGACAAAGAAGGGAAGCAGATGCTGCTTTGTTTTCAGAACTCTACAGAAAACTCTGTTCACAGGTAGTGTAATAAGTGTATCAAGAGTAAAGAAACTGAAGGCATACATGCATCCTTTGGCATTATAGAGTTGTCTTGGAGGGTGCTTGGGTCATTAAGAATATTTTTACCAAGAGGATGATTGAATACTGGAACAGGTAGTCTATGAAAGTTGTGGAGTCTCTGTTCTGGGAGACAGCAAAAAAACCTGATGCAGTTGTTGGCAACGTGCTGTAGGTGGATCTGTTTTGATTAGAGGATTTGGACTAGTCAGTCTTTGGCGGTGCCTTCCAACCTCAACCCCATTTTGTAACATTTTTAAAAACAGTTTGCAAGTTACTTGGTTTTTTGCTATGATCTGATTGCTATTAATTAGAAATTAATTTGCATTTAGTTGTAAATTAGAAGATAAGTTTTTATGTGAGTCTGGTACGTGAAAGGGCACTTCATAAGAAGGAGCTAACTCTAAAAATAGAAGTGTTCATCTTATTTGTAAGATGGATTAATTTTATTTTACAGCAATGCCTTAGAAGTGTATTGATTTGTATTAATCAAACAGTCTTCATGAGGGTGACGGAACACTGGAACAGGCTGCCCAGGGGGGTTGTGGAGTCTCCTTCTCTGGAGATGTTCAAGACCCGACTGGACGGGTTCCTGTGTGACTTGGTTTAGGTGATCCTGCTGTTGCAGGCGAATTGGACTGGATGATCTTTCGAGGTCCTTCCGATCAATGATTCTATGATTCTATGATTCTGAATGTTTAAGTACTCCAGGTCTTCAATGCTGAAGGTTAAGGGTTGTCTGATGGTTCTGCTAACATCAGTGTTAATCAAAAAATATTACATGTTGATATTCTGACAAAAGATGTTAGTGCATAGAGAGATCAGGAAGATGGGTCAGATTAAAGAAGGAAAAGAGGTGAGGATAGCAGTTTAGCTGAGGAAGGTGATAAATGTCTGCTATCTGTTGTGGGTTTTCCACAAAACTGAGTATTTAGCAAGGCATAATGTGGTAAGCAGTATAAAATAAGGTTTCCAGTAGCCATTTGCACATACATGATTTTTCACAACAAAATTAGTTAATGCAGAAGTTTGTTTTCCGCTGATTGTCCTTATTTTGCTCTTTGTAATGAGGATAAAATTTTCTGTGGTTTTCTGCTTTTTATTCATTTATTTATATATATATATATATATATATAAAATGAATGTGTTTTACTGGCTAGTACTCAGATTTGAAGATTACAGAGAGCATGGGGCTATGCAGAGTGTTACTAGTCAGAACTCTACCCCTCCCCTATCTATCTGTATTTAATTTATCTAATAATTTAGTGGTGCCTGGAGCTAAATTTACTGTGTAACTTCCTATTTCCTTGTTGTGTGGGTTCGTGTATTATTAGCATTGGTTTGTACAGGGCAGCTAGTGTCAGTGGTTTGCGGGCCCCTGTTCCAGTGCCTTAGAGCACAGATTTCAGCCCTTCTTGCATGTATTATGCTGTTTTAATACAGGGTTTCTGTAACTTACCTGCTGTGTTGCCATAACACTGCATTTGTCAGGCAGTGGAGCTGCAGAGCATGATGGTTGTCAGCTTTGAAACAAGATGCCTTGTCTGTGTTTGTGTCAGTTATTCTTCTGGATGTAATACAGGCTTACATCAGCTGTCTTCTCATATTTGGCTGCCTGCTCAGACATTTGAGGTTCTTCAAACCTTCGAGTTTCTTTTTCAGCATTAGCAATTTGTGCACACTAAATAGTGTTATCTGAATACTGCCCTCTTTACTATTAATGCTATTAATGAGTATTCAGTCTGCTGTTAGGTTTGTTACTAACGGTGAATAATAATTTCTTTTCCCTGTGAGATTAGGGAAGGGCACAGAAGGAATATGCATTTTCCACAGCAGTGAGGCTTTTTTTCCCCTCTAGTATTTTTCTTGAAAGCAGCTGGGAGAAAGATAAAAGCTTGCGTGAATCTGTAAATGTGTAAAGCTTCGAGTTTGTTTTAACTTTCTTTCATCCAAGGAGAAAAGGAAATCTGTGCTTATTTTAGTGGCAACTTGCTGGTTGAGCAAACCGTGTCTCTTGAGGCACTTATGACTTCTACTGGCTAGTAAGTTTAATGTTGCTCCTGTTTCTTGCAGCAGCTATTAATGGGTTGCTGGAATAGTTATTTGTAACAGATGCAATACCTCTACTTGTTCCAGACTTAAATAATGCTATAGAAGATCTCCTTCTGCTCCTGCCTAACAATATAAAGCTTTGAGCTTTGGTAGGTTGGTTAGTGCGTGACGTTTCCTGTACCACGTAACGTGTGCGCAAAATGCCTGATTTGCAGGGGAAGATGAAAAACGAGAAAAAGGCAAGAATTAAGCAAATGTGCTTAAGAAAAATTCACAGTTATCTTGAAAGGTCTTTTTGCAAGACTGAGCAATGTTGTTTCATAAGGGATGGAATCTTTGGCTCTTTGTATAACTAAAATTTCCTTTAACTTCAACATTGCTTCGTATTTGAGACCATAGCCAGATGAATATGAAGGAACTTATATGAATTTCTTTGACTTACTCCACTACTTCATGTCCATTACAGAGTTGTCCCTGATGAATTTGGGTACAAATGTTAGCGTCACAGAACTGTGGAGTAACTTACTTAGAAACACAGGCATATCTAAACTAAAGCATTTTAATATTTGTCATAATTCTTCTCTTCAAAGTGTTCTTTTTGTAGCTTGGGCTTTGTCTTTGTTCTGTTTTCTGCTAGTAGGCTTTCGGGTGAGTTCTAAAACTGCTGAATGTTATTCTAACAGTCTGTGTTTGCGAGAGACTACCTTGTGTATTCCTCAAGTTTTGGGTTAACAGTCTCTTAAGCTGTGAAAATGTTGGTAATGACACTAAATAGTGAAGGAAAGTGAAGGGGAAAATGAAAGTGAAGACATTTCTTTACTGAGGTGTACCGAGTACCTTCTTCACCTTTCGGTTAAAGTAGCATCCATATTTGAGATATTTTAAATTATGAAAGTGTGTGGGAATGCCAGTCAAAGTTCAGCTCAGTAAAATGTTTTTCATGGTAGCTATGTATTTTAAATTGAGTGCATTTCCTAATCTCAGTGCAGATGAGAGTTCATGATTTGAACATAGTAGAGAAAGTTTATAAAATCAGCAACACAGAGACTGTTTCACATTCCTCGTTTATTCGAGAATGTGACTCAGTTGTTCTTACTTCTGTGTAAAATTGATTTACATGTGTACATGCTAGTAGGCTAGATAATGAAAAATATGTTATTATGAAGTGTTAAACTAATTTGTCTTCATCTCTTTTTTTGAAGGGCATTTTGAAAAACAAATGGTCAATACTCTACCTCCTGCTTAGCCTTAGTGAAGATCCACGTAAACCATCTGACAAGGTGAGGATATCTGTTACTTTTGAGACAATAAATGTGTCACCACTTTAAATGTCATTAACAATCCCTATCCAGACTTAACCAACACCTCACATTGTGTTTGTGTGAGGCTGAAAGGATGAACATGTTTCTCACAAGTACCTGCAATTCTGTTGCAGTACTAAGTGCATGTAAAAGTATGAGGTGTTCAGCATTTATAGCTAAAGCTGTGACTTTTATGAGGTTTTTGTTTGCTTTATGCTTGGGGGTATAATGTTTGCTCATGCGCTAATGAGTTTGAAATGGACTGGGGAGAGCAAAATTTCCCCATGGTTGCAGCTTTGAGATAATTTGTTTGATTGGGGTTTTGCTAGCACCAGAGTGCTTTTTGCAGCTATTGTAAATGACAACCAGCAGGCAAAAATAAGCTGTATTGCTAAAAGAACTTTCTCCCACTGTCATAGTAATTGTGACAAGTTTTTCTTTACGTAAACATGATCTTCAGTTATTTTTGTTGCCTTTTTAAATATTGCAGCTCTGTTAACTAAAGACACCATTTAAAGCAACATACAAATCTTCTTGTCCCTCCCTCTTCAAGTCCTGTCCTTTTCAGGTATCAAGTTATGCCGCGCTTTTTGCTCAAGCGTTGCCACGAGATGCTCACTCAACCCCGTATTACTACGCCAGGCCTCAGAGCCTTCCGTTGAATTACCAAGATCGCAGCGCTCAGTCTGCCCAGAGCTGTGGCAGCATGGGGAGCAGTGGGATCAGCAGCATCGGCCTGTATGGTCTGAACGGGCCCACACCAACTCCACAGTCACTCCTTCCGGGGTAAATTAACCTGCTTTACTTTACACATAGGTTTGGAGAAGACAAGATAATTTGTTTGATTGGTTTTTTGCAGTCCATTTGTACGCTGTTGAAAATTTCAGTGTAGATGCATAGAAATTGAGTTCCCTCGCTGAACAGTTCGGAGTGTTAGGTGCTGCCATATGACCTTATGAAGCCATAAACGGCCAAGTGTATCCATTATTAAATCTAGTTATTTAGCAGATAGCTGAGGTTGAAAGGTATGGGATCCACTGCTTTGCATTCTGGTGCCCAGACCTTTTCCAAATGTTTTGGTTCTCTGAAACACTAGTATTTATCATTCTTCTGCAAACACCTTGGATTTAGGCTCTTTACTCAAACTCCTTTTAGAATCACAGAATCATCTACGTTGGAAAAGACCTTTCAGATCACCGAGGCCAACCATTAACCTAACTGTACCAAGCCCACCACTAAACCATGTCCCTAAGCTCCAGATCTACATGTCTTTTAAACACACCCAGTGATGTCAATTCACCCACCTCCCTGGGCATTATTAGTATCTTAAGAAAACATGTTTAGGGATTTTTTTTTGTTATTGACCATCAGTAAGTTGTATTTATCCAATTAAATGAAGGCATTTCTGGATGTCTGGAAATAGATTTGCAGACTAAGATAAAAATCTCACTGCAATAAATGGAAAAACTAAACAAGCGGAAGCAAAACAAAGATAAACTATATAAAGCTGCAAAGGTCAGCCCTGTTGGTTTTTTGTTTAGGAAGATAATTTCTATTCCTACTTTATATGACAAAAAGACTATTTTTGAAAGCATTCCTTGGTCTGTGTCGTATTAGTAGACTTAACATCCTCCATTTTCAAATGGGTGACCTTTCTTGTGTGGTCTCACTTTCTTTTAGGTCTGTTCACAGCAGGTTGGCTGTAGTACTAGAGCAGTCTCTGGGAAAAAAATCTATACAAAAGCTGATTTTAAAAAATTGCATAATGGAAATACTCTAAACCATTCAGTAGTGGTCTAATTATCTGTTCATAGCTAGGTGAATCTACATTTGTAACTGAAACATTCAAATAGCAAATAGGTGAGTTTTCTGATGAGAGAAAGCTGGTCATTGTAAACTGTAAGTTGATTACCCAAGTATTGACTCTGTTAAATAAACTACCACAGAAAGCAACACGCTCAAAATCTGAGCCTTTCTTGTACTATTTGATAACTTTTTGTACTACTCCATCAGCTCTGCAAAGCCTGACAGATGTGCTGCCCAGGGTTTGTGTTCAAAAGGGGGAAACCAAACATGTGTCCACGGACTGCGATGCAACAGTGATTTTGTACTATGTGTCTCAAGTGACATTTCCTCATAGAGATTCAGCATGGAAAAGTGAACATAAAGTTATGAAACTTGTAGAAGTGAGATTTGTGCTTGTTTGCAGAGCTGTTTCAACTTTGAGTGAAAGCGTGTGGAAATAAAGCTTTTGTGTAGAAGTGGACAACTTTTCAATAAACTGGTTAATGTCAGAAAGACACATTAGAAAAATGACAAAAAGGAAGAATGACCTTGGGTGTTGCTCCTTTCTGCATCCCTTATTAACTTGTTTTAATAGAAGCTTTGTATGTTATGATGTTACCAAATTGCTAATACAAGGCTAACTTACGGATCTTTCTATTCATTTCTTTCTCACAGTTAGAAAAGAGAGACCCCCATCTATGTGTCTCTTTTTTATCTTCCCATCCCCAACAGTCACAAAGAAATTACAAAATTGGATGAATTTGTAGAAACTACCACTGTTATATTTTGAAGATGTGTTTTTAGTAGTGTATTTGACATGATTGAGTGGATTCATGTTACAGCAGTAATTAGCGTAGTGCTGACACAAGTAGATTTTATTGTTATTAATATGCTTTAAAATACAAGTACTTACATGACTTTGTCAGTGCTAGGTTTGTGTGGTGTATCTTGGATATGTAAGTAGAGGATACTTTTAAACTAGGAGTGACATGGGAGGACTGTGCCCCAAATCAAGTGAGGAAACAGTAGGCCAGATTAATAACCAAAAGGTGGAGAGCGGTGCAATCAAGAGACCTTGAAACCAAGAGAGCAGGGTGGAAACGGGTCTAACCAAGTGTGTGCACAAAAACTAGAAATGTGGAGAGGATGGCTTTATGGAGTAAGTTCTCACACCTTGTCGGGAACATCAGCACTATACTAACACATACAGCATGGGAGATGGATGGGAGGACTAATGAGGTGAGTGTACAGTACTAGACCTGTGATCTCATTGGGTTCACAGAAACATGGTGGGACAGTTTGTACTGCTGAAGTGTTGTAGGGGGTGGATATAAGCTCTTTGGAAAGGGCAAGGAGAAGTTTCTGTTTACACAGGAGAGCAGCAAGAAAGCACAGAGCTTTGGCCGAGGTTGAATGAGATGCTGACTGGCTTTATGGGTTACAATTAAAGGGCAGGGCAATATGGCTGATGCTGACTACTGTCGACTGCCTCATCAGGAAGAAGTAGATGTGATTCTTCATAGAACAAAAAGCAGCAGTATATTTGCAGGCCCTTGTGTTCAGAGGGGCTTTAATCACTTGCCATATCTGCTGGAGCTAAAACAATTTGGAAAGTTTCTGACGCGCAGTTGAGGAATGGCCTTCCTCTCTCAACTTTGTTGCATTGCTGATGTTGGTGTTGCAGTTTTGTGCCACCTCTCATACAACTGTTTTCACAGCTTTGTGGAAATAGGGTTTTTTTTGTTTGCATGTAAACATTTATAAATATTTACATTTAGTTGTTACTAGGGGAAGGAATGATCAGCAGCAAACATCCCTTGCAAATATTTTCAACTCTATGTTTTGTCATCACAATAAGGTTAACGTCTAGTCTTAATTTTTTCACATTTAAGACATTGATGAACCAGCAGCTTACCATATATATGCTGCTTGGTCTAGGTGATCCTGCTGCTGCAGGGGGATTGGACTACATGATCTTTCGAGGTCCCTTCCAGTCCCTAATGATTCTATGATTCTATGATTTTTTGAGAAAAGTTGATAAGATTATGAGGAAGGGAAATTGGACATTGTCTAGACACACCCTCTTTGATCCTATCTTCAGGCACTTTATAAAAAGAATCCTAAACAGTAAAGTAGCAGCAAAGTGGACTTTCTATTCTTTCTGTATTTACCTTTAGGTCTTGGGCATGTAACTACAGTTGCAAGGAATAACAACACTTAAATGTTTGCTGTTTACTGTGACTGGTTTTTGTTATTGTTACTATAGTTCACGTCACTTTTGAAGTCCATTTCAGCGTATCTACACAGTTCAGTGTGAACCAAGTCTTTGATATGTAATAATACTTGTAGTATTTGTGCTTCCTTCATTTTCTACCTTTTTTTAATTGAAAGTTTAGGCTGATAGGAAGCAATTAAATTGCTTGTATGTTCTGCACTCTCTTTTGGGTTCCTTTATTAGAAAAATAACCAAAACAAAACCACAAGCAAAACATCCATAAAAGCCAAACTTAAGCTTGGGACATTTTTTGAATTTTGAGCACCCCAAACCAAATGATGGGTTAGACGAGGTTTTTGAAGATGCTTCTTCTTTTTTTGTCCTTTTAGACAATCCTATCAAGCTCCAGGCGTTGGAGATTGCCTGCGTCAGCAGTTAGGGTCACGTCTTGCACGGACGCTAACTGCGAGCCAGCCAAACTTACAAAGCACTATGTCAAAAGGCTTTTCAAACGCTGCCTCCCGTGGTGTGCCAAGGTCAAGGCGAGAAGGAGATACAAGTGGTGAGCAAAGATATATTTGTTAAAGATAACTTTCTACAATTTGTATCTGTCTTCAACTGTTTTTTAATGACTTTGAAATATTTTGATAGCATGTTGGAATTTTTGAGGAGTGTTTTGCCAGAGGGTATCTGAATGAAGGATAGAAGCAAATATACAAGATTAATGGTGTATTTGAACATAATCTCTTTGTCTAGTTGTTTATTTTTTTGCAGGAATGGGTTTGCTAATATGTTCTGGTCCTCTTAAGAGAGTGACTTTGTTGCAGTGTTTGTCAAAATCATGTGACTGTGGTTTATTATTGATGATCGCTGTTCTGATGATCAGAAGATGCTGCTGCTATTTAGAAAGTCAGAAAGAGCTCAATGAGTAGAACTTGTTGATTTAGACTAATTCATTTATCATTCAGGACATCTGAGAGATGTCCCTGCAAGAGATGTCCCTGCCCATTGCAAGGGGAGTTGAAACTGGATGATCCAGGCCCCTTGGAACCTAAACATTTATGATTCTGTGATTCTGCCTTTTGAAACTTGGAAGTATGCACTGGACTACAGACTTCTTAAAACTTATTTTTTGATTAGCAAACTGTTTACAGTGGTTGTCTTTTGAGCAATTGGCATAAAATATTGTCGATATATAAAAAGTAGGTTAAATTACTAAATTAGTAATACTCTTGATTAAGTGATTGTAAATTTGAAACAGATGCCTAGGTGATTTATTCTGAATTTACACAAGTGTAACTAAGTAGAAATTAAACCTACTCTACTTTTACTGTGAAAGCATGAGGTTCTCTGAATAAAAGAGCTAATGGCACATATTGTCATCCTACACCATTGTTATTTTCTGGCAAAGGAAGATATGTGGGATTTTATGTTCCTGAGTTTTTTTACTAACTCCTGTATAAAGAAATGTGGATAATTAAAAGCTAAAATAACAGTCTATCTCATAGCTCCTGCATCTTTATGACTGGCAGTGCATGAAATAACAGATTATAGACCACAACAGAGTTCTGCTGGTACATGAAGGCAGCATTTGGCATTTAGAAACGCTTGATACGCGAGAGTTAAATACATTTCAAATACATGTATTTTATATATGATGTCTCTGATATATATATATATTTTTCTGTATATATAATCTAGCACTGTCTATTTATGGTGTGCTAATTGCCATAGAGAGCAGTACAAACTTGTTTCGTTGAGTTAGCCAGCAGCCTTGACCCTTGATTTTTATATGGGGTTGGTATGAGGACTGGCAGTTGACTTAAATACAGACACTTACTGATGTAGAAATGGAAGTAGGAATGCATTCAGAATACCACCATCCCTGGAAGTATTCAAGGTTAGGCTGGATGAGGTGCTGAGTGGCATGATCTAGATGTTAGGTGTTAGGATTACTGGGGTTTTTTGGGATTTAGGTTGGACTGGATGATCTTTAAGGTCTTTTCCAACCTTATCATTACTGTGATACTGTGATAAAAGGCTATTGTGAAAAAGATATCTTTCTATAAATGTGAAATGCTTCTAACTAATTAATAGGGTTGATTGTTGTATTTTTGGGGGGTTTTTTTTGACAGTTTGTTGCTGTTAACTGGAGCGTTCTTATTTCTGCACTTACACAGACAGTAAAATCAGGAGCATTGGACCTGCTCTGGCTGGGGGATTGGACTAGATGATCTTTTGAGGTCCTTTCCAATTCCTGATGTTCTGTGACTCTCTTTTCTCAATGTCACTGTACGGTTGGAATTATTGATTAAAGAAAGGTGCACTTAAATCTTTTACCATTTCTCTAAGAGTTCCTAAAGGCACTAACTACTTTCATGCACATCTTAGTAGTATTAGAGGAAACTCAGTTTTAAACAGCATTTTGATGTGATGGCTAGTCTCGCCAATGTAAGAGCAGAATTTACTTCTTGTTAGTTTTTTGGGGGAGGCAAACTGATGGGACTAAGAGCGCTCTCAGATTTTGGAGAAGTGTGGTATAGCATCTCCATTTCTGATTTCTGTCATTGAATTTGTTTCTTGATATCTTACGTTACAAAAGGAGATGATGCTGCTGTTGTGCCCGGAAAACATGGATGCATTTGCAGTAGTCTGCACAGCGCTTTCTTACATTTTCTGTTTCCTTTAAATCAATAAATACTCTCAACATCAAACTAGCAAGATGACCCAGAAGCAAACTGTGTGCTGCAAGGGCAAAAGCTTTACTAAAGCAAATGATTCTTCAGGAACAGTGTTTATGCTTTTGTAGGCTTATGCCAGCTCTGTAGGTGTTCTGCTTCTGGCAGCCTGGGTTTGATCAATCTTTTCACTGGGCAGTGGCGTACGTGTTTGAAAGCCAGTATTAAGCAAGGAGCTCTTCCTTCTCATTTAACCCTTTTTTTCACAGATGAATGTAGAGGAGATTCTGTAAGTTCCATCTGACATTTTCAGCTGTTTGTTCAAAGAAAGGTACAGTGGTTATGGTGCTTGCCTCAGAGCTTGCACTGGTGGATGAATCAGAAAAGACACCAAGTTTAAGGGCTAAACTGAAACGCTGGTTGAATTGTTACGTGCCCCATGTCATACAGGCTGACCTGCTCTGAGAGAGTTCCAGGCATCGGCAGAGTCACGTAAATGGAAGTCTTGATTTTTCTGTCAGGCTGAGAGGACTTGAAACATTTGAAATAGAAAGAGAGGCTTTCTTTTCTTTCTTTGTCTAGGCCTCTAAGCAGCTTTCTGAAAACCAGTTGTACCAACAAATCTAAATGCTGTTGTTTTTTGGTTTTTTTTCCAGGTTCCGTAGAAATAACCGAAGCCAACCTTGTAAGAGATGTTTTGTATGTCCTTCAGGGAATAGATGGCAAATACATCAAAATGTGCAATTCTGAAAATTGCTATAAAGTGGAGGGGAAGGTACTGTATGGAAATTGTATTTCGTATGTCAGCAGAGAGGTATGTAGAGGAAAAAGTAGCCATGAAAAACAGATGAAAATTTAAAATAGTATCACGAGTCTTTACCTCCCCCTCCCTGCCCTCAGCTGTTTTGTTGGCTTTTTTTAGTGCAGCAGGGTACTTTCAATACTACTAATATAAAATTAATTGGATAGATTAGGTCCTGAAAAGAAACAGTATTTCACAAGGTGTGAATAAACTCCCAGCTATTATGTCTGTAAAAAGAGTCCTGAGTTACAACAATTTTTGTCATGATTTCCCTTCCGCTATGTGTAAGAATGAACATAAAGCAGATGCAGACTTTTGACCACATCATTATTAGACTAAATTTAACAGTTTGAGGTATGGAATGGATACTAGCTCCTCGTATGGTCATGATTACAACTTAGAGTGATCAGATGGGACCATGTAGATCACTCAAGAAAGGGCTGCTATTAGAACTGAAGGAAGAGCTTTCAACTACTGTTGTTGACAGGAAAACAAAAAAACCCCCAAACTGATGTAAATTGGAAGAAAGATGTCAAATAGGTGAGTCAGGGACAGGAGAGAAGCCTGAGAGAGAGAGAGATCTTTAAGGTGGTAAGATTTTAAATCATACTTGCAACGTAGAAAAAAAGCAAGGGTAAAATTGGGTCAGCTAAACAACAAAAAAAATCCCCACTAATTATTGTAGCATCTCCTTTTTATTTCAGGATTTTGACATTACTGTATCACAGTTCAGTTTCAGCTTGCCAATTGGTTTTTGTGTCCTTGTTAAATGGAAAGGCAGTGCTTCTGATTTTCTAAATTTTCAAATGTACTAAGAATGACTTCATGTGCTAAGATCACAGTGCACTGAATGTTGATAACTGATTTCTGTTTTGCTTTTTGCTATTATTATGGAGGATAAATATATAACTGTTCCCCCTGTTATTTTGCAATGGCATTTAGGCATCAGTTACTTCTTGTTAATAAACAGATTCTTAAGGATGTAATCTTCTGTACCTGTAGATCGTAGGATCATAGATCCTGCAAAGATGCTTATTTCTCAATAGCTGCACTGGGTTAGTTGTGTTCCATGTACAAGTTGTTATATATGGCAAAGGCAAGGTAGCATAACAGATCTTTTGCTAGAGTAATGTGGAAGGAACTTAGTGATTGAGGAATTTCATTAGTTTTCTGTTTGGCTTTCAAATACTACCTATCAAATAGGCTAACTTGAGGTAGAAGACTTTCAGTTCAAATTCCTAATTCTGTTAGGACACGCAGTTTGATTTATTCAGATGTTTTGTGTCCGGTAATGCTTTTTCTTGAGAACTGAAGTCAGCTGAACTGTTCCGTCCTCCTTTACTGGCATCTGTGCTGAGCTGCTGGACTCAGTACAAACACAATTCTTTTAACTACCTAGAGCTACAGCTGGGTTATTTTTCTGATGAAAAAGGAGGACCAAGATCATACCTCCTCTAGCTGTGTTGACCGTAGACAGGAGCTTAAGGACTGCACTACGACACTAATAGTGGTGAGCACGGTAATTAGAGTTAGGCCAATGGTTGGACTCGGTGCTCTTAAAGGTTATTTCCAACCTGAACAATTCTGTGATTCTTATGACTGCATGTTAAGCAAAATAGTTGTCAAAGCATGTAGGTTTCCCTCAGCTGCAGGAAGAAAATGTCACCGTACGTTGTCTAGTTCTTCCAGAAAGAAACACACTTTCCAAGCTGATGTTCTTGCCTGAATGTTTTCTAGTGTCGGTGCTAATATTAGATCTGTTGTTGATCAGCTTCTGATTTGGTCTGAGAGGTAACATGTAATAACAATAAGCCAATTTTGCTTGTTCCTCAATTGGTTCCACTGGATGTGTATTGTACTTAATGCTTGCCAAGCACTTTGTAGTTGCAGAATTCAAAATACTTATGTCATCTCTTTTTGGTTTTAGCTGTAAGCGGAGTTTCTTACTGTTTCCAGTTTGGCCTAGAATTTTTCCTATAGACAGACATTGTTCAAGAGCTCAAAAGCTTTGCCTGTGTAGCTAAACAAGGGGACCAGGGCCTGACCTGTGGTCTTACATCCAAGTGCTGCTACCTACTTCAAGCCCACACTGCTGTGGCTAATGTACTGTGTAGCTAATTTTTATCTTACAGAGTACTCGTAGTGCAAACTAAAAGACTTAATAAATGGGCTTGATTTCTAGTTCTTTGGTGATCTGTTCAACTTGTTAGTGCACTTCCTTGCTTTAATTTGGACAGTTAAAATTGTCTGTACAGGGTGAGGTAGGCAAAAGTCACTCTCTGCCTGTTGGCCTGATGTATCAGTCAGATTGTTTGGAGTTTTTGTCCAATAAAACTATGAAAACTTGATGATGGTATACTTGGATAGTGTGACAAAATGTGGTAGAAGCAAATCTCAAATAGTAACAGGAACAAGAATGTCTTATATGTTGGTAATTTAAAGGAAGAAAAGTACCAAGTTGGATGAAAATAGTAGTAAATAGAGTGTTAGGACTAGGTCAGACTCCCAGGGTGAAGTGAGGCAGCGGAAGCTGTAGAAATGCACAGTGGAGCATGTGCTTCAGCAGCATATAAAAGCTGTAACTGATGGATTTGGCTTAGACTAGGAATTTGGATTCTGCAGTTTTTGGTTTCCGATGCCTAGTCTGGCATTGGGCTGGTTGCCTTCTTTTAAAGGCTTGTTTCACATGTAGCAGTAGCTTATTTTCTCTAGGTTTCTTCATTAGTTTCAGTCATTGACTCTTCTTCAAGAGCCCTATTATTTTCAGTTTTGCATTTCACTGGGATAAGGTGAAGTGTGATTCCACATCATAAAACTTCAGATCTGTCTGTCTTTTCAGAAGACTTTTTTGTTACTGCCATAATTGCTTTATTTTCTGTTAAGAAACAATAACTTGCTATTAACTTTGTAGGTGAGCTTGTCCAAGTCTCTCAGAGATATTACAAGTAGACTTGGAGAGTTGGGATGGCTACATAACAAAATAAGAAAATACATAGACCAGAGGAGTTTGGATCGTGCATTTGGACTTGTGGGACAGGTGGGTCAATTAAATTGATTTTACTACTGTATTTTTGACTTTATTCCCTTAGAAACTGCTGAGTAAACTTGGCACTAGGATGATGCATAAACTTTGGAGCTTGAATCACTTGTCCTTTTATAGGACACCACTTTTGCTATGGTTCATAATCTGGAGGCAAGGGAAAGGCATTTGCTCTTGCTGGTTGTAAGGAGTTGCCTGTTGCAATGCCTCGCAGTTGCCTCTGTCATTTGTAGCTGAAAAGTCTCATGCATAGATTCCTTTCCTTGATTTACTTTTGTGACTTTTTTTTTTAAGTATTCATGCACGTTTATAAACAAAACCATTGCTTAAATAGGATGGTAGCATCCCTGAGCTGTTTAATCACCAGTTCTGTTAAGAGTGACCTATACAGGAGACACTCTTGTCAGGTAATGTTGATGTTCATGTCTTAATAGTGCACTAACTTACATAAAATGCAAATATCCATTATCTTCTGCCATTTCTTTCAAATACAGCATCAAAAGGATATTAATTTTTGTTTTTATAGGTTTCATCATCATAGTTTGTAGTCTACAGTAACTTCACAGCTGCTGTAATAGCCAAAACCATGTTTACTGCTAAGGCATTCCTGTTTCCTCTCACTTGCTCCCTCTGTAAAACTGGATATTATCCCTTCTGAGTCGACAGCAATGTTATCCTTGCCTCTAGCCATAACATCCTACCTAATCTGCCAAGAAATTGAAGTGCTTCTCCCTTCAATCTAATTTTTCTTAAGAGGTCAGTAGAGACGCTATAGTGCTTCCTACTTTTCTAATGTTTTATTCTGTTCCCTTCTGTCTCTTATTCTAAGTAACCCTTTTAGTTACCTATAAATCATTAGTTTTCTAGTGATCCAGTGCTGATTTCCGTGTTTTGTATAGTAGTGCTATTGTATATGCATTTCCTTCAGACTCCCCCCTAATATTTGGGTGACGTTTCTTATTTTTTATCTAGTAGCTTTCTGCTTATGCTTACTTTTACTGTCTCTGGCTTTAATCTTCAAGTTTACAGCAAGGGCAGAACTTGAATTCTTCAGTGAATTTCAATGTGCTATATCTTAACCATCATATTCAGGTTTCAGAACCTGTGCAGAAGGCTGTGCAGATAGCTGGCTGAATCTGCATAGCTCTGATGCTGTTAATTTTGCTTGAGGCAAGCACTTGTATTCCTAGGACATACGTGTACAAATAAAAGCATATATTCTACTCCTGCTGTCAGTATCTGGCAGAAAGACTACATACCAGTGCTCTTCATGCCTTTTTTTAAACTGGCAATTTTAGATGCTGCACACTGTCCGTTAAGATTTTAGCACTAGTGTGCATTCTAAAGTGTATTTTTCTTAATGCTTTAGAGAATGCTTATGTAAATCCCATGTAGGGTAAGATGTCTCTTTTGTCATCTCTGTTATTACAGCCTTGGTGACTGTTTTTACTATGCAAAATGTCAGGTATTGACAATTATTAGGAGTAGAGATATAATAATACACTTTAACATTATATTCTTCAGCCTTTACTGCTTAGTATCTAAGTTTTGCTTGGTCCTCAGAAAGCAAAAAGAATAATCAGCAATGAAATATAACTTGCCTTATTTCTGGCATTTTCCAGTTGAGGTAGTGAGCGTTCTAATTTTTTTCTCTTGAACAAGCTTTCTGTTTCCTTCCTGAATTCTCTTGTGCTCTAGACCAAATCAGAAATAGAAGATAGTGTCCTAACAGTTTGGGAAACAAAAATCTGTAGGTTGTGATGCAGGAATTGGCACTGGATGCAAGTTTAAAATTGTAAAGTTTCTCTGAAAAGTTGATGGAAGCTTAGCTCCTAAATCCTTTAGCCTACTAAAGTCAGCAGTCGCTGTTCTCACTTCCTGAGTAGGTACATAGTGCCTTTGAATGGTCTCTTGGAGGCTCTGCTCTGCCCTTTATCTTGGCAAGTGCTACTTTGATAGGTTCAAAAATGTACTGAAGAAGCAAGTGAGAAGAAATTAAAAGTGGAGTTACGTGTAAAGGGATTTCTTTTTGCCCTTCAGTGTCCTCTGGAATAAGAAGAATTTTAGATTTCCTAATTTAAAACTGAGTAGTAGAAAGAAATCCCTTTTCATTACAGAGGATACCATTGCAAGATTATTGACTTTTTTTTTTGTCCTAGGCTCCTTAGCCTCTTAGGAGGTAGGCCTCAGCAGGAAAGATGATGTCTTTTCAACTTACGCGTGTAGTTCTAATTTCTGCTTTGATGGTTGGATTTAAAAGGGGCTGTGGGGAAAATCCTGGGGAATTTCCTATTTTAAATAGTCCCTTAAAAATAAGATACCGAAATCAGTAAAGAAATTAGTTCTGTAGAATTTGTCTCTGTGCATGGAAGTAAAAGCAAAGAAGAAACCATTTTTAAAACCTTTAGAAGTGCTTCAAGTCCAAAATTTTCGGCTCAGTCCAAAATTAATGGGGTGTATTTTTAATTTGGTTGTATAAAATGTGTTGCAGGATTTGTTTTAGTCTGTATTTTACGTTAGAAACACTATAAAAACAAAGCAAAACCCCAGGACCCCCAAACTATGGGAAACTATCCATTACCAAACAAGCATTCTTTTCAGGAATTGGTTTTTTTAGATCTACCTTTATTTTTAAACAACATGAAGTCGTTGTGCTTAGGATTTTTTTAACAACAAGAAGGTTGTTTTAGTTCAGGCCTGTTGACTTCTGCACATTGTACAGGTTTCTTAGGATCTACTCAGTGTTTTTAACTTCTGTGTCAAGTGAAGAATTGTATGCAGCTATTCATTGATACAGGGACAAAAATGTAAAGTGCTTGATCCAGCAGCACTTACTGGGAGTGTTCTTTTGAGCGTTGTGTTTTCTTGTTCGTGTCATACAGTCTGTACTGTAAATATAATGATGGTTGCCTGACTTGTGTGCTCTGTTATTGGAGGCCTTCCTGAAACACAAACTTTATTACTGACTGCATTTTACCTAACTACTAAAGCAAAATTCTTCTGGGTCATGATATGATTTGCACATCCCTCTGGTAATTATTAATGTCTTGAGATTATATATCTATTTTGGAAAGTTGTGCTTGTCATAGTTGCATCTGGTGATAGTGCTAAGACAACAAAACAGTCACTTGTAAATATTACATTATTACAATTATAAATATCATATTCTTGGAAAAGGTCTGTGTATCTTTCAGGGAAGAACTTTAAATGTTGGCTGACTTTTTTTTTTAATAAGAGCTGACATTTGTGCTGAAACTTGTAGCTTGATTCCTTTTAGGAGATTTCTAACTACCTTCACAGTGTTGTGATAGGATGAAAGTTGTTCTAGATTAAACCAGAAATGTTGTTCTTGATTTTGTTGGGTTTTTTTTTTCCCTCCTCTTACAGAGTTTTTGTGCAGCCTTACATCAGGAACTTACAGAATACTACCGACTTCTGTCTGTTTTACATTCTCAGGTAAAGTTAAGTTGTCCTTGTTTAACTTTCTGATTTTGCTGTGCATTTTCTGAGGGCATTTAATGATAGGATGGGGAGGAATGGTTTCAAGCTAAAAGGAATAGATTTAGGTACTATTTTAGGAAGAAATTTCTCACTATGAGGGTGACAAGGCACTGGAACAGTGTGCCCAGGGAGGTTGTGGATGCCCCCTTGTTGGAAGTGTTCCAGGCCTAGTTGGACAGAGCCCTGGGCAACCTGGTCTAGTGCAAACTGTCACTGCCTGTGGCAGGTGAGTTTGTACTACATGATCTCTAAGGTCTCTTCCAACGTAAATAATGCTGTGAATCTACGATGAGAATCTCATCAAAGGGTTCTGTGCTGTCTTTCTCTATATATATTATGTCTTGCAGAGCTTCCCAAAAAACAAAGGTTGATTCTTGCTTATGTATCTCTTATCCTTGCCAGTGAGGGAACTGGGGCTGTTTAGTGTGAAGAAAAGGAGTCTGAGGGAGTCGGACTGAAAGGAGGTTATAGAGAGGTTGTGTTGATCTCTTTTCACAAGTAACAAGTGATAGGACAAGAGGATATGGCTGTGAGTTGCACCAAGGGAAGTTTAGGTTAGACATTAGGAAAAAAGTCTTCACTGAGACGTTCATCAGGCATTAGAACAGGTTGTCTAGAGAGGTGGCTGAATCACCATCCCTGTATGCGTTTAAAAGTTGCGTAGACATTGAACTTGGGGACATGGCTTATGGGAGGACCTGAGACAGGTCTTAAAGGTCTTTTTCCATACAAACAATTCTGGTTTCTTTGATTTTCAAATAAAACCTAACAAACCCCCAAACTAATAAAAGCCAAGCACACTGGAGCATCCAGAAGCTAATTAATTGGCTTTACAGCTGAGTTTAATGTGGCTGATGCTGTCATAAAGTTTAACTAATGCACCCTTTTTTGTCAAACACATTTAGATGTGGAAACACAGAGTGAACTGCTGCATACAGGAAACAGCATCTTTTCTAAGAGTTTATCTGCTTGGACTGCTCTAGGAACTTTCTTCTGTATTTTCTTCGCTTGTGTTCTTGACCTGCTTACACAGTCTGTAGAACCATAGCATTGTTGAGATTGTAAAAGACATCAAGACAGTACTTGCATGAGATGTGCATGTGCACCTCAGTGCAGACTTACGGCTTTCATTCTCCATGGTGTTGGAGGAATCATTGTAGCCACGTTATGACAGATTTTTCTAGCTTTTAGTCTTTATTTTTAATGGCAGCAGTTCTTAGTCTCATAGCTAACTGAAGTTCTAATGGCTTCTGGAGGAAGACATTGCACAAAATTCATCCCATGTTGAACTAAAGTAAGCTGGCTGTGCAGTAATAATTTTCTCTCCCACATTCATTTTGCTTCTTACATGCTTCCTTTCCTTCAGGTAGTTTTCCTTTACTCTTTACGGAGCGTCTCTTTGTCCACTATTTTCTGACTTTCAGGTTCTCCACTCTCTTCCTTTGTTCTTCTCTCCTTTGGTGACCATCTGTTGCCCTGCTTTCTTTAACTTTCTTGGCCTTTGGGTCTGTCTGCTCTATTACATTTCTGCTTGTCTCTGTCCTTTGCATTTGGTTCTCCATTTCCTGTTGTGTGACCCTGGGTTTTGGCCCAGTGATTTAGTGGAAGAACATATAATACTGGGTATTTCTAAGTATACTAGTAAAAAAAGCTGTGAAGCATCAGTTCTGCTGCAGTATTGCCAGTTTTGTTCCTTGATACATCTTTCTGTTCCTTATTTTATCAGTTGCAATTGGAGGACGATCAGGGCGTGAATTTGGGACCTGATTGCAGTTTAACACTTCGCCGTCTTCTTGTCTGGACGTACGATCCTAAATTAAGGTTAAAGATCCTTGCAGCACTTGTTGATTACTGTCAAGGTCTGTTTAACAATAATATTTCTGGTTAAGCTGTGTAACTGAGTGGCTGTGCATGCCAAAAATGCATATTGGTAACATTACTATTATGGTCTTAAAGGAAATTTTAGAGTAGCTAATCCAGAGGATTCACTTAATTTAAGCAGAGAAACAAAACCATGTGAATTATATTGCTGTTTTGGTACTTAGACTTTTTTTGCTTCTTAAAAACCCCTAGAACATGCTGGGGAGATGCTACAATTTATAAGTAGGCACTTTGTGCTGTTTTCTGTTATTCAATTTTAATTAGCTTTACTGAGAATGTTGTTTTGTGAAACCCACTAATACCCTACGGACGGATTGACTTAGTCTCTTTACTATGTATAAGTGCATCCTTTTCCTCTGTATACGTTGGCATATAGGAGTCATTTGCAACTTGTCTGCAAAATCACGTGAAACAATCAAACTTTACAAATTTGCAAGCAGTATGTGGCTGTGTTGGCAATCCACAAGTAAATCATGAGGAGTGGTGTCAGGAGTTGACCAAGCCCTTGGCCAGTAACCGACCCACAGGCAATGCTTTTCCCTGAGGGTATTTCAACTTCTCTGTCTTTGTAGCCCTTTGGATAAAGCATCTAAACCAAAAAAAGATTACCTCTATTTTGCCTTGATTGTTTAAATTTGTAACATTTTAAGGGAGTTGGGGGGAAAAGTGGGCTCTGCTTCTAAGACATGAACAAAAATTTTGAATGGTATGGCCTGTGCTGCTAGTTCTATTTTTTGAGTTATTGTTTTTGACAGCCTCTTACCTTTCAATTGCAAGAAGCTAGGAGATACTGCCTAAGGGAGCTATGTTACTAGAGCCAAGAGGCAGGAAAGATGTGTTTGTCTGGATGTTACGCACACAGAACATCCGAGTCAAGCACTGGAGAGAAGAAAAACTCGATAAGGCTCCTTTAATGCTTTTCAGGTGGGAGCGGTTGGACAGTAAAGAAGCATAAAGTCAACCTCTGTGTGTGATCTGGTGCCTTGAAATATGCATTCTTTCAGGCTACCATGATGTAGTCATAATATTGTGTCAGAGAACTGTGCTTAATGCTTCAGTGAGTTTAATTATTAAAAATCTAGGAATTCCCTGTCAATATTAACAAATGTACTTTGGCTACATTTTGGAATTGCGGTTCAACAAGCTCTGACTGACATGTAATTCACTGAAATCAATGGCTGCTAGACTTTCATGAAAGAAAAGATACACTACATGTTTCTGTTCCTTTACCCTTTGATCTTACAGGAAGGAAAGGTGGTGAATTATCTTCAGCAGTTCATGCTTACACTAAAACAGGAGACCCCTACATGAGATCTCTGGTTCAGCACATTCTTGGCCTAGTGTCCTATCCTGTACTGAATTTCCTTTATCGCTGGATTTATGATGGAGAGCTGGAGGACACATACCATGAGGTAATGTGTGAGATGCAATAATTATTTGATCCCTGTTCATTTGTGTTGTGGTAGTGTAATCTGTGGGAGGCTTAGAGGACTGTCTGAAAAGTAGACTGTGGTGGAGGCATGTAACATATGAGTAAGTAACAAACAGTAGTTCTGTCAGTGTGATATCTGGAGGCTGCAAGAATACAGTGTGTTGTTTTCAGTGAATCATGCTCTGGGAATGATTAGTAAAGCCAGAGTGGTGGACTAACAATAAATGCTTGTTTCTGGAGAGAGACTGAGTCATCTGTCTTAACTTTTCTAGCTTAGCGTGAGAGTATTAATGTATACAGAGTTCTTTGTAGCTGTTCAGAATGCTAGCCTTGTGTTTGGAATAAAGTTCAGAATATTTTTACTCTGTCCTCAGCTTCCTAAGTAACATTGGTTTGTCTAAGATGCTTCTGGTTCCAGAGTTCCTTTAGAAATTATGGTGATGTTTGTTGTTACATGACAGCAAGTTCTAGTAATGGACCTTTTTCTTAGAAATGTTTTTATGCCTTTTTAAGCATTGCCAACATTTTTTCCTGCCTCAGATCAGTAGGATCTTGTTGAAGTGACAATGTTTTGTTTCCAAGAAGCCAAATAATAAATTTAAAAAATAAGTTGAGCACATGTGGGACACATCTGAGTAGCTTTGCTTGAGTGTGAAATATGCTGTCGGATATCTGAAACTGTCCATCTCCGTCAAAATTAAAATGAGCACAAATATCACCCAAAACTGATGTTTAAGGTCAGCACTAGGGAGACTTGTGTAAAATGTCAATGAGTCTTTATGGCTAGAAGTGTGAAGCAGACGTCACTGATTTTATTTTCCTAGCTACTCCTCAGATGTAGGAGATAGTGCCGGTTTAATTTCTTGCATCATTCGTTAGCTTTCAGTTCTGTTTAAAAATGTGCAGGTGCACTGTGTATTCTTAATACTGAAAATCACTGTTGGATGTGGTATAGCAAAAGCTACAACTTTCACACCATAGACACAGTTTCTGAACAAGGGCCATTGGAGGAAATGGTATTTGGAGGTAGTTCAAGTTGTTGTCCAAAAAAATGGATATCTTGCTTGACAGGATGAGGGCAGAATCCATCCACGACTCGTTTAAACAAACTAGCTGTGTAGTTGTACTTTCTTGCAAATGAGACTGTTATCTTCTGTGGGGTTGAGTGACCTTAGCATTTGACCACCAGTTCAGTTGCATGATTTCTTGGGTTTGTTCTGTTGTTTATTTTTCTGTAATTCTGTAATTTAAAATATATTAAAAATTTATTAAATTTAATATATTAAAAATATATTAAAAATTTAAATCTGTAATTTAAAATATATTAAAATTTAAATGGGCTTGAGTAAAAAATGGAACCACTAAATCAAAAGCATATTATGCTCATGTATATAAAATACTTATTCCTACCTCCTACTTTAATTGTATAAGTACTTCAAAATTTCACAGTAGATATCTTACAGATGTTGCACTTTGCCCTGAGGTACTGAAGGTTTTGTTATGTATGGAAGAGATTAAACTGTATGAGATGTTCTTTTTTTCTTTAGAGTTCATGTTGGTCAGTGTGCAATTTACTTATCAATAGCCACGATAATTCTGCATGTTAGGTATGAAAATGTTTTTTCTTTTGTAGTTAAAAAAACAACTCTGAATACTTTTGAGAATTTCTGAATACAGGGATTAAACACAAGGGGAGAGAGTTTACGTACATTTGTTTTAAATGTTTGTTTCTATCCCCAGTTTTTTGTAGCTTCAGATCCTACAGTTAAAACTGATCGTTTGTGGCATGACAAATACACGTTGAGGAAATCAATGATCCCTTCTTTTATTACAATGGAGCAAGCAAAAAAGGTACCAGTTCAAGTTAATCTTCTGATGATTCGTCCTGCTGTTTAGATTTCCATTAAGAAAATGGAGACCAAACTTAACAGTAAATGATGGTTGTAATCACTGATGTACTTTGTTTATGGAGATCTCAAGTGGGGGAAAAGATGTGTGTGTAAAAGCTTAGTGTGTTAGCATTGAAGTTGTGATTTGTTGTGGTTGGGATTGTGAAGCTAAGAGCACAGAAAGACAACAAAAAAAGAACAAAATGCTGTCGTCATGGTTGTGGGGGCCTTTTTTTTTCTTAAATGTAAAGTAACTTTTTAAAAAAACTATTTTTTGTTCAGGTCCTCCTAATAGGAAAGTCCATAAACTTCTTGCATCAAGTTTGTCATGATCAGACTCCATCCACAAAAATGATTGCTTTGGCAAAATCTACAGAGTCTTCAAAAGATGGTAGCGTATCAGTGTTAATCAACTTCTCTTTGAACTGAGCTCTCTGCAATATGGAGTTTTAGTATTTTGAATAGTAGGGTGAAAAGGAGTGTAAAAGTCTTATTTGTGCTAAAATACTGGTATTTCAATGAATACTTGCATTTTACAAATGTGATTTTATGTGCAACTTTGAAGCTTGTTTTTGTAGGATTGTATTTTTTTTCCCCTCCACATTAACCTTGGATTAGTTTCTATATTAACTTTTCACAGCGTGGACTTTCAAACTGAGTACATTCATAGAAGATGTTCTGATAACAAAATGCCATTTGTGTCTGCAAAAATATTTCATCTAATAGTAAGACTTACGTACCTTGTGCAATGCTTGAATAGTCTAAGATGTGCTTAAAGTGCAGAGAGGGATCAAGGTTAAGTGCATAAGGGCTGTAAGTGCATTTGAACTATCATATTGCCAGCTATTCCTACAAAAGGCAGAAACATTCTTTGACTACACTACTGTGACCTCTTCACACATGTTTCAGTGTTTAGGGCCATGCTTTTCCTATTTTTATTCTAATTTGCACTGGTTTGTCGCCCCTCGATTGAATGGAGGATCTGTACAAGTAATAAGTAACTATTATGGACTGGACAATCAGGTAGTGAGGTGGATTGTGAACTGCCTGCAGGATAGAAGTCAGAGAGTGGTGGTCAAGGGACAGAGTCTAGTTGGAGGCCTGTATCTAGTGGAGTGCCCCAGGGATCGGTGCTGGGACCGGTCCTGTTCAATCTATTCATTGATGACTTGGATGAGGGATTGGCATGCACTGTCAGCAAGTTTGCTGATGACACAAAGCTGGGTGGTGTCGCCGACACCCCCGCAGACTGTGCTGCCATTCAGCGAGATCTGGACAGGCTGGGGAGCTGGGCTGAGAAAAATCTAATGAGCTATAACAAGAGTAAGTGCAGAGTCTTGCATCTGGGCAAGAACAACCCTAGGTACCAGTATAGGCTGGGGACTGACCTGTTGGAGTGTAGTGTAGGGGAAAGGGACTTGGGGGTCCTGGTGGCCAGCAGATGACTATGTGCTCTTGTGGCCAAGAGGGCCAACAGTATGCAATAGGTGGATCAGAAGTGGAGTGGTTAGCAGATCGAGACAGGTTCTTCTCCCCCTCTACTCTGCACTAGTGAGACAACATTTGGAGTTTTGTGTCCAATTCTGGGCCCCTCAGTTCAAGAGGGACGTGGAGCTCCTGGACGAAGTCCAGCGTAGAGCAACGAGGATTGTGAGGGAAGTTCCTCCCTGATGAGGAAAGACTGAGGGAGCTGGGTCTCTTTAGCTTGGAGAAGAGGAGACTGAGGGGTGACCTCCTTAATGTCTGTAAACATTTGAGGAGTGGGTGTCAGGAGGATGGAGCCAGGCTCTTCTCAGTGTCATCTAGTGATAGGATGAGGGTCAATGGGTGTAAACTGTAACACAGAATCATGGAATCATTAGGGATTAGAAGGGACCTTGAAAGATCATCTAGTCCAAGCCACCTGCCACAGCAGAATCATCTAGAATAGGAGGTTCCATATAAATATCAGAAGGAACTTCTTCACAGTGAGGGTGACAGAGCACTGGAACAGGCTGCTCAGGGGGGTTGTGGAGTCTCCTTCTCTGGAGACATTTGAGACCTGGCTGGATGTGTTCCTGTGTGACTTGGTCTAGGTGATCCTGCTGTGGCAGGGCGATTGGACTGGATGATCTTTCGAGGTCCCTTCCAATCCCTAATGTTGTGTGATTCAGTGTTTATGTTGGGGACAAGAGCTTCACAGCAGCAGGTACGTTATCTTACGTGCTGAGAATACCTCTTTCATACTGAAGTTCAATTTTAGAAATGGATGTTATCCACTGTAACTGCAGTGCACTAAAGTTACACTGAGCTTAAGGGCTGTAGCCTAAGACCTCATAGTACTGGGCTGCCTTAATTCTGCATCAAACTTCATTTGTATTTAGGACATTTTACCCATTCAGTTTGGAAAGACCACTTTATCAGTGATGTTGGAAATGTATCCTGCAATCCTTGTCAGTGCTGTTGATTGAGGAGCCACTGAAGAAAGATGCTGTGATGGGTCTTGTCCTCACCAACAAGGAGAGGCTGGTAGGGAATGTGAAGCTCAAGGGAAGCCATGGCTGCAGTTTTTGTGAGGTGGAGTTCATGGTCACTGAATGGAGCCTTATGGCAGAGAGGAGGATACCCAGCAAGTTTGTGTAAAGATATTTGCAGGAGCATATCAGTAGGGTGTTACACTAATAAACACTTACTGTTTACTTACTGTTTTGTCAGATCATGCAAGGTCTCTGCCTTGACAAGAACTAGCATAGACCTTTGTGAGCTGTCTCTTTGGTTTGATGTCTGTGACTGGAAAGGAGACTTTAAGGTTTCATTATGACAGGCTGTATTAATTCTCACATCTTCTAAGCTTGATGCATATTAGTTTCCTAAATACTATTGTTTTAGTGGGGGGATTTTCAACACAGCAGTGTGTTTATTGTACAAGCATCATCACTTTGACATCTCAGCTTAGGCTTGCACTTTCAGTGTCTTACAGAGAGCTTCAGAGGTTACAGAATGAGAGTTTGGAAACCTCAGGGAATGTCTTTGAACCAGACTTTGTGAGGTTTCTCTCAATAAAGAGTGACTTCTTTATTAGAATCACTGTTTATTTCTTCAGTTTCATTAACTGAGGCCAAGTGTCATCAGAACATGAAACTTAGTTTTAATTGTTCCAGTCTGCAGTACAGGTTAAAACTAAATTCTGGAACAAGCAGTGCACTGTCTTGCACTAATTTATAACCTGGATCTTTATTTTTTGATGTCTAGAGCAACAGTTGTGTAATTAAAAATCGTTGGAAGTGGGAGTATACCCTTGAATGCTGAGGAAGGTCTGAATCTTAAGATAACTGGCAGTCCAGTACATAGTTTTGCTCCATAACTGCCTGCAAGAGACCACACTCATTGCTGTCCTAACAGCCTTATTGTGGTCCTTTTCTGTAATTCTAGAAAAGAGTGAAAAATGCTTCCTAATAAAGGACAGTGCTTCCTGCACCCTAACTGCCATGCATTAAAAGTGAGGAAAGCATCAGGTTGCTGCTGGCTGTCCCTGAGATTATGCAAACATGCTCCCTCCTCTCTCATTCTGACTTTTCTGTTGAATGTTCCAGTTCTCTGATTTCTCTTTTATTCCTCCACAATCTTAGAAGTGACGTCTAATTTAGGTCTCCCCATCAAAGGTTTCATAGAATCACTATGGATTGGAAGGGACCTCAAAAGATCATCTAGTCCAATCCTCCTGCAACAGCAGGATCACCTAAACCAAGTCACACAGGAACACATCCAGTCGGGTCTTGAACATCTCCAGTGAAGGAGACTCCACAACCCCCCTGGGCAGCCTGTTCCAGTGCTCTGTCACCCTCACTGTGAAGAAGTTCCTTCTCAGGTTGATGTGGAACCTTCTATGTTCCAGCTTACAACCATTGCCCCTCGTCCTATCAAATCATTTGATTCTGTAAATTACAATATTTCAGCAAGTTTAAGAAAACCAAGCTTTTCTGTGTAAAAGTGATGAAATATTATGAACTCTTAATGGGGAAGTAAAAGCTGGGCAGAGATTAGAAATAAGAATGTTGAGGTATGGGCTGCTTTAGACTGGCTTTTGCTTTGACTGTGCTAAATGTGTAATATAGTCGACAAGAATAAGTAGCATTTCTTTCTGCTTGTATGTTTCAATACCAAAGTTTGTTTGCCTTAGTTTCTGAAAAATACTAATTTAATTCTAACCTTTTTTTTTCTTAGCTGCTGACTTGTTCACAGAGCTGGAAAATGCATTTCAAGAGAAAATTGATGCAGCTTATTTTGAGACCAGCAAATACCTGTTGGATGTTCTTAATAAGAAGTACAACTTACTGGAACACATGCAGGCCATGAGGCGCTACCTGCTCCTTGGTCAAGGAGACTTCATCAGGCATTTAATGGACTTGCTCAAGTAAGAGAGTAGGAAGGGTTATTTTGTTCAATTTCTGATTCTTACACGTGTACATCAGCAGCACAAACTGTTTTGGTGTTGGAAGAGGACCTTTGAAGTGTCTCACTACTCAGAGGTTTGATTGAACAACTTTTAAGTTCTATTTTGGTTTTAATTTCTTTGGCCCTGAGGCTTAAATGATGTTTGTCCTTTTTGGTAGACAGTATGTACAGTACCATTTCACAGTGTCTGAAAAATTGCTGTATTTACACTGACACTGTGACAGCCTTGAGGATGTCGGCACCTTTCTTGTTCCTGTCAGCAAGTTTACACAGAAAAGATCTGTTGCTCTTGATACCATTAGTTAGCAGTGCTGTGTTAGGTTACTATGTTTTGGAGGTGTTTGGTCCAAAACATCATGTCAAAACCCCTTGATGCATTTTAAAAAATTTAGTGGATGCCTCACTAGCCTCTCTTTTAAGCACTTGAGTTCACCCACAAGTATCAGTTTCAATTCTGAAAGTGTATTTGTACCACTTTTACATATGGTGCTGCTGATGATACTTGGTCTACCAAAATGTCTTTTACAAAGCTTTGCTGTGGACTAGAAGGCAGGCTTAGTAATAGAGCTGCTATTAACTTGGTTGCAAATCAAGATCAGCTTTGGGGATAACTTGTATGTGACTTGCACCTGCTTTTTAAAGTGAAGCAGATTAAGATTGGCTTGTGGAGTCAGTGTGTTTGAGACAGAAGTATTGAGAAACTTTCCAGTACTGATCATGGGAAGAGGACTAGTGCGAGTTGTTTGTTGCTTGCATGAAGCAATTCTCAGAGAGAAGCTGGAGTTGTGTGTTTCTGTTAGCCTGTGACATGGTTATCAGTAAGTCTCTCAAAACTGAAATTAAATGATAGATTTGGTGTGTTAATGATACAATCTGCCTCATTTTAGATGTGAGTGCAACTCAATGTGAGTGCAGCAATCCTGATAATTTGAAATTACTGACATTAAATAAAGAAAAAGTTACTGCACGTGGTGATAAGGTGTATGGCTGCATATGAATAGAGATGTTCTGTTCAAATACTCTGCTCATTGATTTTCTTCTTAAGAACTGGAAGAGAAATATGAGAGGTTTTCAAAATCTGTCAGAAAAGTGTTTCACTGTGTGCTGCTGTTAGTAGCAAATTGCTTCTCCAGCATATCTCACTAATATGCCATGACTGTTTGTTTCATAACCACCAGGCCAGAGCTTGCACGACCAGCTACAACCTTGTATCAGCATAATCTGACTGGAATCCTCGAAACAGCGGTGAGGGCAACTAATGCCCAGTTTGATAATCCTGAGATTCTCAAACGATTGGACGTTCGACTTCTGGAGGTCTGTTGCATCATGCTGACTCTGGTCTGAAGCATACCTCTTGTGTGTGTGTGTGTGTGTGTTTATGCAGGCAGATAACTATATGAAACCATTTTCATACGTGTCTATAGTACATTCATTGCCATACTCCCTGCCCACTGAAGCCTATGTAAAAGCCTATGTAAACCTCATTTAATAATTCTTCTTTTCCCACTTTCTGCCTGTTTATTTGTATTTCAAGCTGTGGGTTTACAGCAGTTTCACTGACAATACAAGCTGAGTGTTCAAGAACTAACTGTAATTGATGCTGGTGGACCTGATACAAGTTTCTGCTAACAGCTCCTGCTGCTGTTAAAAGAATCTGGGGATAGTAATTTTTGTTGCCAGTAGTTACTGAGTGCGAAGAAATTAAAGGAGCTTCATGAGGGAGATCTCTGATGAGAAACTGGAATTAAGGAGAGCTCCAGTTCCAGAGGTGGGAATTAACAGAGTCCTGCCTAAGAAGTTTTTCCTTCCCTTAATTTCCTTTACTGGCTCCAATGGAAAAACAGTAGCATTACAAGCATCAACACTGGGTGAGGTAAATGCAACCCTTGTGTCAAACGTCAGTGCATTTTTGTGTAGTCTGCTACTGTTGACAAGGGACTCCTGTATCACATCCATACTGATGCTTGTGTTTTCATAGTCTTGGTGAGGACACTGGGCTTGCTCACACCTGATGGAATACAGCACTCTCAAGGCAGGATTCTTGCTCATGAACTGCTGCCCTGGACTTTAGGAGAGTAGACTGGCCTCTTCAGGGATTTCCTTTGTAGAGTGTGTTGAGATAGAGTCCGGGGGGCACTGGGAGCCCAAGACAGCTGGTTAACATGTGAAAAGCACTTCCTCCAAGCTCAGGAGGATTGCATCCCTACCAAAAGAAAGGCAAAAATGAGAGGAGGCCTGTGTGGATGAGAAAGGAAATCTGGGACAAGCTTAGAAGAAGGAAGCTTGCAGAAGATGCAAGTGAGGACAGGTAGCCTGGGAGAAGTATAGAGGAATTGTCTGTGTAGCCAGGGATAGGACAAGGGAAGCCAAAACCCAGTTAGAAATGAATCTGTCTGGGGACATTAAGGGAAGCAAGAGAAGTTTCTACATGTATATTGATGAAATAAAAGAAAGTTACATAAAACCTAGGCACTTTCCAGAAGCAAATGAGTGACCTGGTAAGCTGGGACACAGAGAAGGCTGAGGTGCTCAGTGGCTTTTTTTTTTGCCTCAGTCTTCACCAGAAAGTTCAAAAACCACACCAGCTAAGTCCCAGAAGGCAGATGTTGGGACTGGGAGAAGGAAGCTGTGGTAGGTGCAGATAAGTTTGTGACTATATGAAAACCCAAAAGTTCACCAGTCCATGGGACCTGATGGGATTCACATATGGGTTCTGAAGGAACTGGTGGATGAAGTTGCTAGTCTGTTTTCCATCATATTTGAGAATTCGTGACAGTCCAGTGTAGTTCCCACCAAGTGGGAAATGGGCAACATAATCCCCAGTTTTAAAAAGGGTAAAAAATATGACCCAGCCAACTACAGGCCAGTCAGTCTCAACTCTGTGCCTGGCAAGATCATGGAGCAGATCCTCCTGGGAACTATGCTGAAGCACATGGGAAACAAGGAGGTGAATGGTGACAGCCAACACAGCTTCACTAAAGGCAGATCATGATGGACAAACCTGGTGGCCCTCTATGACAGGGCATTGGTGGGTAAGGGTAGGACAACTGATCTCAGCTACCTGGACTTGTGCAAGGCATTTGACACTGTTCAGTGTTGACATCCTTGCCTCTAAAATAGAGACACATGGTTTTGACAGATGGACTGTTTGGATAAGGAGTTGATTGGATGGTCACACCCAAAAGAGTTGTGAACAATGGCTTGATGTCCAAGCAGAGATCGGTTATGAGTGGTGTTCCTCAGGAATCTGTTCTGAGTCCAGTGTTGTTTAACACCTTTATCAGTAGCACAGATGGTAGCATTGAGTGCACTGTCAGCAGATTTGCTGATGATACCAAGCTGTGTGGTGTGATTGACTTGCTGGAGGGAAGGTAGGCCATCCAGAAGGACCTTGACAGGCTTGAGAACAAACTTCATAAAGTTCAATAAGGCCAGTGCAAGGCCCTGCATCTGGATTGGGGTAATTCAAGCAAAAATACTTGCTGGGAAGTGAATGGATTGAGAGTAACCCTGAGGAGAAGGACTTGGGGATCTTGGTAAATGAGAAGCTTGACATGAGCTGGCAACATGTGAGCACAGCACAGAAGGCCAGCTGTATCAAAAGAAACCCTGGAAGGCTGGATGTCCTTTCCCTGCAAGTGTTTAAGGCCAGGTTGGATGGTGCCCTGGCCAACCTGATTTAGTGAGAGGTGTCCCTGGTATGGCAGGGAGATTGGAACTAGATTATCTCTGAGGTCCCTTCCAACCTAAGCCATTCCATGAGAATGAAAGGGTAAGGAAGAATTGGTCTTCAGCACTAGTATGCTTGGATTGTAAGCTGAAAGTAGTGTATTTTTTTAATACAGGTATCTCCTGGGGACACTGGATGGGATGTCTTCAGTTTGGACTATCATGTTGATGGGCCTATAGCAACGGTAATGTCGTATTCTGCTGTCTGTGAACATGTCTCAGATACTCAATCAAATTGCAAAATAATTTTTTACATTAAAATAGCCTTTGTCTGCTTCTGGAGTGTGAGATCAGAAACCGGTTTTTGGCAGCTAGGGTGCACTCGCTGTGTAACCAGTTGGGCCAAAATCTCAGTTCTTATAAACTAGCCATGACTGCTGAAAAGCTGCATTTAAAACAATTACTGCAAATCAGTAATTCATTTGTTACAGCAGATATTTTAACAAGTACTTCATAGATGGGGTGCTCTCCTTCTTCCATTATTATTAGTCTGTAGCTACTCATTTGGGACAATTTGCAAGGAACTGAAGAATGTATCTGAGCAGAACCTATTTGTCTGTCTAAATGAAATTTGATAGGTAATGTTCACTAGAACCAGGGAGGAGAAAAGCCACGCTGTTGATCAGAATGCCTTTAGCCTCTGTAAAGAACTTTTAGGAAAATGAATTGAACACAAAAATGTTAGTCTGACCAAAAGAAGGAGCTTTCATATGTAGTTTGAGAGGAGCTAAATGCTTAGGCTCTGTCCTGTTCACCCCTTCTTACACTTCCTGCAGTGCCCTGGGCCTGCTTAAATGTTGGGTACCTCAGTTCAGCCCTTAAAGGGAAGATCGTTCTAAAAGCTCAGGGGTTTGGGATTTTGCTTTCACAGTATTTACCAGTCAACTGCATGGATCAGGTAAGGTGGACAGTGAAGAAGTTCTTGGTCCTTTGGGAGACAGGAACATCTATTAAATCCATACTGATACTTTGCTTGTTTTGTAGGTGTTTACACGTGAGTGCATGAGCCGCTATCTGAGAGTATTTAATTTCCTTTGGAGAGCCAAGCGAATGGAGTATATTCTCACTGATATATGGAAAGGCCACATGTGTAATGCAAAGCTTCTGAAAAGTATGCCAGGTGAGAGAGGCCCGGGTGGATCACATACTTGCAAACTGGGTTTAGATGACTGCTGCTTATTTTAAATTGTGTGCAGTGTAAAAAAAAAAAAAGTATAGGACAGATAGATTTTTAGTTTGTTGCTACCCTTGACTGACTGTTTAATGGTAGTTGACAATTAAGAGAAAAAAAACATCATAAATGGATTTTTTTTTGTTGCTTTACTTAATTCTTGAGAGTTTTTGTAGTGGTGAGCACATGAAACATCCCTTGTCTCAGGTAAAAAGGCTGTTATGCTTCCATCCCTTTGAATTCACCTTCCTTTATGCCTTCCAGTCTGTACCTTGTGTATCTCTCTTTCTTGTGTAGAAAGTCTCACACATGTACACTTTGGAATTTATTAGTTTTCTTTCAGTCATTCCTTGTGTCTTTGTTTAGCTAAGAATAGAAACAGACCTTTGAGAAGAACTTTTGAGAAGATATAGGAAAACTCTTGTGTAGTGGCTCTGCTGTATGCTTAATGGACCGGGACTTGTAGACTGTACTTCTCAGCTGAGAATAGTCATATTTGGGGACATCTGTACTGGCTTACTCCTTGTCTATTTTTTTTTTTAGCCCATTTACATTTCTCTTAGTCAAATGTAGCTCTTGAGGATGATGCTTTTGTGGCACAGTAATATTGACAAGGTGTATATATGTTTGTATAATTAGAAACTGTACAGTGGTTGAGACAGCTTGTCCTCAGACGGTGGCTGGGAAATATGCACTTGTGAAGTGTGTGCTAGTGCACAAGACTGATCTCTGGAACTGTGTAGAATATCTAGGTTTCCTTTCTGCTTCTGGAGATAGGATTTCTTTTCCTGTCATTTCCCTTTCCCAAGTAAGTGCTTGCTTGATTTAAAACCAGTGGTCTATTGCTTTTTTTGATTTCTGTTTCCTTTGAGGCTAGGGTTCAGTTAACATATTTTATACTCATTGCTTTAGGGCCTTCAGGCTGGAGCTGCCTCCCATGGCTGGATTTTACTTGTTATTTTGTTCTCAGGAGGAAGTTTGGGGGTTCTTTTTCTCTCTGCATGCCCCTCCCTCTCCCCATCTTTGGGGAACCTTTCTTATGCTTCGCTATGGAGCAGTTTTCTGTAAGTAAAAGTTCAGTCACTTCTTGATTTTTAGGTTTTATTTTCCTTTTAAGTAATATAGCACTTAAAATGCTGGTCAAGCTGTTGTAACTGTTGTTGACAAAATGTGCTGGGTTGTATTTCTCAGCTTGTGCCTCTTAACACAGGAGAGAGTGTGTTTACAAGGACCAGTAATGCTTTCGGCTTGCAGGGAGAAGGGTCTTTTTTGCTCACTGGTGTGTCTTAAGTTGGAAGCTGCAAGTATAGATTTTTTCTGAAATACATGGGGATTCCACCCCAGCACTGATCTATGAAGTAGTAGAACTTGCTTTTATTTTCTTTCTGCCCCAAAAGCAGTACTCTGTCCTTCCATTGAAAGCACCAAATGGAAGACTGTAACTGGTAAGAAGCAGCAACTTGTGTGGTCTTCAGTTTTTCAACCACAAAGAGGTAGTATTGACTTGCAAGGATATCTCTATTCACAGAACCCCAAAAATCTTAACAGCCAGGGATTTCAGAGCTTTAAAGGAGTACTTCTAGTCAGTAATGTCCAGTTCACTCTTTCCCTATCAGTAACTGGAAGAGAACACTCAAGTGTGTCCGTGGAATTTCTGTTGTTTAGCCAACCCTGGAGTTTTTTTAACAGATCCTAATGAAAATAGCTGCAGCATAATGTGTTTGGAATAGCCTTCCTGCAAAGGCATAAGAAATGAAGACAGAGTAGCTTGTTGTGGTATCTTTCAGCTCACTGGATGCTTCTGCAGCATCCCCAGATATAAAACCAGAGTTCTTTTTGTAGTAGTCTCATAGCTAATCTGCAGTGGCAGATAAGTTCAAGCTTTTTAGAAGAGGTTTTTCTATCTGCATACCTCTCTGATTCCAGAAGATGAAGTCTCTTCATTCCAGAGAATTTTTGCAATTTATGGTAATCTTGATATTACCTTTCCACAACTGGGGAGCATCTGAAGCCATTAGTGGCACTCTTGTGAATCAGGGAATTGAACCTGGACTACCTGAACCACAAATTCTCTACCCCTGTCGCAACCACCCTCTCTTTTGGTCTTAGTGCAGCTAAGAAATGCAAAAATGTGTTGTCTGTGGTTTGAAGGCTAGTGGTAAGAGATCTGAAAGGCCCCAGAAGCAACTGCAAATCTATAGCCTTAGGCTTTCAACCAAAGGAATGGATGGAACATTAACTGTATTGTGGTCTCTCAGTTCTGAGAAAGTCTGTTTCACTCGTGACACTAGGCAGGTTTCCGTCACTGAGCACAAAGCTGGTGTCATCTCTGGCTGACAATTTCTAGGAATTAATTGTGCAGAAATCTTTGCTTATGTGTTGCCAGCTGATATTGTTGCTGTCATCCAAGATTATTGGCTGTTTTATGAAGTATTCATTTTAGCAGAGAAAAGTTTACAAAGCTGATTTGATGGTTGTACTTGTCCTTGCCTAACATATCATCTCTTTGGATGTTTTACAGAGCTCTCTGGGGTGCTGCATCAGTGTCATGTTCTGGCATCAGAGATGGTCCATTTCATTCATCAAATGCAGTATTACATTACATTTGAGGTAAACAAACCAAATAGGTGCTTAAAAATTAAGTACTTTGAATATTGTGTATGTCTTAAATTTCAAAGAGCTTGTCAGCTAGCAAATCAAAACAGCCCGAGTCTGAATTGCTCCTCTAGGTGCTTGAATGTTCATGGGATGAACTCTGGAACAAGGTCCAACAAGCACAGGACTTGGATCACATCATTGCAGCTCATGAAGTTTTTCTAGACACGATCATAGCTCGATGCTTGCTGGATAGTGATTCCAGGGTAAGTGTTCTCCTGCGCATTAAATTATAGCTTTGTGTTCTTGGCTTATGCATTGGATGTGGTAGGAGCAAGAGGAAAAGTCCTTTTTCTTCCTCTTGATATTAGATCTTACTGTGGTAGATGCTCTTCATACATACAGCTCATACATAACATACTGCTGATTAGAAAACACGTTAGAATGTCAGTTAATTCCCGTCTGAAGAAGCTGTGTGACCATCCATCTGCTGTCATGGGCTTTGTAAAATGGTCTCTCCAGCTTCGTGTGAAAAGATTTAATTTACTCGTGTTCTGAAGAATGGTGGTGGCTTGAAACTTGTGCTGCTGTGTAACTTTCATTCTTTTGTTTTGAACTGTCTCACAGGTACTTCTCAACCAGCTTCGAGCTGTTTTTGATCAGATCATTGAGCTCCAGAACGCCCAAGATTCAATGTACAGAGCTGCTTTGGAGGAGCTGCAGCTGAGATTGCAATTTGAGGAGAGGAAAAAACAGCGTGAGCTTGAGGTATAGTGAGGATATTGCTGGAATTTGAAAATTAACTTAGAAAGATATACTGGTCTGCTGATATAAAGAGGATTTTAGATACAATGTGGAGGTACAGGAACAATGAAAAAAGTAGTTGGGGCAGATGTGAAAGTCAGCAGCTGCTAGTGAACTCAAACAGAACTGCTGAATGGTGTTTTTCATTTCTGTCTTGCCCAAACCTTGAGGAGAATAGATTCGCTCATGGGTTTTGGAGAATGATAAATTTAGGGTGGAAGACACTTTAATATTGAGAACCCCTCTTCAAAAAATGTCATAGCTCCATGCCTGCGTCCCTACTGTCAGTCTGTGCGACACGTAGCGCTGCTGTGATGTCTCAGTCTGAGACTACAGGAAGAAGAAGAAGAAGAAATGAGTCCCCCCACTGCTGGTAGTGGGTAGGCTTCTGCCACTGTTGCTGCCACCTCTGCTGCTGCTGTGCAACTCCTGCCAAGAGCCGCATGCGCTTCCTCCTTTTATTCCAAATGCTTCACCTCCTTCTCTGTCTCCTGCACCTGGGAAAACTGAAAGAGGAAGAAAATGGCAGCACACAGGGAACCAGGAGAGGAAGAGTGGAGAGTTTGTGCTGAAAAGCTGTGACTCACCTTTTACCTCCCTGCCCAGCCCCTGCCTTGTGAGTTCTGCTGCCGCTACAGGGTTTACCCTTTCTCCTTGGCCCCCACTTCAGCCTCCACTACTGTCAGCTCCTGAGAGCCCCTAGTCACCCCAGAAATAGAAATAGGTTCAGGCCCCACACGTCCTGATGGCAACAGGGTACACAGAGTGCCAGTGTGCATCAAATCCATGTATTTTTGTGGGTCTGAAGTGCCAGGCCATCAGATCCACACAGTCCAAAAGACTCTCTTGTCCCTCTCCTCCTCCTGGCTGAAGGCAGGGCCTCCCTAGTCTCGGCTGACATGCCTTCCAGTGGGTCAGTAATGTTGTAATCCAATCTAGTGCGCTGTGATCCACCAGAGATTGGCACTGCATTCACCTGTGCTGGTTTGCTTTTGGTTCTTGCCCTGTCCTTCGGTTCTTGTATGCGAGCTTCTAAGGTGTGAGTAGGTTTTCCATGCCACCAGTCCATATCATCTCCATCGTCCAACAGAAAATACCACAGCTTAGTGCGTGGTGAGTACTCACGTTGTTGTACCAAGGGGTGTCTGTGTGTCTAATCTCAGGGCCTCTGGTTCTTACCAGTGCCACATATAGTTTGTTCTCATTCATCGTTTCTTTGAGGGCATGGTGGTTGTCTTTGATTCTGTTGATGACCTTCTCAAACCTTTGAAGGTCCTCAGCCAACTTCTCCACCAGTGAGACTTGGGCCTGGGTTGGAAGAGAGGCAATGACCTCATAAGGCTGTAATTTTTTGGTCATGGCACTCATGGTTTCCTGTCTTTCATTCCACTGGAGCATGGCTAGGAAGTGTGCATACGTTTGGGGTCCGAGTTGTGCAAGCCTCACCCACATCTAGGATGTGCATGTGACGCTGTCAAGGCTTCTAGGGTCTGGCACATTGCCCACAAAGAAATTTTAGAGCACCACTAGCTTCTGGAATCGCTGGATTCCTTGTTCCATAGCCTTCCAGAGGCTTTGTTGCATTTGCAGGTCTTGTTTGCAAAGATACCTTTCTCTGACACTTGCAAGGAGGCGTCTTGTGCTCTCACAAACCCCTGGTCGGTGCCTAGATCTCGGGACAGGGATCCCAGGTATCTTGCTTCCATGCCATCTGTGATAGTACTATCCCCAGCTATGTCCCAAATGTGGAGTAGCCAGGACAATACTTACTCTTCCAGTCACCAGGTGAGATCTTTACACAAGTTGCATGGTGCCTCCAGGACTATGGATTCTCTTGTGACCTCTGGCTCTACTTCCTGAATCGGCTGCAAAGGCCCTGGTTCTCCATCACTGTTGACTGGACGCACTGCCTTGGTCTTGTACCTTGTTCGACAGGTGCGACTTCTGCTGGCTGGGCTGACTCCGTTGGGTTAACTGGGGCTGGAGCTGTTATGCCCACTCTGCTGCACTCTCCTCCCCCGACAGCAGGTGGTGCTGGAGAGCCATGGCACAATGGGCATATGCCAGGGTCCAACACATACCAGCCAGCTGGGTCTCCCATGATTTAGCGGAGCAATCCTCCTTCAAGTGCTCCATGATTTTACAGTGAGTTTGGGCGCGATCGGAGGAGAGTTCCCAAGTCATAGGGGCAGGGTACTTCCTTGACATATGACACAGTTCTTCCCATTCACCCACTCAGTCAGAACGGTTGGGTTCCTGAGTTGGATCCTTGGCATCTCAGGCCGATCCTGGACGAACTGCCCCTGTACCCTTCACCATGTACTTATACAGGAAATACATAGCACTTGCACGTATTGGGGAGGATCAGCAACAAAAATATAACCTCCTTCAGGGTGAGGGAAAACACTAAATGTCAAAAAAATTCACTGCTAAACTCAGAAAGGAAAGAGGAGAAAGACTGAACCCCCCACCCCCAGCCTTCATGCGTTCCCTGTGCAGGCTGGGAGGCATTCATAAACCCATATAAACACCTCAAGAGGTAGCCAACAGACCACATATTCTGAAAGCGACATGTGTGAACTGCCTGTTTCACTAACCTCAGATGGCTTTTGTTTGCTGCACCTCCAGAGGGAACTGAGAAGCTCCACGTTTAGCTTTCTATGGCAGTGGTTGGTTTGTATGAAGAATGGTGGTTTAACTGGGCAGAGGGGAGGCCAGTTAACACCTTCCATCGTGTGACACTTGCATTTGCTCTCCATATAGGGCAAGTGGGGTGTAATTGCATCAGAAGATGAAGACGAGAGCAAGAGGATAAAAGAGTTTCAAGATTCAATACCCAAAATGTGCTCACAGCTGCGAATACTCACTCACTTTTACCAGGTACTTCTTAGATCATATTTTATAAACATAAATACTAAGGCTCGATATGTAGAAATGCATTTCAGATACTGGGTAGGTGTAATTTGTGTGCTCCTGTGTGCATTTTGTGCATCTAGGTCTACTTAGAGGCCTGTAGACAGTAAGTAGGTTTTCTGATCATGTGTATTCCTCTGACAAAGGGGAGTACTCTCTTCAAGTAATTCTTCTGCTTCCTCCAGTAGTGGAAGTAATGGCTATCATCTGGTGTTATCTGAAAAATAACAATTTGAATTTTTTTCTCACCATCTTTCCAAGTCATTGCTATTCAAGGGCCTAACAGTTTCAGTGCGCCGAGTTGAACTCAGCGTAAGCTGTGTGGGGAATATGCACAGGCCATCTTTTTAATGACAGTTACTGTAATTTTGTTGATTTGTTGTATCTGATTCTAAACTGCCACTTCCTAGAAGTACCAGCTGTCAGATTTCAAAGAAGGGGCTCCAGAAAGCAATGAAGGGACAGGCAGCAGCACCATGTTAACTTAGTGAGGTGCTCTAGTTATGACTATGGCCACATTAGTATTTAGTGTAGATCAGACATGAGCTTTTAAGGGAGTCTTTCTACCATTCCATACTTCCTGCACGCAGTGGAGCTCCTGTAGCTCCTTGTCTAAAGGCAGATGGGAAGGTGGACTCCAGAAATATGGATTGCCTCTTGCATGTGGAGTGCAAGTCCCACATACAAGTGGCTCCAAGTACAGTCTCACTGTTGGATTTTCCCCTAATTGGCAAAGGCTCTATTGTTCTGGGGTGCCACTTGCTGCTGTAATACTGTCTGCTTTTTTGAAGTAAGTGGTGGTCTAATGCTCTTCTGGCCTGCATAGTACATGTGACTTGGAAACAAGGGAGGGATCTCGTTGGTATGGCTTGGGTCCTAAATAGTGTCCCAGGTATGGTGGGGTTACGCTGAGAGGGCCACGACAGAGACGCAGGGGCACTTCCCTGTGTGTTACAGCCTGGGAGCCTGTAGATGGGTGAATGGTAATGGGAGAGGAACAGTTTAAAAGACCCATCTGCACTGAGAGCTCTCATGTATGTGGCAGATGTTTGAAGATAAAATGGTTTTGCAAGAGGAGTGAATGCAGAGTAACTGATTGGGCAACAGGTATAAATGCTTGTGCTTAGGCTTCCGTGGGCTCGGTCTCATTGCTAGGCCTTGGCATCACCTTGCATGTGGTCTTACATCACACCAGTGATGTCATCTTAGCTGTCTCTTGAACTTTTCTTCTTTCCCCTTCAGGAAGTCGTCCAGCAATTCTTGGTCCTGCTGACAACCAGTTCCGATGAAAGCCTTCGGTTTCTCAGCTTTAGGTTGGACTTCAATGAGCATTATAAGGCCAGAGAGCCAAGGCTTCGCGTGTCTTTGGGCACCAGAGGCAGACGAAGCTCACATGTGTGAATCAAGCGCTAAGGACAGCACCTCGGAATCCGAAGGATGGTTAACCTCTTGCTGGACAAGGCAATCAGTGTTGACATAGTACAACCAAACTGTGTAATCGGTGTCTACCATTTCTGCTGGCCCCATGTTTCCAGTCATGTGATTGTGTGACACTGTGTAGCAGAAAGCAAAACACGTTAGGTTTTCCACACTGGCGTTTCTGGAGTCACCAGAGTAACTGGGCTGATTGAACCTCTTCCAATCAACTTCTTAAATCATCCTTTTAAACAAATGCCCATTTTCTTTGAAGCTTTCTGAGCTCTCCCCACTGTGAGTTGGATCTGTTTCCAGGAAATCCCATTTTTTGTTTATAGAAAGCACCATTTCCTTTTTTAACAAGAAGATGAGAAGGTTATTTTTTCTATATGTACTTGTTGTATCTGAAGAGAGCTTTTGTTAAAGCAAACAGACTAGGCCCCAGACCTGATGTCCCTGTTAAGAAGCTGTACAGCATTTCATTATGCTGATTTTCATTGTTGTGATGTGTTTGACTGTGTGAGGAACTTTGTATTGGGCAACATGAGCTTATATTTAAATTTTTGTTGTTTTCAAAGTTATACTTTGAAATTAAAAATTGGGGAGGAAAATTCTATGGTTATTGTACAGAGGAAAACTATAGAAGTGGAGCAGGAGTGTATTTATTGCACATAAGATCTGAACAAGTTAAACCTACTGTGGAAATGAAAGTCTTAGTTAAGATTGAATTGAATGAAATAATTGATGTTCAAAATCAAATGTGTAGAAACAAACTGAATTGGCTGATGCTGACTTCATTCTCTCCCCTTCCCTATTTTTTGCATTGCAAATATTTATATATTGCTGTCCACGTGGTTGGGGAGCAGCTTCTTTTGCAAAGTTGTCATTCTATCAGGTCACTTATGTTCCACAAGGAAAATAAAAACACAGTTATCTTTCAAATAAGTGCTTTGCTTTTTGTAATTGAAAGTTGTTTTTTTTCTGGATGGTACAAGAGGCTACTGGTTAGGGTGTGCATTGATTTACAGATTTTTATACTGGTCTTATCTGTACCTAGAGTTGTGTGCAAGTAGTTAATAAGTACCTGCAGATCAACCAGGTCTGTGGCCTGGTTTGCCCTTACTCTGCTTGAACCCTTGGGAAGCAGAGGCATCTGCCACACCATGCAGACAAAGCTACTGTGAGTCTTGATGGAGGTGGACTTTCACGGGGACAATACACTGACTTGCAGCCCTGGACTAGTAGGTTTGATGTCTGGATACCAGGATTTCCATTGTTGTGCAGACTGTTTGTTAAATAAAACGTGTGTGGCTTTTAACCCTGTGCCCTTAAAGGCCCTGCTGGTGCAGTTACCCTGGTTGGGGGGTACTTGCAGGAAACACTTTAGTCATAAGATACACAGTGTGAAACCAGTGTGCCATAGGAAGGCTTGGTATCACAAGGTCACTTGTCAGGCAGGAATTCTCTGCTTTTGTGGATGTGATGGGCGTATGCTGTCCTTGTAAAGTCTGAAGGGGCTCAGAGCTATTGTGATTGTGTTTTGGCCAAAAACTGTTGAGGAGGGAAAAGAAAATGAACTGCACTGGCACTCTGTTGGCCATTGCCTTGAGAGATGCACTGCGTGGTCCCACTGTCATTAAGCAATCCACAGTCCAGAGAGGCAGAACCAGAGGACAAGTTCTAGGGGAAAGGTTGTTGAGCCTGAAGAGGAGAAGGCTCTGAGAGGACCTTATAGTGACCTTCCAATACCTGAAAGGGGCCTGTAAGAGAGCTGAGGAAGAACTATTTGACAGGGCATGTAATTACAGGATGAGGGATAATGGTTTTAAGCTGGAAAAGGGTTGATTTAGGCTGGGCATTAGAAAAAAGTTCTTTAATCTGAGAGTGGTGGATCACTGTAACAGGTTGCCTAGAGAGGTGAATGAGGCTCCATCCCTGGAGACATCCAAGGTCAGGCTTGCTGGGACTCTGAGCAGTCTGGTCTAGCGAGCACTGGCCCTGTTTGTTGCAGGATTGGACTAGGTTACCTTTGGAGGTGCCTTTGAACTCAATGATTCTATGAAAAAGGACTGGTCGTGCATAAATAGGTTGCTGGTCACTCTGTTCTTTACAACTTGTGCTTCACTTGATCAGTGCAGCAATCCTTACTAAATGTGTTTCCCCTCTCCTGCATGTGATGGAGGTCTGAGCACAGCAACGGCGTTGGGATTGCAGGGGTGAGGTGTGCCTGTGGTGCCAGCCACTGCAGATGCTGCAGTGAGAGGGATGTGCAGAACCAGAGGTGAGAGGGTCCAGGAGTCAGCTGCTGTGTGTAAGCCCAGCTACCAGAGATACCTGTGTTTGTATGATGAGCCTTGCTGAAGATGCTGTAATCAAGTGTCTCTACTACAGCACCTTGTACCTGGGGCTTGAGTAGGCACTCTGTGGGAGCCTGGTGGAGTGCCCAGTGCCACCCCTTCCTGCACACCAGGACATGGGAAGAAGGAAATCTTCCATGGATGGGACCTGTGTGGTGCACCATGGGAAAATCCATCCAGGCTCCATCTGGTCCTGCACGAAGGCAGGGTGCTCAGCATCTGAAAGGATGTATGTTTTATTTATCTTTTTATCCCATCTATATTCCTGGTTTTGTTTGGTTGTATTAAAACAGCTATTTGGCGAGGCCTTTTGCTGTCAGGCTATTCCCTCTGAGAGCCATAAAGAACCCTGCCTTCTCTCTCTCACTGACATCTCACTTATCTTTATAAGTAATATGTAGACACACATTATTAGTGGGAAATACAGAAATACAGATTTCCCACTGATATATTAAGTGCTCTGTGTGTGTGTGTGCGCGCGCCTATGAGGGTAGTATCCCGATCCTTGCCACTGGCTGTACCTGGGGCCGCGGAGTTGTGGCAGCCTTGCCTCTGATAAGTTGTTGGATTCAGCAGTTCCTAACAAAAATGAGAGAGAAATGGCCCTGCATTTCATACACAGCATAAGAACTGATAGCTGCCTCCTGCTGCCCTGCCTTGCAGAGGGTGGCGGCCGCACGCTTCAGCTACCGTTCTAGAGTGAAGATTAACCTTTTACTTTATTTAACATCAAGCGGCTTATCGATTACAATCGGCGTCAAGGATTATAGTTCTTAACAACATATTCACTGTACAAGGCTATTCTTTCTATCCTTAAGGAGTGTAATGCAAGCTTCTGGCTGGTAATTTCAGTGTTTTGCTGTTGGAGCCGCAGTGTCTGAAAATACCAGTAGAGCTGAGAGCCTGAGCAGGGTGAGGCAGGGCCAGCTCCTCCTGTTGTTTGCATTCCACCCCAGAGCCACAGCTAACCCAACTGACACGCGTGGCTCCCTTCTTTTCAGGGTTGTGAAAGCCTAAAGTTCTGAAGGAACTGCAGTAAAAAGCAGAAATGCAGACCTGAGAATAGCATTATCACCCACCTTAGGATCTCATACAGTGTGCAAAACATTCTGCTGGGCTCCCAATACACTTTGATGAATGCTTTAAAAATAAAGTAATTGGTAAGCAGGTCTTGTTCTTTTAAACTAGAAGGGCTATTTGTTCTGGTAACTGACACAGAAATTATTCCCTAACTAATATTATCACTGAAGAAGTTTCAAAATGGCCCCTGAATTGGATCTCCCTCTTGTGGATTACAACAGCTTCACTTTGTCAGAGTACAATGTGATGCAGTTTAATATCTTAAATATCTGCAAGGAAATGCATGATACCATGTATTTTTTCAGTGATTTAATTATAGGGTTATGGTAGGAGATCAAGGACAGAAGAGAATCATAATCTAGTTTATTTTAGTGGTACTATTTTCACAAAATCACAGGACGGGAACAGAGGGGTTGGAATCTCATCCAACTCTGTTGCTAAAGCAGGTCACGTAGAGCAGGTTTCATGGGACAGCGTCCAGGCGAGTTTTTATGGAGCAATGGAATCGTTTAGGTTCAAAAAGACTGTTAGGATGCAACTGTTAACCTAACTGTACCAAGGCCGTTGCTCCACCATGTCCCTAAGCTCCATACCTACAGGATTTTTAAATGCATACAGGGATTGTGATTCAGCCACTTTCCTGGGCAACCTGTTCCAATGCCTGATGGCCCTTTCAGTGAATGGTTTCTGCTAATGTCTAACCTAAACCTCGCCTCACAAAACTTGAAGCCATTTCATCTTCTGTTGTTACTGCTGAGAAGAGACTGACCTCCCTGTTGCCACAACCTTCTTTCAGGTAGTTGTAGCACTTTCTGGTGCTTAACACTTCTACAAGAAGAGTGGCAAAGGTGCCTCAAGCAGTATTTATTATCATTCCTTTTGTTCCAAATACAGCTTTTTTATTACCTTTGACCGTTTTTGCTTACCTTTTGCCTTACTTACTTCACACTTTGAACACCCAGTATCGTACATTCTCTAATAAAATAATTGAGCCAAAAGCTGAGTGGAAATAGAGACTCGAGTGCAAATGAAAGGACAGAGGTGACCAGAGGTGTTTGAGGTCAGAGAGAACCAGTGGCTCAGGGAAGTTAAAGAAGCTGAGGTGATGGGTGGCTGCTCACTAGAGAAGGGCAGAGGAGGAGAGAGCAGGAATCCTGACAGATGGCAGATGTTGACCAAGGAAATGCTCGGGAAGGAGTAGAGCAGTTAATTTGATTTGGCTCTTTGCGGGGTTCTTTTGAATGTTTTCCTGCAGAAGTGATCAGCAGTTACGTTAGCTACACACCAGAGTACACAGAAATGCACTTGGAGTGATTCTTCCCATCAGGTTCGGTAGCAAAAGACCTTATAGGAAAAAACATTACTTGCATTTGAGAGACATGGCATGAGAAGAAGGCACTTGGGCATCTAGGATCCCTCTCACTTCTACAGTGGGAACATGCCCAAAACTAGTAAAAGGCACTTTATTGCCCTTCAAAGTTTTTCCAAAAATTGCCAAGAAGGAGGGAAAGAACACGGTCTTCTACTTTGCTTTCTAAGGAGGCACTGCTTTCCCTCCATAGAGGAAGGTATTTGTACTGAGTTTTACCTCTTGTTTCTAATGAACAGTGCTGAAGGGTGAAAAGAAACAGAAGGAAACTGCAGACAGGCTTACAGCAGTAACTAAAAAGACAAGTGGGAGCTTTCCTTCAACAGTCTGGTGTGTAAAAATAAGAATTAGAGTGTGTTATAATGGGCAGAAATTGAAGAAAATGAAATTCTCTAGGAAACAAGCAGCTGAACTATCAGATGAAGAACAGAAAGCACAAAGAGCACACAAAATATGGGGTGAAAACTATATGATCAGTAAGAAAGGCAGGAGAAATCCCACTCATTGTGACCTTATTGGCACAACCAAAGTTTAAGACAAAACCAGATGTTTTCAACAGCTGTGATCTAAGTTATTACAACCTCTGTAAAAAAATGGAAATATTTTGTTTGTTATCCTGTAGAAGACAGTAGTGCAGCAAAAATGTGCGTTCTCTGTGCACCTGTATGTGTGTGCATAAAATACACATGACATGAAGTGCTAGTACACCAGCAGGAATATAATTACAACATCATTTTATTTGCTGAAGAAAGGATATGCTAAAGATTTCTCAGCCAAAACAAAATGGATGAGCCAACACTATTTCTCTCCACCTCCATTTGCAGCTTGGCTGCAAAAGCCACTGGAGATCAGTGTTCCACTACTTTCTGAACATCTCAGCGTTCTTGCTTTAAAACAAAGAAGGTGGGTAGTAGGTACATTCGGAAAATAAGTTCTGTCAAAACCTTGCTCTCACCTTGGTTTCCCTTCCCAGCAGCCTCATTTCTCTCTCTCAGATGAAAATTAGTTTCTGCCTTTTGGATAAAGTTAGTCAAGTGTTGCAGGGAAGGTGACCACAGCATTGACATTCCCTCTGAATTTCCCAGAACACTCTGCTAAGAGCCTCCAGGCGCTGAAGAGTCCTGTACTCGGGGTGACACTGCCCTCCAGCATCTTGTGGCACAGGCAATACAGGATCCTTAGGTTGAAAAAGACCTTTGAGATTATTGATCCCAACCTTTAACCTAACTCTACCAAGCCCACCACTAAACCATGTCCCCAGTGTCCCTGTCTACATGACTCTTAAACATGTTCAGGAACTGTGAGTCAACTACCTCCCTGGGTGGCCTGTGATGATCCTCTCAATTGAGAAGTTTTTTCTGATGTCTAACCTAAAGTTGCCCTGGCAGAACTTGGGGCCATTTCCCCTTGTCCTGTCACTTACTACCTGTGAGAAGAGACCAATCCTCACCTCACTATAACCTCCTTTCAAGTCATTTTAGACAGCAGCTCCCCTGAACCTTCTTTTCTTTAGACCAAGTAGCTCCAATTCCTGTGGTCCAGGTCTTTTGCATTCCCACCAACCAGTTTCCTAGTTGGTGAAGTCTCCTCTGTAAGCCTCTGTGGGTGAAAGAAAGAGACACTCATCTTCAGAAAGTCTTCCAAAGAAAGAGCAGTAATAGTTTTGTCATCACAAAGCCCTGGGAGGAGAGGCTGAGGGAGCTGAGTTTGTTTAGCCTGGAAAAGAGGAGGCTCAGGGGTGATCTTATCGCTGTCTGTAACTATCTGAAAAGTGGCTGTAATCAGGCAGGGGTTGGTCTTTTCTCCCTGGCCACTGGAGACAAGACAGGGGCTCATAGTCTTAAGCTCCATCAGGGGAGGTTTAGACTGGACATTAGGAAAAGATTTTTCACTGAAAAGAGTGATCTGGTTTTGGAATGGGCTGCCCACGGAGGTGGTTGAGTCACCGTCCCTGGAGGTGTTCAAGGTTAGGCTGGATGAGGTGCTGAGTGGCATGATCTAGATGTTAGGTTTACTTGGTTTATTTGGATTTAGGTTGGACTGGATGATCTTTAGGGTCTTTTCCAACCTTATCATTACTGTGATACAAAGAGACACCTTTAAGGTAAGATGTCCCATCTTCTAGGAGGGAAGCTGCCAAGCAGCTGTGAGAGGTGGAGCAGCAGAGGAATGGTGGTTGTCAGACCCAGATTTATCCTGTATGTAGCTCAGGTGCTAGTATTTCACAGTGAAAAAGTTGTGGAAATTAAAACAAAGCTCCTGCAAACCAGAAGATCAAACCAGACATTAACAACAATAGGAAACAGCGACAAAAAGAGAAATTGGATGGAAGCCAGGAAGAATAAGAACAGAATAAATGTTCTGGTTTCCTTAATTAAGACCATTAAGGGGCAGTACCGTAAGTGACTCAGAAGAAACAACCGCACAGAAGAAGTTTACAGGCACTTGTGACTTAAACGGTGAGATTTCTTAATGGGTGATTATGTAATGGTAGGTTTATTTTGGGGCTTGACCCTTCTCCGTTTCAAACAAGGACCTCCTCAAGGGCGCTTTGTAAAGGTGCAGGTAGGCACCAAACGAGACCAAGCTGGTTTCAACGCACTGTTTGCAGCGGGCACAGAGACATCGGTAGGGACTTCCAAGCCTCACCAGTTGAGCAGACTATTGGGATGCAGAATAATTGAACTCCTGTGGATCCTATCTGCTGCCAGAGACAGTGGTGCTGCTGGTGGGGTGTCACAGCTGTAGTCTCCCCGAGCCTCTGGTCAGATCCTGCTCTTGCATTAGCTAGCAGAGCTCCCGCTGACGCTCTGTCTGCATAAACCTCACACTTCAAACCACTCGCTTGTGCTTTGGTGTGTGGACACAGAACAGCAGCACTTTGCTGTTCAAACTCCGAGGCTGAAATTCCGGGAACAGCCTTTAGAGGGCAGTGGAGAATTGCAAATGATTCCGTTTCGGCTCTGGCTGCACAGTGCGGGCTCCTTCAGAGCTCTTGCATGAACCATGTGGCTTCAATTCAAAGTGCAGATGAAGTGTAACTCCCATATTAATGTTTTTATGCACTATGGCTTTCCACGATAAGGTTGGGGATTGTATCAGCTACATATTTTTAATAATACTTGAGCCTTTTCTGTTATGAAGATCAGGCTAAGCTACGTGTTCTGTCTTGCTGAGCAAGCCGCTGCGTTGTCACAACGAGCTCAGAGCTTCGTGTTCGTGTCTAACAGCATCCCGAGATCAGAAATACGAGCGATGCTTGCTGGAGGCTGTTGTGATTGTGGACTTTGGCAAGGGACTTTACATCTGTGAGAAATTTGCTGTCTAGGACCAAATGTTGCACTTCTCCTACCCTGGAAATCTTGGGCCAAACTTTTAAAGAGCTGTTAGCACTAATTAGAGTGCAGTTGGGGGTTTTCTCTGAATTGGTGTGAGCTGGCTGGATCAGCTGGGTGGTTTCTCTTCCATGCTGGGCTCTCACTTGCTGCTGTATGTAGGACCTACATCAAACAGGTGTTTTTTAAGCACACCGTGGTTCAAAGCTCCCCTGGCCTTTGTTGTGCATCCCATACGGAAAGAAGGTGACGTCTCCTGTTGGCGTGTGTTGAGGCCTGAACAATATCCCAGGTATGGTGGAGCTGACCCGGGAGTGCTGCAGCAGTGGCAGGGGGGCAACCCCTCAGTGGCCTGGGAGCCTTCAGACAGCTGGAGTGGGAGTGCTGCAGCAGTGGCAGGGGGGCAACCCCTCAGTGGCCTGGGAGCCTTCAGACAGCTGGAGTGGGAGTGCTGCAGCAGTGGCAGGGGGGCAACCCCTCAGTGGCCTGGGAGCCTTCAGACAGCTGGAGTGTGCCAGGAGGGCGAGGGCTGGGAGCAGTTTAAAAGACTGGTTGTGTTTGCACTGGAGATCTGTGATGTGTGTGAAAAGTGTTTGAAGAGAAAACTGCTGACAACCAGTTCCGATGAAAGCCTTCGGTTTCTCAGCTTTAGGTTGGACTTCAATGAGCATTATAAGGCCAGAGAGCCAAGGCTTCGCGTGTCTTTGGGCACCAGAGGCAGACGAAGCTCACGTGTGTGAATCAAGCGCTAAGGACAGCACCTCGGAATCCGAAGGATGGTTAACCTCTTGCTGGACAAGGCAATCAGTGTTGACATAGTACAACCAAACTGTGTAATCGGTGTCTACCATTTCTGCTGGCCCCATGTTTCCAGTCATGTGATTGTGTGACACTGTGTAGCAGAAAGCAAAACACGTTAGGTTTTCCACACTGGCGTTTCTGGAGTCACCAGAGTAACTGGGCTGATTGAACCTCTTCCAATCAACTTCTTAAATCATCCTTTTAAACAAATGCCCATTTTCTCTGAAGCTTTCTGAGCTCTCCCCGCTGTGAGTTGGATCTGTTTCCAGGAAATCACATGTTCTTTTGTTTAAAAAGCCCCCTTTCCTCTTTTGACAAGAAAATAGGATTCTTTTTCTGTCTATACTTGTTGTATTTGAAATCAGTTTTGTTAAAGCCAAGAGTGTTGGACTCAGACCTAATGTGCTTGCTAAGGAGCTATATAAGGCATGCAATCACGCTCTTTTTCACTACTGGGAGATATTTATGGCACACATCCTCTATATTTTTTATGTGTTTCCAAGGTTAATATCACAAATAAATGTCATTTAGGATATGACACAAAGCTGTGCGGTGTCGCCGACTCCCCTGCAGACTGTGTTGCCATTCAGTGGGACCTGGACAGTCTAGAGAGCTGGGCAGAGAGAAATTTAACGAAGTATAACAAGGGCAAGTGCAGAGTCTTGCAATGGGAAGAACAACCCCAGGTACTAGTATTAGTTGAGGACTGAACTGTTGGAGAGTAGTTTAGGAGAAAGGGACCTGGGTGTCCTAGTGGACAGCAGGATGACTCTGAGCCAGCAGTGTGCTCTTGAGGCCAAGAGGGCCAACAGCATCCTGGGGTGGATCAGAAGAGGGGTGGTTAGCAGATCAAGAGAGGTTCTTCTCCCCCTCTATTCTGCCCTGGTGAGACCACACCTGGAGTATTGTGTCCAGTTCTGGGCCCTTCAGTTCAAGAGGGATGTGGAGCTGCTGGAGGGTGTCCAGCGTAGGGCAACGAGGATGATGAAGGAGGTGGAGCACTTCCCACATGAGGAAAGGCTGAAGGAGCTGGGTCTCTGCAAACACAGAGGAAGAAAACCAATTATCTCTCAAACACTTGTTCTGCCTTTTGGAAGTAAAAGACACTTATTTTTGAGCTTGGTAAGCAAGGGGAAGCCTCCAGTCTGGAGTGCAGTTGGTTTACAGATCTCTCTAGCAAACAAACCCGTTACAAGACGTTGGCACTTTTATTACCTGTAGTTACATTTGTGTGGAGTTCATGAATTAAAAATACCCCTCAAGGTCACCTTTGGTGGTTGTTGTTACTCTTTGCCCTTACTCTGCTTGGACCTCTGGGGAGCAGAGATACCTTGCAGGCTATGCAGGTGAGGCTGCTGTGAATGATGATGGCAAAGAACTCTCCTGAGGATGATGCTTCAAACCTTCAGGACCAGACTGAGAGTTTGCCCTCCTGACATGCTGTCACTGGTGATGGTGGAAGAAGTGCTCCTCACTAGACTATCTTGCAGGATAACCTGCCTTTTCCAGGTGGGACATGGACCTTTCAATCCACCACACCACTGCGTGGTGTAAGAGGGAGGGACCTGTAGAGAAGAGGTAAAGCCCAGGGAGTAAGCGAGGCCTGGAGATAGGGGTGGCAGAGGGCAAGGGATGTGGGGATTCCCATGATGACATTTTCTTCCTGGACAGTGAGATATATCACTCTCAAGAAGAAGCTTTTTAAATCAAAAGCAAAAGGGGTCGATTAGCTTCTCTGCAGGCTGCCAATCCCCTCAAATGGATCTACTGTCTTTGTGGCAATGCAGATTCAGTAGTTGAGGCAAAGACACAGTTGGGTCTTCCCCACCTTCGACATAACATGCCCTGTCTTTTTCAACATAAGAATCTGGGTGATTTGGTCTGCAACTCATGCTGCCAGTCTGTCTGATTTGTCTGTGATTTTGCTGTCTCACAGAGGAGGGTAACCCCTGGACACCAAGTCACTGACAGACGAGGGAGGACACTTCCCTGATGATGCAGAGATCTGATGTAGTACAAACTCGGTAGCTCCATGGGCTTTGGGCTCCTGAAGCAGGCTGAAGTCAACCTCAAAGGTTAAGTAAGCAGTTTCGTTTCCAGGAGAGACAGCTGCCCTGCATCATCTTCTCCCTTGCTTGCATTATGAGGTGACTGATCTGTGCTCTGACCTGGGTGAGCTGTGCTGAGGTTCTGATCATCACGTGGAAGCAGTTGTCTTTAGCAAGACAAAATATAGACACAGACACAGACAAATCTCCAGGCTTTGTAACAGAAACCTCCATGACACCATTTGTTTCATTAAATACATTGTTGACCTAAGCAGAGGATGGAGCCCTGTGATATCAAACTGTTGTGTCTTGCAGTGTCACTTGCAGGTCATGTGCTTGTTTAGGTTTGTTTCATCTTTCCTCCTACTTCCTTTCATTTGTTTTGCCCCCTACTTGCTTGCCAAGCTGGGTTTAAATGAATCCTTGCCATGTCCCCTGCTCTGCAGCTGTACAGCCCTCTGCTCTTCCCCTGCTCCTCAGAGAGCTGACATGTGCTTCTGGAACTTGCTTGGAGCTTCCCTGCATCTTTTAGCTGGGACCTGGGGATGGACTTCAGAACGTCTGCCTTTCCCTTCCTTTTTTGGGTCTATTTTTGCTCCTTTCAGCTATAGTTGAATCTACATTTCTTCTTTAAGCCAGAAGTCAGGCTTTTTGCCTCCTTCTTCTCACTCTTCTCTCACAATTAACTAACTCTGCTTTTTTATTAAGTCATTTCAGCAACTCTCTGGCTTCACCAATTACAGTGAGAAGCTCAGATGTGTTTTAGGGAATAAATTCTTCATGGCTATGAAAAAAACATGTAAAGGTTTTGTGTCTCCTCCACTTCAGGGACCTGCCGATGCAGCTTTATGGCAGCAAGCAGCAGTTCAGCCAAAAGAGCCTTTGGTCCATGAGACAAGAGTTTTGTCTCATGTAAAGGGAAAGCTGAAGGGCCTTCAGTCATATCCACTGCTCTGGTGTGGGGTCTCCCTTCACAGGCTGCAGTTTGGATATCTGCTCCAATGCCTGGAGTACCTCCTCTTACTCCTTCTCTGGCCTTGCTCTCTGCCTGCTGCTTCCCACTTTTTTCTTCACTCCTCTGCCTGCTAGTTAGTAGTTGTTGCCCTCTCTTAAGTATGTAATCACTGGTGAGCTCAGCTGTGGCCAGTGCTGGCTTCACTAGAGCAGGGGGGGGAATACTCCAGCGTGCAGGACCCCCCTGGCAGAAGCTTCCTGCAGCTGCCCTGCTGCCAACCCATTGCCACTTCCACTCAACACACCACATTCCTTTGACATCCAAAAATTAGCTTCGGAATGGATCTCTCTGGGTGAAAAAAGGAAGACCAAACAAAGATAACTCAATACACTACAGGGAGAGTACTGAGATAAGCAACATTTCCACTGGGTTCCCCTCTGTCCAATATAGTGTTCTGGTCAGCTGCTAGTAGTAATCTACTACCTACAACCTAAACACTGTAGGCTTCTCACAGAGGATGTGCTGCATGGGGGAATCATGTATCATAGGCTTCTACTGCATCATGACTGTTATTATAAGAGCATTACTACATTAACTTAACTTTCCTTGTTCTGTAGAATACATTTCAGCTGAAAAATATTGCTTGGCTAGACCCATTAATGAGCATTAATTAGTAAGGTGTTTTCGTAGGGTCTGTTTGATGAATTCTCAAACTAAATTTGCACAGCTGGATTGCAAAATCAGCGCAGCAAACAGCCCGCTGGTTTTGTGCAGGGTCTCGTTCCGAATTCTCACATCATTCGAGATGGCACAGTAACAACTACAAATTCTGCCCGAGTATTTCTGTAGCTGAGGTCAGGTAGCAGCAGCAAAATGTTTGCAGTCTTTCAGCTGACTAAAGCAAGGGTTCATAACCAGTAGGCGGGTGGGTGGCTGTGTTTTACTAAATTAAAGTGCACAGGACCACAAAGCCTAAATGATACCCCTCTGGCATTAGGGCAGACTCAGTTTAACTGCACAACCCTATTTTACACAGCGATGGGCAGGAAGAGCAGACTAGTTTGCTGATCCAGTTCATTCACTAGTCTACATGCTACTAGATGCCAGCAGCCTTGACTGGCTGGCCTTGGGAAATACTGTCCTTTGTGAAATGTGAGGAATATTTCACAGAAAAAAACCCCAAACAACTTAGAAGGAAGATTAATAAATTTACTACTTTATTTGGGATGAATTGTTCTTGGAGATTACTTTTTTCTACATTGACTGGATGGTGTCTTTCATGACCACTTAGCTTGGACACCACAGATGAAAATTGAGGTTGGTCACTGCAGCTGACAAGAGGTGAGGAGAAACAGAAGGTGCCTATCAGTGTGCCAGGGTTCCAGAGTTGTTGACTAGCTGGGAAATGACTGAAAGAAGAGGCTCTGGACCAGCTATGGCTCACCAGCAAAAACTATGTGACATGGAGTGTCATTAGGGCAAATCTCTGTTCTGTCCCAGAAACAGAATGATCCATTGTGCTTTCCTCAATTCCTACAGCAACCCCCCCATTTTTCAGTCTGGCATTTCAGAAGGTTTTGGATGTTTCCAGGGATGAGGCATCTGCCGCCTCGCTGGAACACGTCTCAGTGTCTGCCACCCTCACTGTAAAAAAATTCTTTCTTATATCAGTTGTGCCAAGGGTCTCTTGCACCTTTAGAAGATCCCTGTGACAGAGAAGGAAATCCTAAAATAGGTCACTTAACGAACCTGCAAGGGCATGTGTCACTTCTAACCAGTGAACGTGTGTTACCAGTAACGGAGAAGATGGCACAAAACTCCTTGAGGATGATTCTGAAAGGGTATTGGAGAGTATAAACAGTATGTGACCTTGTGATAAGAAACGGATCTGTGTATGAGTTCCGAAAGCAAGAGCTACAAAGGTCTAACATCTGACCTGGGCCTGACCCACAGAGCCTTTCAGCAGAGCTGTTCTCTAGCCAGTTAAACCCCTGCCCCTACTGCTGCTTGGGATTATTCTTCAAGTGCTCTAAAATTGTTCTTAAATGTCATGAGATTATTGTTGGCCCGATCTTCCAGACAGCTGGGCTCTCGGTATAGTGGCTTTTTCCCAGTTTAGTGTCATGCGCAGTCTTGGCAAGGGTGGGTTTAAACTTGTTAATCCACACTGTTTGTAAGGCTTTGGCTAGTGTTGAACCCATATTGACTTCTGAAGAATTCCACTTAAGAGTGGTTGCCAGTTTGACTTTGAAGCACTAACCACCACTTTTGGCCACAGTAGTTCAGACAGTTTTGCGTCCATCTTCTTGTCCATCTGTCTAGTCTGTATTTCAGACCTTGTCAAAGAGGATGTTTTGGGAGAGGCCGTCAAGCGGCTCACTAAAATCAAGACAGTGTTCTCCACAGCTCCCATCTCATCTACCAAGCAAGCTGTTTTCATCATAAGATGCTATCACCCACTGTGTAACTGTATAACTGAGAAAACTGACTTTTCTCAGTCACCTTCCTGTCCTTCATTTGCCTGGAAATATCCTGCAGAGGAGGACTCAATCCACAGTTTTCCCAGGGATAGAGGTGAGACTGGCTGCTCTGTAGCCTCTCAGATCTTCTTTTTTGTCCTTCTGTAGATGAATATGGGCTCTGTCTCACTTGTCTATGACTCTCAACCTGTGTAATCTTTCAAAGATCACAGAAAGTGGGGTTTGCAGTGAGGTCAGCCAACCCTTCCAGTGCTCTCAGCTGCATCTCATCATTTACTTCCCACAGACTTGTAAACACAGGGGTTGTACAGACGGTCTCCACTCCACTGTTGGGAAGAACTGTAGATCTACATTTCCTGCTCTGTTAAAACCCCTGATAAATTGCACATAGTTGGGAGGAGCATTTCCTGTCATTGAACCTTTTCACATAAATGCAGTTTTAAATTTTTACTTTCACTTTATTTTGATTGTGATGATGTAGTCCACTTGCTACAGAGAGAAGACTGCTACGCCATTTGATGCGTCTACAACGCAGCTGCAAATGAAAATATGGCTTTTTCACGTAGGGTTCATTAAAGTAGGTTTTACAGTTGAGTGAATCCAGGTTCTGCACCAAGAGGTTGTGATGCAAACTGCCAAATACCACCAGAGGAGTAACTGTGTGAAGGTGACAGATAGGTAAGTGGCCTTTATTTTTTAAAACATCATTTCTTGTTCGAAGATGAAAGTCCACGGTAGAACCAAAGCAGAACACTCTGCCATGGAGGGGGTGTGTGTGAACTTTGGATGAGTTTGGTTGGTGACATGGGTTCCTTGCTGTTGTCAGTAAAGCAGATGCTGGTGCAGGCAGAGTCAGTAGCCGTGGCAGATGTGTCACCTACTTCAGATGTGGTACCAGATCCAGGCTGACACATCTTCCAGGGTAGCTAGGAAAATCTTTTGCAGCCTTTTCAAGGCAAAAGACAACCCACTGGATAGAGGAGGAGCAGAAAGAAACCCATAAGCACTTGCAAAGAGAATGCAGTGAAAGCAGAGGACTTAATCATAGAATCATAGAATCATTAGGGATTGGAAGGGACCCCGAAAGATCATCTAGTCCAATCCCCCTGCCACAGCAGGCTCATCTCACTGGAGAAACCATGGAATCAGAATCACTCAGGGTTGGAGGGAGCTATCATCGAGTTCCAAAACCCCCAGCACAGGCAGGGACACCCCACCCTAGACCAGGCTGGCCAGAGCCCCATCCAGCCTGGCCTTAAACACCTCCAGGGATGGGGCCTCAACCACCTCCCTGGGCAACCCATTCCAGGCTCTCACCACTCTCATGGTGAAGAACTTCCTCCTCACATCCACTCTAAATCTACCCATCTCCAGCTTTGCTCCATTCCCCCTAGTCCTGTCACTACCTGCCATCCTAAATAGTCCCTCCCCAGCCTTTTTGTAGCCCCCTTCAGATCCTGGAAGGCCACAATAAGGTCACCTTGGAGCCTCCTCTTCTGCAGACTCAACAACCCCAATTCTTTCAGTCTGCTCCAGCCCTCCGATCATCCTCGTGGCACCTCCTTCAGCTTGCAGGCCTGGCTCCGGGCAAAATTTGCTGTAAATTCAGTGATAGTTCAGGCAGTGTGAAAACCAGGAGCAGTCCTACACGAGGTTGGCACAACCACCTCTACACACCCTCGCCGAACCCGAACGACATCCAGCAAGGGTGTGCGAGCTCCAGCGCCAGACTAGCGACAAAGCTGGTTTTAATGACAGACAATCTGCATTCCAATGGCCTCGTCTGCAGCCGACAGCTTGGAACAATACCACAGAAATATGTAAGAGTCTGCGGCGCCGTGTGACAATAGCTTCCAAGTACGCTGACCCTCGGCGAGCGAAACAGGGGGAAGCACAGTATGGCTTTGGTGAGGCGTTAATGGAGGACTAGGAGCGGATCCAGCTGCATCACGCGAGCGCTTTGTTCCACACCCTGTTTTCACTCCACGCCTTTCCCAGCGTTACAACAGAACCACTGTGCGAGGCAGGCAGCGAGCTTGCAGGGTCACACATGTCTACTTTATGACAGCCAGGCAGGAGGGAGCGGGGTGGTGTGTCCTGACAACCCCACTGGTCTCTCCCCAACTGCTGTGGCACCCCCCAGGTGCTCTCAGGGCAGTCCTGCGTGGGGACTGAGAGGGAAGTGAGGATGACGAGGGGTCCGGCCCGGCTCTGCAAGAGGGGACTCCTGAGATGCATCCCACACCTCTGCAATGTGGGATGGTAAACAGATGGCAAAACCATGAAACACAGGGGGAAAAAGAGCGACTGAGAAGGACACAGGCACTCGTGCAACTGCTTGGTCACAGCAGCTCTGGCACTGCATGCACCAGCTGCAGAGAGCAGGGCTCGTGGCCGGGTTTGGAGGCTGGAGCACAGACTTCCTATGTGTAAGAAAGCTTTCTAGAGTGCAGCTGCCCCCATTCATTTCAAGAGGTTCTGGCTATTTGAAGTGGTGCTCAAATGCTCCTTGGGCAAACAGCAACTGCTTACGTTTTTCATCTTAGCTTGCTGCTTTCCCGTGGTATCTGCCCTTCAGAGTGGGGAGGCATGCCACACACGTATGAAAAATAAAACATGCCTCTTTCCTTTTATGTACCACTGAACTGGCCTTGTCCTGGGCTTATTTGTAAGCTGCTAACAGGCCAAGGGGCTTTCTGTTTTTCAGAGGCTGACTTTGAGCAATTCACTTCAGACACCGCAGTTCTGCTTCCTGGTTCTTCCAGTTGCCGGGTAGGGAAGGGTAACTCCCAGGAAAAACGCAGCCCTTTCTCTTTTTTATCTTTTCTTCGTTGTCTTCTGCAGAGTCCTGTGCCCTGGATGGGTCTCAGGTGTGGCTCAGGAGTGCACAGTCCAGACTAGGAAACATTAATCTCAGTTTTCAGCTTGCCACCATGGTGCTTCTGAATCCATCACATCTCGATATTGCTGCTTTTAAAGACTGTTAGGAGTCCAGCTGGAAGCTTAATTCTCACTGACATTTCCATTTCCCTCATACCTAGTACGGACGATTCTTGCTCTGGCAGCAAATACAAGCTTTGGTTGGCCCTGTGGTTCTGCTGACTTTGTGGTGGAGCAAGGGCTCTTGTCCATTCCTCCAGAGACTCCTGGCAAATGTCAGTGGGCTGGTGTGGTGATCAACTTTATTTATTTTTAATTAATCTAGGCTGCTGGCACTGCTGGCACACACGCAAGTGAAGGCAGAGAAGAGGCAGCATCAAAAAGTTACGCACCTTGCAGGTACGAAGTTGGGTTTGATAGGGAAGAAAACATTAGTAGCATCATCAGGAACCATCTGGGACAGCAATGTTTTACTAGGCCTGTTTAGGAAATGATTTCTTGTAGGGTACAGACTAGCCCTGGGCCACTTAAGAAAAAATCAGATCACTGCGATGTGAGCACTCAGCGTGTTTAACATGTTTGAGGATTTCTGAGCAGTTTAACCTTTCCACTGCTATTATTTAATAACTTCCTGGGGAGCTGTTCAATGGAAGCTGTTCACATGCATCTTTTCTATGTCAGTGACTACTAATTAGTGCAACCTGAAAAGCACTAGCATTTACTGAAAATGGCCAGGGAAACTAAACGCACAATATTGTTTCGTAAAGTTATGTGGACAGAGTCACATGTGAGCTTTCTTCTGCTGAAGCCATACACAGCCTTTTTTAGGCTGCCCAGTTATTATTTTCACAGCCAACATTCATGCCGTATTTTAATTAGCTGCCTTGATATTGAAAAGACAACATTAGAAGTTTTCATAAGATTAGGTTCAAAGACATCTGTCAAGCATTTTGGAGGACAGGTTCACAACTCATTATGATTTTGAGTAACTGAAAATATGACTTGATGGTAAAAGAAGAAAAAATTCTGTGCAAATAACCAAATACTACGTGTAAGAAGAAGAGATGGATGGAGCCAGGCTCTTCTTGATGTCATCTAGTGATAGGATGAGGGGCATTGGGTGTGAGCTGGACCGTAGGAGGTTTCACATCAATATCAGAAGGCACTTCTTCACAGTGAGGGTGATGGAGACTGGAACAGGCTGCCCAAGGGAGTTATGGAGTCTTCTTCCTTGGAGATGTTTGAGACCTGCCTGAATGTGTTCCTGTGTGACTTAGTCTATGTGATCCTGCTGTGTCAGGGGGATTGGACTGGATGATCTTTTGAGGTCACTTCCAATCCCTAATGATTCTATGATTCTAATGATTCTGTTATTCTGTGAGATGGATGCACACATATGAAGAGCATGTATTATTTCTAGAAGAAGCAGCATCATAGAGAGGGATTATGAGTTTCCTGGAGATCAGAATCCTAATTTGAACCAGTGACATGATCATCTTCCAAAAGCACCTAATTCTGGGTTGTCTTAGAAGAATCATCAAATGTGGAGCATGGGAAAAAGCTGGTGAAGCTTGTGGTGGAATCCCATACTGGCTTTGTCCCCTTGAAAGAAAGAGCTAAGCAAGGAAGACTGCGATATCAGTGGTCTTGCAAGTACCTGAGGGGACAGATGATTATTTTATCCCGTCCCCTGGAAAGTTGTCAAGAAGATTAATTTGTAATTAAAATTTAAAAAGTAGGCTAATTGTAAAAGAAAAAGATTCCATAATAATTTAGACGAGTTGATTTTCTGAGAACTAAGCAGCTTGGAAGATTGTTACCTGCTGATGAGGACAATTAGGTTGAACCACAGTCTGGAGTGGTGCAGGACACTTGGTCTCTCATTCCTTCCACAGTCACTTCATTAATGCGTGCTATGGCAATGTCTGCCTACAACGTCCCGCCTTGATGTCACAGCAGTCCACAGGAATAGAATAGATGACCTAGTGAGGCATCTTGCAGCCCAGCACTGACATTTCTAAAACATTCATCTTCCAGTCTTCAGTTACTGCTCCACATCACGAGTCTGTACATCGTCCTATAGTCTACACTCATCCCGATAAATAGTGAGATGACTGCAGTCAACATAAATTCACCCGGATCCTTTAACTGTGACCCTTAAAACGGTTTTCAGCTGAGCAGGTAGCGAGAGGTGAAGAATTTACATTTCTGTTGGGTCCTATCTGTAACTACTACCTTATCTTTGTACCCACCCGTTTCAATAATGACAACAACAACAGACCCTACTAACCTGGAGCATCTGCAAGCCTTTGGCAGACAAGCCTCCTGGCAGGACGTGTCAGCTCCCGAGATGCGTGCTGGGCGCGCGGTTACACCTGGCCACTGTTTGCAGGTCTTCTTCTACTTTTCCAATGATCTTTATTAATCCTTTTGTATGACCTGCTTTTCAATTCCAACACTGTCTCTGGACAGACCACAGCTCTGCACTAGAAAACCAAAATGCAAACCAAACCACCAGTAAGTAGCTGTCATTCTCTATAAGAAAGATGGCAAAACTGGGAAATCCGTCTTCTCCTGTCCCCATTCCCGCAGAGGCAGCAGAAGTGGCCTCGAGTCAGGTTCAATTCCCTCTTGCAAGCCACCAACATGTGCTAACTTTGATCACGAACCTGTCAAGCTTTACATGTCTTCTTCTTTAGTGTCTGCTTTATCTGCCAGGAAATGTTATTCAATAAGGCTGTTTAGCACCTTAAGGCCTTTAGCAAGAGGTGTTGGTGGCTCTGTCAGGATAATGCTGGATAATCCACCCCAGAGAGAATGTACAGTCTAGGAAAAAGGGTTACTAGAAACAGTAGGGATGTCATTTCTATTCTGGCTCAGTTATGGGAGCATTTTGTGGTGAAACCCTCTGGAAAATGATGAAATCACAGAATCACAGAGCATTGGGGATTGGAAGGGACCTTGAAAGATGATCCAGTCCAATCCCCTGCCACAGCACGATCACCTAGACCAAGTCGCAACTGGTGGCACATTTACAAATGGATGGACAATAAACTTCTAGGAGACAAGAAAGTTCATGGAAATGGAAGAAGTCCTATTTGAAACGGAAATGGAAGAAGCCTAATTGGGCTTTGTTGAATGTTGCTTTGGGTTGGAAAGTTTATTTACTAGCCTAGATCTCCAGAGAGGAATAACTTGCAGGGGCTCCCCTCCCTTTCCTCACTTGGGAGATTTTCAAATTAACCAGGGATTTCCAAGTAACTCAAGCAGGGGGGCAGGCCTGAAGGTCAGTGAATTACAGCTGTTGGACGTCCAAGCAGGACGAGACCATAAATTGTGTAGCTGGAGGTTGATGGAAAAGAGAGGGGATAGAGGTGTTTTATTAGAAAAAGATGGTGAACAGAGATTGTTGTGGGTGAGACAAGAGACTTCGGCTTTCCACGCTTCTCTTCAAGCCACCCCACGTTTGTTCCAAGTCATCTGAACAGAAGCTAAACAACGCCGTGTGGCTGTGGACCCGGGCAGGCTCACGCGTTTTGGTAAATGTGAGGGTGCTGCTTCCATGTCTAACTCATGCTCCCGGCAGCCTCCAGTAAGAAAAAGGGAAAAGACCCGACAAAAACATCCCGTGTGACAGAGAGTAACGGTTTATTGAAGTTTAAACACTACTTGAGGAGAAAACTGAGTTAAAGAGAACTTACACTACCAATTACTGATTTTATTAACTTTGAGAGTACACTTAGGTACAGAAGAGCCCTGCAATTTGGCAATAGACACTGCCTACAACGTAATAGCTTGTTTTAAAACACAAATGATGCTGACTATTGTAATGTGAACTGTTTTCCAGATGAAAAGAATTAAAGGGATGTAATTGGAGAAGTATGCAACAGTGGCTAATATGCTATTATTTGCAAAGAGATATTACAACTTATAATCTTCTTTCATGGGTTTATGTTGTTAGTGTTTAATCAGGCGTGCGAGTGTATTCAGGTGTTAAGCCATTCTATTAGCTGGGAAAATTGCACTATTATTTACTGAGCTGTTTGTGATACGCTGCTGTTGGCTCTTTTACTTTCTGTTTCTTGTCTTTGTGCAGTTTCTGTCACTGTCCTTGCGACCCCTGTCTTGTACGAACGCTTGTAACTTGTCACTGGGTCAGATTAACCATGTCAAAAATCGGGAGTTTCTTTCCATGTGTTTTATAAATGAGCATTGTTTCCTGTTTTGTTTTACTGGAAGGCACCAGAGCTGTAAGCTGCTGCCTTTGGGCTTTCTTTGGCTTGCTTCTGGGAAACTGAAGAGCCTCCGCTAACCCCAGTCATCTCCAGTGTTCAACAGAGATGCTAGAATGACAGAACGGTTTAGTAAAACAGTGTTTGCTCCGGTCCCAGGTCATAGAATCATAGAATCATTAGGGATTGGAAGGGACCTCAAAAGATCATCTAGTCCCATCCCCCTGCTACAGCAGGATCACCTAGACCAAGTCATACAGGAACACATCCAGGTGGGTCTTAAATGTCTGCAGTGAAGGAGACTCCACACCCTCCCTGGGCAGCCTGTTCCAGTGCTCCATCACCCTCCCTGTAAAGAAGTTCTTTCTCATATTGATGTGGAAGTTTGTGGTGACTAGGACAGGTCAAGGTTACCCCAGAGGTGGAGGTCTGACTGGGGGTTGGGTCACCAGCTGCAGAGGCAGGGATGCAGCACAGAAGAAGGTGTGTGCTCAGGGTGTTTCAAAATGCAGGGCATCAGTCTCATGCTTGGAGTTAGGTGGGAGGTATCCATGGCTGACTCAGCACTATGCAAGTATAAGAGGTTTTTGGGTAGCCCACAGCTCTGAGCAGCCTTTCCATCTCCCCTGATGAGAGTGGGCTGGATAACCGGTCCTATGAGCCACGTCTTGCTTCAGGACAGAGCTGATTTGCAGTGCTGTATTTGGGACTTGCTTGCCTGTCAGTTCTGGAATAGAAATGGCTTCAAGAATGAGTTAAATTGTCTTGATTCAAAACTGTGCCCTGGGAATTTATGAGTTCAGAAGATAATGACATTACTCACCGTTGTTCTGGACTAATTAGTGGGAATTCCAAGCAGGCTTGAGGTGTTACTTTAAAAACCCTAAAACAATCTGTTGCTCACCAAACTCTTAGGTGTTTGACCTGAAGGATGCACAGATACTTGCACTTGTGCAGCATATCATCCTGAGCTGCTCTGGGCCCTATTGTTTCCGTGTCTGGTCTTGCTCAAGGGGAAGATCTGTCCCACTCCTTTGCAAAGCCCAAACGTTGTGGTCTAAACCCATTTGCTGAAACAGATCCAGTAACTGCAAAGGTGCCTGTGTCCACTTCAGAAAAAATTACCAAGAGAGATCTGGGGTGATAAAGAGTTTGTGTGTTTGAGAGACAATCCAAAGAGCTGAGCTTGTTTAGTCTAGCTGAATGAAGACTGGGACAACATAACTACATAGCACCACTCTTGGGGAGTAAAGACTTGTGGATGTAGTGCTGAGGGACATGATTCAGCAGTGACATGACAGTGCTAATTCAGTTACTGGACTTGATCTTCCAGCCAAAAGGTCTCTTCCAGCCAAAACGATTCTCTGGTTCTATGATTCTGTGAAATAACAGAGACATGAAAGGCATGAACATGTTACCTTATGGCTGTGAATTGTTCCCAATGTCCCAAAGTTACGCGCAGCTATTTGACTTGTAGCTACAGACCCTCTTTGGAACCAAAACCTAGTTGAACTCTGATTTTCTGCTTGTTTGTTTAGTTTTTGACTGGAAGGTCTCCCACTTGCCCGTTCTGTGAACTGTCTGTATTTGTGGCATGTCTTTCAAATGAAAGCCGCATCATGCCGTTTCCAGACTTAGATCACAGTGACTGAGTAGAAGGGAAAGGCAAGGGCATGCACGTGATCTGATATAAAGAAGGGTCTCCACACATTCTCTCTGACTGGGGTCGTTGCAGCTTTTCTCCCATCTTCCCGGACAGCCTATGACCATAGTCTAAGATTTTGCTTGTAACCTTAAAAATGGAATAAAATTTCCCACGCAGCACTTGCTATAGTGGAGACCACATTTACGTGGCTAGCTGATGTAGCCATATGCTTTGACATCAGCACACATCACAAAAAGCATGAGGTCTTGTAAGAGGTGAGACCAAAGTCTCATGACTGCAAGCAGTTCAGTTTGAAACAACCTTCCAAATAAGACCAGTCAAATCAATGTTTGCTCTTGTTGGGATTTCTTCAGATTTCATCTTGAAAAGGCCTTTTCACGACAAACTAATGCCAAAACCCCCTTGAGCTGACAGCCTTCATCTCTTCTCTCTAAAAGGCAATAACATTGAAAACAAAAATATTTATTACAAGCAGAGAATTTATTTTCCAAAGGAATAAAAAAAATCTGTGATTCTAATAAATCTTGTCCCTTATACTCACACATTTGAGATGCAGAAGGCAGACATGGAAGATTTTCTTAAACTCATCTTTCTACTCTAGCAAAACACAAAAGATGGGACCTAATTATAGATAGTCATAGGACATGACCCTATTTATGCATCTTCTGAAGGCTGCTTTATGGTCAGAAGAAGGAAGCGATCATGTATAAACCATGATACATCTTACACACTTCAATAAATGAAACAAATACAGAGCTACCCAGGCCCAGGTAGCCCTCTGTCACTAGGTGGTCATCCTGGCCAGTCCTGGGACAGACTCTCCCTAATTAGCAAAATGTATGGAAACGAAAACAAAGGACAAGGAGGGATCACTGACCCCTTACAGCTAATGGACAAAAACAGACAGGCTTGATTTGGGGAAAAGCAAAACACACTTAATTTAAGCAACAGGAAAAACACATCACCAGTGGAAGGAGGGGGTGGCCACTTGGGGTGATTATAAGGCTCTGGTGAGAGAATGTAGGGACGCAACTAGAAAGGCCAAGGCCTCTTGGAATTAAACCTTGCAAGAGAGGTCAAGGGCAACAAAAAGAGCTTCTTCAAATATATAGCAGGTAAAACTAACACTAGAGGCAACGTAGGCCCCCTGCAGAATGAGGTGGGTACCCTGGAGACAGAGGATGCAGAGAAAACGGAGATACTGAGCACCTTCTTTGCCTCTGTCTGTACTCCTGGGGTCTGTCTCGATATCAAGCCCCAGACTTCTGAGACTCCAGAGGAAGTCAAGGCAAGAGAGGAGCCTGCCTTGGTTGATGAGGACTGGGTTAGGGATAAGTTGAGCAAACGGGATGTGCACAAATCCATGTGCCCAGATGGGATGCACACACACGTACTAAGGGAAACGGCAGAGGTCGTTGCTAAGCCGCTCTCCGTCACCTTTTCTAAATAATGGGGATCAGGAGAGGTGCCTAGTGACTGGAGGATAGCAAATGTTACCCCAATCTTCAAAAAGGGAAAGAAGGAAGACCCAGGTAACTACAGACCAGTCAGCCTCACCTCCATCCCAGGAAAGGTGAT
>VXBP01010087.1:169577-271636 GCA_013400115.1 Rhinopomastus cyanomelas
TTCCCTTCCCTTCCCTTCCCTTCCCTGGCACACTGGCACTTAAAATTGATGATGGTTCCTGCAGAGGCTTGTTCAGACACGGCTGGGATGAACAGGCTTTTCTCAAAAACATATTTAGGAATCACCTTAATTGCATCCTTTGTTAAAATAGGTGTTTTTATCAGAAATCAGGAAATATTGTTAGTATCTTTATGTATATTATCGTACTGCCTACTCATCCTTGTCTTTCATTTGCCAGTTAATTATAGCTTGGGCACTGTCACAGTCTCCACCGACGTGGAGTTTAATGCACTAGTGTGTCCTTGTATGATGTGTATCCTGGCCGCCGCACACCAGACGCAGCTCTGCTGCCTGCTGGCTGTGAGCCTCCATCATCGCAGCCCAGCGACGCTGCCCTCCAGCAGGCGCCGGAACACGAGCTTGGGGACAGTGGAGGTCAGCTCCGAGTGACACCGCTGCTCTGCTGACATTGTTTTGAGCAAATGATTCCAGCCTCTTCTACACCTCCAGCTTGTAAAATCTGGCTGCAAAATCAGATGCTGGAGTGCCTACCCGAGCCTGGCTGATGAACAGCCTAGTAACAGGGGGTTTCTAATGCAGATGTCTTGTGGGTGCCACTGAGAACCTGGCTGCTGCCAGAAGACCTGACTTCACAGCTGTGAACATCCTACAGCTGAAGTAGATGGAAATGGCTGCAGTCTTCAAATACTTTCCCTGTTCCTGCTGATGTGGGGATTCCTTCCCCCTCGCTAGAACTAGGCCATGTAACTGTTGCATANACTGTTTCTGTTGATGTGGAGATTCCTTCCCCCATGCGCATCCCCTCGCTAGAACTAGGCCATGTAACTGTTGCATAGCAAAACATTCACCCTCTCTTCCTCTGGAAAGACAATTTTATGTGTATCTTGAGCAGCTTTTCTGACGTGGTGGCCTAACAAACTCCCAGGATTGAGCAGGTTTCACTTCTGGGCATCGCTTGCGACAGACAGTCTCATTATTCATTGCTGATCTAAACTGAAGTACGTACAGCATGCAGTCAGGGGATGACTTAGTTATGGAGTCACCACTTAGTCCAGAGGTTAAATGCAAAGTTGTGTTACATGTAGAGTACCACAGAAATAACCCCAGGCTCTTTGTTTTGATTTCCACTTTATTGATTTGCAGCAGGTAAATTTAATTCCATAGAGATGGCCGAGATAGTCATTCAATTTTGCCATTGTAGTGAAGAAACCATTAGGAAAATGGAGAAGTAAAGGTCACAGTCATCTTTTCTGGAATGAAGAACCGGTTTTATTCAGAGGTCAGATTTGTACCAAAGTCTCTGAAGCACTGGCACTATTTAAGCATTTGCAAAGGTTCGTAGCTACGCAGCGTCTGTGAAATGCAACATTGCCCCACAGAAGGTGGAAGACTGGGAAGCAGTTTCGTTCCTTCCACCCATGGTTGTGAACTTTCAGTCTTAAGCAAGCAGGGTAACTATCCAACAGGCATTTTCACACTCCTTCATCCTGTGGAGGTGTTTGTATTTGCCCTGTGATCTTTGATTGTGACGTGGAGAAGGACCTTGGATGTGCCTCAGACACGCACCCGTAAGCACTCTTCTCTTCTGAGCGACAGTTGCTGTCTTCCTCCAAGGATACTTAGAAGAAATACTTTCTGCTGTGTGAGATACACTGAATTAATTTGCTTTAATTTTACGTTCCTTCTTTTGTACGTGAAAGACACTAAATGAATTTTAACAGGGCCTTTTCACAGTTAAAAGAATGTGGCACAAGTACAGAAGTGTGGCGGGCTTTTTTAAAAGGATTGGGTTTCCCAAGCACAAAGTACTGCGGAGTGCTAGTGAGTGTGTCAGTGCTGGGAGAAATTCAGGTGCCCACACACCGAAGAAGTCAACATCCTCTGCAGATGGACTGAGTACACCTGACTTGTCTCCCCAGCTGGCCTTTAAGGTGAGGGTAGGTCTCCAGTAGTTCCCAGATCAGATCTGTCACGAGGTACCTGCACGTCTGTGCTAAGAGGTGAGGGACAGCTGACAGCAGATGGCTTTGAGTCAGGGCTGGTAAACAGGTGACCCTAAACTGACCAACAAGGTATTCCATTCCATAGACATCATATTGGGTCTAAAGCTGAGGGAACACAAGAGTCACCTCTCTTTTTCAGTGGATGGCATCTGAGAAGGATATTGTTCTGTCCTCCATCACAATCTGTGCATTCCTGAATCCAGTTCCAGAATCCAGCTTCTGTATCCGGTTCCTGTCTTCTGCTCACTCCAGTCTGGGACTTCCCCTGACCCTGCCCACAACATCAGTAGTGATGGTGACTTACTAGCCACCAGGGAGCTTTGGTTTGGTATCAGTTTTGTATATATGATTAATGGTATTATTATTATTTTTATTAAAGCAGTTTTCGTTTTCTTTTCCAATCCATAAGTGTCTCTTCTTTATTCTCTTTCTCTTCTCCTGTGGGAAAGAAGGGCCTTTAGAGAGCTTCTGTCATTTGTCTAGTGGCTGGTGCAGCCATAACTCCTGTGACATTTTTAACTTAACCTATTTAGGTTCCACATCACTGTTGGCCTCTGCAGTATCCCACCATCTTATTCGCACTCTCAGATCTGCTGTAGTGCAGCTCTTGGCAGCAGCAAGCCACTCTTTGATCTCAGGCACATTCCCAGGTACGATGTTAACACTACAGGTGTTAAAAGGTGACCAGTGAGGACTGGGCTTCGTTTGGGCTTTTTTGCAGACTCCTGGTATAATACTGGGTGAACCTCACAGAAGCACAAGTTCTTCACTGGCCAGAACAAGTCTAGCAATGCACCTGAGTTTGTCAATGTTGTGATACAAAGCTATTCTTTTCTGTAAAAAGTGGTTAAAGGTTTCATTTTCTCCTTGCTAACCCTTCCACCAAGGTCCCTTTCTGACTCTGCAAACCACAGGACTCGCCCCCTGTTCCATGCTGACACAGATGGAACATCCCGTTTGTTCCAATTGTTGCATCTTTTTAAAGAGCATGATATGCACAAAGGCAAATATTCTCCCAAAGCCTGACGAGCAATTTTTCTGTGATTTGTATGAGTGTCAAGATCAAGTGTCTAAAAGTGTTTGAAAAAGTGTGCTTTCCTGAAATGTCCTTTAGAAGTGGATTGCCCCTGTGGTCAGTGTGCTAAGGTCCTCAGTTCGTTCTACTGAACAAAACCAACACAGAACTTTTCATTATGTCAAAGCATTTTAATTAATAACATATTACACTACATTTTCTGGTTTAGACCTCAAGTCCCTCCATGCCATTGATGCGCCAGTGTTTTTCAGATGTCACTTTGGCTGAATTACACAGCACAGTGGAAAATTGCCTCAGAATCCTGGATTAGCTGCCACTGATGGCGTAAGTCTGTCAATAGCAGCCAGTAAGTGCAGGAGATGGACATTTCCCTCCTTTTTTTACTTATAAATTCCTCTTCAGAATAGCAATAAGACACTGCAGGCCAGGCATTTTGAAGGGATTATTGCACTTCTCTTACGACTAAAGTCACTTGCCCTTTGGCCTTGTGTCCTATAACACCTCCTGAGGTGTTCAGTAGTAGTCCAGAAATGCATGGCATGCTGTGTCTTAGAGCTTAAATAACTGAGCATGATCATATGGAAAAATTAAGAGAACATGCAAGGAACCCCCCACCCAGCTTTTCCATTCCTTTTCCATTCTTTTTTAATCATCTCATAAGTAAAAAAAATTGCAGGTCACCAACTGTTTGTTAAACCCACACATGAAACATGGGAGCGTGGTTTCCCTGTTGTGATTATGATGTCTTGGAGTATGTACATAACCTTTTAATACAGTCTGTGCTGTGACATAATATAGAAATGCAGATAAATTCTTAAAAGGGTTAAACAGTTTTATTCTGCCTTAAATCACCACTGTCATTCAATTCATTAGAGGAGTTTATGGAGTTACAATATGTCTGTAATTTATAGCCTGCTTACTGACAAAGCTTAGTGCTAACATACGCCTAATTTGCCAAGGTTATCTCAAGCCCCATTCATCTCCCCCACTAACAATATGCTGCTGATTCCATGCTCGTTCCATGAGGTACATGTGGTTTCATATTTAGTGCTATCAATCACAAGTAATTGCCTGCAGCTCCCCTCCTCAAAGTGATTTCAGCCTCTGAGGCTAGATGAAAAGTGGATGTGTAGCCAGAGGAGGGCATCCTCCTCCAGCCTTAGCCACTGCAGACCTGTGGAAGTCGGAAATCGGAGAGGCAGACCTGCAGCTGCCGTTTCCAAACTTTCCTGTGGCACATGCTTTTGGCAATCAGCAAAGTAAGCTCTTGGCTACGTGCCTGTGCAGCTGCGGCACCTCCAGGGTTTCCCCAGTGATACGCTGAACTGACCTGGGACACCTTCAGCCTGGTTCCCCCCGTGCCCTGGGTTCCAGTCTGGGGGCACACCACCGTGCTCTTGGACCCTTGGTGTTGGACATGGCAGGACCAGGGTCTGCCAGGGGAGACTGCAGTTCACACGTGTGTTTTCAGTATCTATTGACTGGCATCAGCAGACTCACTATTTACCTTCTTGGTGGGGTTTTTATGCCACCAACAAATAGTACCTTATGCAGCATAACATTCTTAAACTGTAAGACCTTCAGTGCTATTAACTCTGAAGCCTGCGTGCAGCTTCTTTCCTGGGAAGAGTCTCACTGGTTTGCCTTGCAAGATGTGACTGCCTCATGGTTCCTTGCTCTCTTCCTCTTTATGTTCTGCTGCTTTCTGCACCTTCATGTTGCACTATAATGGTCCCTTGTAGCAACAGTGAAGACTGTGCAGCAAACCCAGCGAAACCCCCTGCTCATCTGAATTTGCTAAGATCTGTGGTACTGAAAGAAATTAGTGCAGCTAAACCAATCCTGAAGGTACACGTTCTGAAGAGAGGTAGAGAACTTAAAATCAGAACTATGCTCATTAGTTCCATTGCATAGGAACACCACAGTTTTAATGTGTCCTTGGAATCACGCATAGAGCAACAGAATCACTGTGGTTGGAAAAGACCTCTGGGAAAATGAAAAGTGTTCTGAAGCAAAAAAATCTGTTTATTTAAAAAACCTGCTGGTACTGTGTTTTCCTATAAAATTAAAATCACTGTCATGGAGAGGAGTGGCAGCTGATGACATGAAAACCAGAGCCAGCCTCTCTTTGGGGTTTGGGTGTTTTGTTTGTTTCCCATGTGGTGCCAGAGCTCAGGAGCTCACCATGAAAGGACAGCACTCACGTGATCCACGCCAGGGAAAGAGCTAGTTCCTGTGACAACCAGAAAAACTATCACACTTGCAAAAGTAAATGGTAACTCTGGGGCTGCGTGGCTAATTGTTGGTACACGCGCTACGAGCTGACACTCAGGTGAATTTAAATCCGTAGAAATTCTTGCTTGCACTTCACTAATCTCTTCTTTCTGGAGAGCTGGATAGGATAAAGTAAATGAAGTGGCTAAAAATTTGTATTCCTTTTACTTCCTGTTCTCAGATAAAAGACCAACCATTTCGTTTTTATAGAGTAGTTCTGACTGTCTAGATTTACTTTTTAGTCAAATCCAGTGAGCAACAGAAATACGGGTAACACCCTTACAAATAATTAGTATTAACATGATCTCCATTTAAAGAGAAATAAGGGTAGAAAACACAGTACATCTGAAGGATATGATACGAGCTAGTTAATAATAGAGATAGTCAGATTTTTGAAACTATTTTCGTAATTTGGGAATTGTCATGAAAACAATGGAAATAATTTATAGAAAACATTTCTGTAATAGAAGAATTTAGTTATTTTTTTTAAGTGCAAATGTGAAGCTTTAGAAAGACACACATTTATCTAAATGCAATTGGCCAGTAAAAGGAGGAATAACTGCAATGAGACTTCAGAAAACTTATCGTTTTGTTTTAGAGATTGTTTCGTAAGCAGTGGCTGGAAGGAAATGTCTTTGTGAATTTCTGCATATGTTCTAAAGGGCTCTAAGGCTAAGTGGCAGCACTTTACATCATGTCTGCTGACTTCCCATTCAGAGCCTCTCTGACAAGCAGGGGGTGGAGGGGTGCTGTGCTGTGGTTTCTGGGAAGAGGCTCTTTCAGTTCTGGTTTATTACATGGCTAATTAACCAAGGTCAGCGAGCTCTTTTATAAGTCTGCCAATAGAGACGTTACTGGTGCTTTAACAGACCAGTTTATTATATTGCATGCCCTGATAATACAACAACGATAAAAGAAAAACTGTGGGGGAGCATCTACCTGGAGCAGACGCCGGAAACAAAACCCAAGCAACAGGCTCAGCAATGTTCTGGGTTTTGCCATGCTTCACCCTGAAACCATTTCTTTCCCGTGCTACTCCAGAACACTGTGAGCAGCAGTAATAAGAATTGATAAGCCATCACAGTGACACGTCACAGTGACACTGACTTCCCTGTGACACAGGACCTGTGGTGAGAGCTCCGCTCTGCGCGCAGCTTGGCACGGAACGCGTGGCGGTGCATCGCCAGCAAGGCTAGGAACTGTGGCTCAGGGTTATGCACCAGGCTGAAATCAGCCTCACCGAAGGGCCCGAAGCTGACATGAATGCAGAACAGAGCTGGTTACTCTGCCTCTACACGGAGACACCTTGTAAGATATTGTCACCTTCGTTTAAGTAGCCAAGGGGCTTTCTTAAAACCTGTGAGACAAGCGATGTGCTCTGGTCCAGTGGTTTGGTGATCAGTCGTCCTCAGGCCAACCTTGGCGCACCTTGGCTCACTGCCACTCTAGCCCTGCGTAGGAAGCCACGTGTGACTGACAGGTAAAACCCTTCCCAGGGGAGCTTTGGCAGCAGTTATCAGCCCCACAGCACCCAGCTGTACCTGCCTCCGGGAAGCCCCACAGCAGTTGCTCATTGCTCACATTTTAGCTCTGCCAAGACCAGCTCATGGATGTACTGCTGCCACATGCCAGGTGCCTAACACCAACCAGGTAGTCCTGTTCGTTCTGGCAGCCTCTCCTCAGCCGTGGGGTGAGTTGCAACCCCTGTGTCTGAGACTGCTGGGTCACTGGTGGTTATTGATCCTGCATCTCAGCTGATACCTATGGACCATGTTTGCCTGTGGCTACACAGATGCGTGCATGTGCCTCCAATTCTCACCTGATGTGAGTGGTTTGGCCCTCACAAACACAGAGTCAAAGAATCGCAGAACTGTTTGGATTGGAAAAGGCCCTTGAGAACATTGAGTCCAACCATTAACCTAACTCTGCCAAGCCCACCACTAAACCATGTCCCTAAGCTCCATACCTACACAACTTGTAGACACATCCAGAGATGGTGTTTCAGTGACCAGCCTGGGCAACCTGTTCAAATGCTTGATGACCTTTTTTCTAATGTCTAACCTAAACTTCCCCTGGCCCATCTTGAGGCCATTTCCTCTTGTGCTATCACTTGTTACTTGTGAGAAGAGGTCAACCCCCACCTCTCTAACACCTTGTCTTGGTTTGTTGTAGACAGCAATCTCGATCTCCTTTTCTTCAGACTACACAGATCCAGCTCCCTCAGACACTCCTCCTAAGATTTATTCTCCAGACCTTTCCCCAGCCTTGCTACCCTCCTTTGAACTTACTCCAGCACAGCATCTTTTTTATATTGAGGTGCCCAAAACTGGACACTGTGCTCAAAGTGTGGCCTCACCAGTGCCAAGCACCGGGGGACAATCACTTCCTTACTTCTGCTGACTACACTGGGTGAACTGGAATGGTTTCAGGATGATTTGAGGAAGGCAAGGGATGTGCAAACCAGTCCTGAGTGATGGTAGAGGGAGCAGTCTGAGCCATCTGGTAACTGCTAATCTGCTCTTGCTGCTGGATTTCTGTAGGGTCCTGCTTTTGCTAGGAGAAGGCTAGAAGGTCCCAGTGTGCACCCCAAAGGTCCCTTAAAAAATTCAGTGATGTTTGCAGTGGGTAGAAGCTTTGTGAGCTTCTGAAGTTTTCTGGGCTCTGATCTGAGAAGCTCGATGCCTTCAGCTGCATGTGTTTTACTCCTGGGTGTCTCCAGGGCAGGCAAGCAGCTGTGATCCTCTGTTGACCTTTCCCCCATCTCCTTCAGAAACCTCCAGTGTGCTTTGGGAACTTTCTCTACATTGACCTCCTCAGGATGGCATTCTTATCCTGAACCTCACACTGTCTCTCTTGGTACTACCAGGTGAGCTGTTTCCCTCCTGTGGGAGGCAAGAATCCCAATGTACTCTGCTGAAAAGTTGGCCTTTTGGACCATGTTGTCCCTTCACTGACTTGCACCTTCTTCTGTAGCTCTCTCTCACTTTATCTGGTATTGCTAGGAAAGCTCTTACCTTTCTTACTCATTTTCTCAACATTAAAACCACATTCTTGCTCTCTCCATTTCAAAAGAAAACTCCTCCTAAATGTTTGCAGTTTATCTTCTTTTATCAGCTCTTTTATTGAGGCACTTCTGCTGTGTGTGCCTACAAAGATCCTCAGAATAGTTTGTTGCTGGTGCACAGAAATCCCTGTCTCTTAGAGGATGCAGAAACCCCTATCCTCTCCTCATCCACTTCTCATCTCTATTGTATCCTTCTAGACTTTGGATCAGGATACTCATACTTTCAAATGTACGTGTAGGTTCCACATATGGACTAGGAGGTCAGGCCTCCTTTATGGTCAAATATATCTAACTGAAAGCTTTTTATGAGGGCATAATCAAGTGGATAGATGATGGCAAAGCAGTGGATGTGGTCTATCTTCACTTGAGGAAAGCATTTGACGTAGTCTCCCACAGCATCCTCACAGCCAAACTGAGGCAGTGTGGTCTGGACAATCGGGTAGTGAGGTGGATCATGAACTGGTTGCAGGATAGAAGGCAGAGAGTAGTGGTCAATGGGACAGAGTCTAGGTGGAGGCATGTATCTAGTGGAGTGCCCATGGGGTCGGTGCTGGGACCAGTCCAGCTCAATCTATTCATTGATGACTTGGATGAGGGATTGGCATGCACTGTCAGCAAGTTTGNTTCATTGGTGACTTGGCTGAGGGATTAGGGTGCACTGCAAGCAAGTTTGCTGATGACACAAAGCTGGGAGGAGTGGCCAACACCCCAGCAGACTGTGCTGCCATCCAGTAGGACCTGGACAGGCTGGAGAGCTGGGCAGTGAGAAAATTAATGAACTCTAACAAGAGCAAGTGTAGAGTCTTGCACCTGGGCAAGAACAGCCCCAGATACCAGTCTAGGTTGGGGACTGACCTGTTGGAGAGCAGTGTAGGAGAAAGGGACTTGGAAGTCCTGGTGGACAGCAGGATGACCATGAGCCAGCAATGTGCCCTTGTAGCCAAGAGGGCCAACAGCATCCTAGGGTGGATCAGAAGCGGGGTAATTAGCAGATCAAGAGAGGTTCTCTTCCCCCTTCTACTCTGCCCTGTAGTAGAGAGACCACACCTGGAGTATTGTGTCCAGTTCTGGGCTCCTCAGTTCAAGAGGGATGCAGACCCTTCAGTGCAGAGCAATGAAGCTGATGAAGGGAGTAGAACACCTTCCTTATGAGGGAAGGCTGAAGGAGCTGGTTCTCTTGAGCTTGGAGAAGAGGAGACTGAGGGGTGACCTAATTAATATTCATAAAAATGTGAGGGCCAGGTGTCAGGAAGATGGAGCCAGGCTCTTCTCAGTGACATCTAATGATAGGACAAAGAGCAATGGGTGTAGGTTCCACATAAATATGAGAAGGAACTTCATCACAGTGAAGGTGGCAGAGCACTGGAACAGGCTGCCCAGGGGGGTTGTGGAGCCTTTTTCTCTGGAGAAGTTTAAAACCTGCCTGGACATGTTCCTGTGTGACTTGGTCTAGTGGTCCTGCTCTGGTAAGGGGATTGGACTAGATGATCCTTCAAGGTCCCTTCCAATCCCTAATGTTCTGTGATTCTGTGATTCTGTGATACAATGAGTGAAAAAGACAAGATGATTCATCTTCCTCAGACACGGACACTGAGGGCATGATTCATTTACCATACCCCGTGGTAAGGTCTGTGCAGAAATAGGAAGCCTATAGCAATGTATGTAACAATAACTGTAGCCATAAAGGAATTCTAAAAACAGATGGGACCAAGAAATACACAAAAGAGGAATTCTTCTTACAGTTATCTGATTGGAAGTGTTTGCTGCATGAAGAAACTAAAGAATGGTTATCAGCGGCTTCTAAACTGAGTGACATCTCCACTGAATCATAGAATCATAGAATCATTATGGTTTGGAAGGGACCTCAAAAGATCATCTAGTCCAATCCCTCTGCAACAGCAGGATCACCTAGAACGAGTCACACAGGAACTTATCCAGGCGGGTCTTGAACATCTCCAGTGAGGGAGACTCCACAACCCCCCTGGGCAGCCTGTTCCAGTGCTCTGTCACCCTCACCGTGAAGAAGTTCCTTCTCAGGTTGATGTGGAACCTCCTATGTTCCAGCTTACAACCATTGCCCCTTGTCCTATCACTACATGACACCGAGAACAGCCCAGTGCCATCCTCCTGACACCCACCCTTCACATATTTATAGACATTAATGAGGTCACACCTCAGTTTTCTCTTCTCCAAGCTGAAGAGACCCAGCTCCCTCAGCCTCTCCTCATAAGGGAGGTGCTCCACCTCCTTCATCATCTTTGTTGCCCTTCGCTGGACCCTCTCCAGCAGCTCCACATCCCTCTTGAACAGAGGGGCCCAGAACTGAAGTTGATATTGGTCATGGTGGGCCACATCTGCAAAAAGAGACGGTCATCACTGTAGTCCTCTTTACAAGTACCTAATGCAGCACTAGCACTACTGTTGGTAAGTTTGCAGATGACACCAAGCTGATGCTTTACCAAGAATCACTTCTCCTTCCACAACTATGTTTTTTCCTGTCATGTGAAATCAGCTTTTTTTGGTATTAACTTTCTGTAATTTATTGGGTAAAAATGGCAAAGCTTGTAGAAGAGGGGACTGAGGGGTGACCTCATTAATGTCCATAAATATGTGAGTGGGGGGTGCCAGGAGGATGGAGCCAGGCTCTTCTCAATGTCATCTAGTGATAGGACCAAGGGCAATGGATAGGACGTAGGAGGTTCCATGTAAATATCAGAAGGAACTTCTTCACAGTGAGGGTGATGGAGCACTGGAACAGGCTGCCCAGGGGAGTTGTGGGATTTCCTTCACTGGAGAAGTTTAAAACCTGCCTGGATGTGTTCCTGTGTGACCTGGTCTAGGGGACTGAACTAGATGATCTTTCGAGGTCCCTTCCAATCTCTAATGATTCTATGATTCTGTGATTCTATTTTTTATTCTGAACATGATCTTTGCCCCTGGCTATTAACTTCATGCAGTACGAAAAAATAATCAGCTAATGTCCATTCTTCATTTTTTTCAAGAGTCCTTTTGCTTTTTAGACACTAACACATAGTCTCCTTTTGTAAAAAAGGGGTGCTGTTCCTTGACCTACCCAGATATTGTTTGCTAAACCCTCAGTGAGCTGAGGGGCTTACACGAGCAGGATCCTGCACATAGCCCTCTGAAAGCTGCCATTAAAGCACTTTATAAATGTGGGTAACAGTGTAGGAAAGATCTTGTGGGCTGTAAAATACCTCCAGATCTCCAATGTTAAAGTTTCACTAAAGCACTCTGCAACTGCAGCTTTGACTTCATTATCAGTAGCACAAGAGCAAACATTATTTTACCTTAATAAACTGCTGCAAGACACGTTTGGAAAGTCTGTTAAGCCTCTCTCTCTGTAGTGTCTGACCTTCACCTCTTCCAGCAGAAAAATGGTTTGTATAAATAATCTTGTTTCTCTCCAAATGTGCTTGCACAGCCTTGTGAAAGTGGAGACCCACCTTCCTCTTGTTGACTAGTCAAGGCCTTCCACACACATTTGGCTTTCCAAAAAGCAGAGCTCACCCCTCACAAAGCAGCCACCGGGTCAGCACATCCTTAGTGGAACGTCTCTGTCGCCACCATGGAGGTTTATTTGGCTTCTTGAAGAAAGATAAAATATCTGCTGAGTGGGACTTTCCCAGACACCTGTAAGTTTGTTGAAATCCTCTGGGGCTTCTCTTCTTGCAACCAGAAGTAAAGAAGAGCAGGACGTATCTGTATAGAGTTTGAGGAATAGATAGGACTTTTGGGACTTTGCTGTTTGCGAAGGCCGGTGAGTCTGTGGTTTAACCTTGAGAGAGGAGGACTTGGGAGACTTGTTTGTCTTGATTGGAAAGGAGAAGAATTATGATTAGATAAACATGCCCAAAACCTCTATTTTTAAGCCAAAGTGTTTTGAAAAGGAAGGCGTTGATTAGAAAAGGGAATTGGCTAAAGAAATGGTTCCGCTTCTAGAGTAGATTCTACTTAATGAGATTGAGATGTCTACATTATTTATCTCAAGTGTCTGAGCTCTGGCTTCTCTGATTTGAGACAACTAAAGGAGGCTGGGAACCAGAAAATTGTTTAGCAGGGTCATTTAACATTTTTTAAGTTCTTTGTTTAATAGAAAAGGAAATTCCCTCAAAATATTCCTGCATCCTCTTCTCCCTTTTTTCTCCCACGGAATTTTTAATATAGGTATTTACATGACTATTTAGCTTTCCTCTTTAGAGATTATTTTTACAATTTTACCTCTCCCTTCCCATTTTGAGTTGGAAGGACTTGACAGTGAGAAAAAAGAATATGTTTTCACCTAAAGCTGTTCCAGCTTGGTTATTTATGAACATTTACCCTGTACATCACAGAATCACCGAATCACAGAACACTAGGGATTGGAAGGAGCCTCGAAGGACCATCTAGCCCAATCCCCCCGCCAGGCACGTATGTTTACTTAAGAGTCAAGTGTCTTGAAGCACTGAGACTGTTTTTTTAACAATCCAAGAGGATAAGAAATTTTGATTCTTCTTGTTAGTGGATTTTCCCTGGAAGGGGAACTTTTTATGAAGTTTCTGAGCCCAAAGGAGGAAGCAGCTTTCTAGTTCTTGAGCCTGAACTCTGACAGAAAGAAATAAAAGCATAGCAAATCCTTTACAAACTGGTCAGAATCAGCAGCTCTGTATGTCTCTTCCTGAGTAACTCACTTTAAAACTAGTTTTCAATATATCTTATCATTTACTACATCACCTCAATATTCTCCAACACCTTTTCTGACTAACAGAAGCAATGTTTAGGCTTGAAGAAGAATTGCAATTACGTAAAACTTTCAATCCTAAATGACTACATCCTCTCTTTTGAGGTTTCTTAAGTCTCCCCAGCTGCAGAAGTGATGCTGGTCAAGCAAGGAAATAGCTGTAACGTTACGATCAAACTCAGACTTGCAGTTTGAACTCTGACTGTTGGACACGAAGCATTTTGTTAAAGACCTCGCAAGTATTTTAGAACAAACATAAGCAATAACATTCGGTGTTGATTAGTTGAAACAAGCTTCTCAAATAAGCCTGAAATAGTGAAAACATTCAGTAACCAGGCAAACAGGTATTTCGTTGTGCAAGCAGTAACTGAATTACTCATCTCTGTGAAGTACTTAAGAACATCTGGAACTTGGTTTTGTACTCCTGGCGATCAAAGAATCATAGAACCATCAGGGATTGGAAGGGACCTCGAAAGACCATCTAGACCAACCCGCCCGCCACAGCAGGATCACCTAGACCACGTCACACAGCAACACATCCAGGCGGGTCTTAAACATCTCCAGAGAAGGATCTTGGGTAAAAGGCCCTTGCACTGTTTATGAAACTTCTTGGCAAGGGGGTGTTGTACTAACAACTGGGGTAGCTGGTTTTGAGTCTTTCATTACTGAGAAAGCTTCCAAAGCAGCAAGTAGAATATTTGAATTGTGTTGCCATTTTGTACGTCATCTCCCTTTTCAGTACTTGACTGGTGGCATTGGTGTGTCTCTGTCTTGTAGCCAGAACGAAATGTTTATACTCTGGGTGCTTCAGAGCTGCCATTCTCCAAAACTGCCTGTAGCTCTGTTTGTTCAGTTCCACACGCGCGGGGAGGATGGGCTCTGCTTCTCACCATTATGTGTACACTTGCTATTTCTTTGTATTTGTTGTACTTCTATTCTGGGCTTTCATCCAATAGCTTTTATTAACATTTTCTCTTGGCTGTCTTTCCCTTTCTACATCCTATTTTTTATTTATTCTTATATTTAACTAACTCCCACACTCATCTTTTTTTTCCCCCTTAACACTTCCTGCAGTCTTTTCTGCTGTTTTCTGGACCTGTTTCCTCCACGACACTCCGCAGCAAAGGCACTACATCTCAGTGTGAACGTTCTGTTTAATCTCTCTGAACAAACTTAGTCATGTTGTCATCCACTGACCTGGAGTCTCCCTATCCTAATGCTTTGAAATGGAGTATGTCACGACATTCAACGGTCTTCACTGGCCAAGGATTTAGTTTTCATTGCACAGAAATAACCTACAACTGGAAAATCTCTTTTAAAAGATGTTAAAAATGGTGAGATTCTTATGTAATGGAGGTCTTCTCCACCTTTGAACAGTGTGCTGGAGAAGTGTTCCAGCCAGTGTTACTGGTCTGAAAATTCTTGTTCTGTTTCTTTTCAGATTCAGAGGGCTGAGAAGATCAATCCTTTACCAACAATTCTCATCATCCGTGGGGAACTTCCATCCACTACATCCACTAATAGCTCCCTTTCACTTTCTTGTGACCTATGAGTACATGCTGCAGCATTTGAAACCATGTGAACTGGAAGACAAGGGTGCATAGGCCTGGAAAGATATGTGGTCTCTGCGTATCAGGGGTTGTCTCATCCTGACCTCATCTCTGTTTTATGTGTCTAATCCACCCTACTTCATAAAGGTTGCTTTCTTTGGAGGTGGCAACCATGGAGGATGTTGTGCTTCACAGAAGCACTGTCTGTGTGGCCAGGCTCACTTGGGCACCTTTTAGGCTCTGGAGACCTTTTCAAGGACAGGAAGGCAGACAATTGGCTGCCTGGTCTAGGTGCCCCTTCTGTCTCAAGTGCCTACTCTGGCTGGCATGGGACCCTCTGACTTGCAGAAACTGCAGTCAGATGCCTGGACAAAACTAAGTCTGACTGCCTGGACCCACATTACAAAAATTACAGAACAAGTTGGTATTGATTCAGTCTTGTGGTTAGATCAGAACCCACGAACCACCTGGCTGTCCAACTTCCACCTCACTCACGGACGGTAGCGCTCACACTGTCTGCAGTTTGCAGGAATCGTGCTGCGCACACCTCCAGCTAACAGAGCACTTGGGAGTGCTAGATGTCCAGGTCTACTTTTGGTCCTCTCACAGAAGGTGTTATTGCAGAGATGGACTGTAGTAAACAGAGGAACGCGCAGTTTGTTGCTAAATTCTTATTGAGGCTTCTGTGGAGCATGGGGATGCCTCAGGTGAGGTAAACAATCTCTTCACATCTGCCTTCCATTCAGAACACGCTGCAAAACATCTGTCTGCACATGATAAAGGTAATACAGGTCAATGTATTTCCCAACATGAAATTGGTTTTTTAATGAGGGCATCTAGTGATAGGACAAATGGGGAAAGGCTTCAAGCTGAAAGACCACAGATTTATATGGATCTTAGGAGGAAATTCCTCACTGTGAGGGTGCTGAGGCACTGGAACAGGTTGTCTGGGTAGGTTGTAGATGCCCCCTCTCTGGAACTTTCAGGGCTGGGTTAGATGGGGCAACCTGGTCTAGTGAGAGGTATCCTTGCCTATGTCAGAGGACTTGGAACTAGGTGATCTTTGAGGTCCCTTCCAAGCTAAACCATTCTGGAATTCTATGCTCCAGTGACCATGAGCAACTAAAACAGGAAAAAATTGACCTTGTAGCAAAAGTCTGGCTTTTTGTCAGTAAAGTGTATCTGAGAATGGCAAAGGTACGTGTTTATAAGAAAACCTTTCGGCTGGGCTATGTGAGCTGAAAACTGTTCTTCCTTCAGTACTAGGTAAGGCATTGCCAGGGCAATGGCTGCGGACAATCCACATTACACCAGAGATCTAATTGCCAACAACTGACATAAATACCTGGCACTGCTTCCCTGAAATATATATTTTGCTGTTCAAATTTGAGTCCTCTGAGTTAATTAGAAAAATGACCAACAAATCCTCTTAACAAGTATTTGGACTTCTTAAAATGATCCCACAGGCTTCTGTAGAAGAAACCAAGACTCACAGTACTTCCACAGACATCTCCCATGGAAAGGAAAAGAGAAAGGATAGATGTGAGTGGAACAGAATAAACATTGGCTAAATAGGAGAAGTTCTGTTAGCACAGCATTAAATGTTTGTACTGCTGTCTTATTGAAGAGGTTTCTGGGGATGCACAAGACCAAAAACAATGCAAAAATGAATTATAAAGATGGGGGGATCTTGACTAAGCATACCTGCCTTCTGGTGCAGCAAGTTCTCAGCGGCACTGCCCATGAATAGTCTCTCCACCTCATGCCAGCACAGTGTTCCTACTCCCCTTCAGGTGAAACACTTCCTTCTCTGATTTCCATGTGAGAACTCTCACTTTCCAACAACTACAAACATGATGTGCCCCTTGTAATCTCTCTACTTACCCATTAATTGGTGAGTTTCCCTGTATTTTCCGTAAAGGTGAGGTCTCCATTTTTTGACTGTGAAGCTAATTTAACGTCGCGTAACATGGCTGCAAAGGAGTCAAGAGTCAGCATTTCTCTTCCTGTCTGCTCATGTCTGCAGCAGATAAGTCTGGATTTTTTTTAACCATCTCTGCAAAGCATTTCTTTTTATTAATATCTTTTACATTAAATATGAGTTGGTTGCTTCTTTTTTTCAAATCACTGACTTTTTTCTATAGTTGCAGTTTGTATGTTTCTCGTAGGACCATGTCTCCCAGACTGGTCTAAAGTACAGGCTGTCAGAGATGGCACTAGCAGGAATGTCAGCTGAGATGTGCCACCCTGGGACAGAACGTTCCCCAGGACTGCACCTACAGCAGCACAACTCACCAGCGTTCCCGGTGTAATGCAGAAGTTGAATGGTTTGAAGCCTACTTCCTCTATTGCTTCTACAGGACAGAAGAGGTTAACAGGCACTTGAGCAGGAAGTCCCTGGGGTTTAATTGTCTATCAGTCCCTAGTGAGACACCTTTTCAGTGGAGGACTCTTGACTCTTGAGCTGTTCCAAGGAAGCCCAGAACAGATTCATTGACTTGTGGGGCTCAGCCAGGCTTTCACCTGAATCAGAAATGGGAGAAACAGTTCTCTTTTGGAATCACTCACACAAAAGAGAGAAAACAATGGTGACAGTGGTCTGGTGAACTTTGTGCACCCGTTCTGTGTTGGGGACATGTTACACATGAAATGGAAACCGAAAGATTGGTGACATAAGATGCTCATTAGCTTTCCACCTCTGTCTAGTTCATTTTGGCCTCGCCATGTCTGAAAGCTGGATTAATTTACCATTCCACAAATTCGTTCACCCACCACAGTACCACCCCCAAAGCTTCACCCTCTCAAAACCAGAACAAAAACCAGCTGAAAGTCTGATGCAAATGGACAATCCATCAGTTTGCTATTTGGACCAAATCACTCTTCAGTGTAAACATTGGCAGACAAACATATTTTCATCACCTGAGCAGCCACGGTGTCCCAGTTTGAACATCACCTTCTGTAATCCATTAGTATTTCATGGACTCCAAATGGCAAACAATGTCAGAACATCTTTTCCTCCTCGTCAGGTTTTTCACTACCTCAGCTGACGCACAGAGTTCCTTTGGTGTAGTTTACTCTGTGATGCACAGACTATGCAAATCTGCTAGCATGGTGTGCTGTTGTGGATCGCTATTGAACGAGACATGACGGCAGAAGAATCTGAGCGTCAGGCGCTGCTGGGATTTATAACAGATCATTTCGTCCTGGCTTACACTTTATAGCCCAAGCTTGTATTAGGTTTATCTCCGGTGACTTCATTTATTCCTGACTTCACTAAAGATTTGTCAGAGAAAAATCTGTCTCTTTTACGCTGGCAGGAGCTTCTAAAGAGCAATCCCATGGTAAACCAAATCGTTGATAACTGGAATGTCACGAAGAATAACCCATGCATGTGGCAAAATTCCAGCAGAACAGTGTATTTCAACTTCTGTTTTCAACAACGGGAGAAATCCACGGGAAATAGAGGAGTGGGTTCTCTTAATCTATTTATGTCTTTATTTGAAATTTTATTTAACTGACTACACTTGTCTTTGGTTAAAGGCACAGACATTTTGAGAGCTCCAGCTGAACCCAATAGCCCGGGAGCTATCCAGTCAGGGTGCAGACTTCATCAACGCAAATCAAGCAGAAATGCAGTTTTATTCACGGCATACTCAAGGAATAATGATGCTATTTTCCAGGTGTATAACCCCAGCAGCTTGGAACAGCTTGGAGTGGTGATCTAAAGTGAGAGATAGAAAAGGAAAGCAGGAAGAGGCATGTGCACGCGTCTCAGAATGTGCCCAAATTGCTTGTGTCTGTAAATACACACCCTGGGGTTTATTCTTTGTCCTTTCTTTACACACTGAAAGTCCAACTTGCCAAGATTCCCCAAAGCCCCTTCTAAATGAAGGGATGAAGCTACAGAGGTTTGGTTATGGATGTCAGCAGCTCCTGGCTTCGTAATCTCCACTGATGCCTGTTCTTGGAGCAATTTGCATTCCTGAGTGATTAAGGGATGCTTTGTCCTTCAGGTTTTGTAGGTCATTTCATTATGAGAAGCTTGCAATATTTTTGCCAGACTCGCTCTCTTTTTCCTTCTCTCAAAACAAGGAAGAAAAAAAAGCTGATCTTTTTATCTAGGACCTTATAAGAGTCATTGGTGAGCTCAGAAGCTTTAATGGAGTTGTTTATTGTAGTTCAAATAATCTCTAGCGGCAGCTTCCTGGAGCTGTAACAATGGAAGGGTATTTTATGGCTTTGAACATAATAGCGTTCTATGGAAAAAAAATAAATCTTTATTCTCTCAAACCCTCTGTCTCAGACTTAAAGAGCACACTAGAGAAACATTTTTATATATCTTAAACTCAATACTTAATAAGAACAGAAATAGACCAAAGAACAACCTTTACCTAAATTACCCAGCCTACAGGACTTCTTGCCTCTCTGTGTTTCAACGTGTTCGAAGAGTCTGAAAGCAGCCACCACTCTCCAGAAGGGTAATTATTTTAATCTTTGTCCCAGAAGCTGACTGAACTTACTCTTTGGTTACAGAGGAGCCAGTTGGGAAACATGGGCAGCACAAGCCTGCCTTGTAAAAAAACGTCCCCGTGTCCTGTTTGCTGGTCTTTGGCATGAGCCCATCAGACACCTGTGCTCCCAAACCTGGCCTGCTGGAAGTGCTCACTACACATGTCAGAGCTCTTTTGTTGACTTCCTATTAGTCACCACTTAATGGATGTGAGCCGAATACAGCTCTGCCTAAGCACTTATCAATAGACAGCAAACATTCTTCTTCCAGTGGGCAAAGGGTCAAACTGTTTTGCCGGGCTATAAAGCTGTGCCAGATAATTGCTGGTGATTAGCAATTTTAATTACCAGGTGCTAGGGGTCGTTGCTTGTGGAGGGGTTTTTTTGCTGTTGTTGTAATTGGGCAGGCTGTTGGTAGGTAGGGCTTATTGTACACAAGGTGTATATTTTACAGATACGTTGAGCATCCTTTTGAGGCAAGTAAAATTAAGTCACTAACGTAACATGTTTCCACGTAGTGCTCCAACAGGTTTTTTGACAAAACTTGCCCGATAAAGGAATCTTTAATACAACTTGCTAAAGCAGCTTTTAATCCTCTTGTAAACACTTGCATCTGCTATTGTTATTGAAGAGAGGCAATGATTTTAAAATCTACTCCTGCTGCATCGGTCATGTTGGAACTAAGCTGGTCAAACATGTTCTACCTCACTGGTTTTGCATGCAGACTTTGAGGGGGTTTTCACAGAATCACAAAACCAACAGCACAATTAGCAGCAAACTAATCTCTTCCCATATTCGGCGGTGAAATGGGTGCAAAATAAAACTGACACAAAAGACTCTGGTCTTCCTCAGAGCAGTGATAAGGTAAGCAGCTATGATACTTCAGATTCTTTTTTTTACCTAAATTTCCATGTTTTTTGTTAACTTATATAATTTTACATCGCAAGCCCTACAGACATACTGAAGGTCTCTGAAAGCTGAATGTACTGTTTACTAATCTTCTTGGGCTAGTAGATTAGGCTTGTTCTTTGAGGGAATACAAAGGCTGAATACCTCTGCAGTACAGAGTTCTAGCTCTGTTTTGATTTGTTCTGCAGTAATGCCTCATGTCGCAGCTCAGATCACAGCTCGTTTGTTCCAGCAACAGCCAGGCTGTTGGCTATGGGCAGCTTCTTGGCCAGCAGAATAGGGCTGTGATCTGGTGTATCTTCTCTCCTGGGGAGCAAGGAGTCAGAGACCAAAGCTGGGCTGAAGGCTGCATCCTTTATTCTGGTCCCTTCGCCAGTGCTGCCCAGGAATAAAGGTGCACATCCAGCCCTGGAGATAGGATGCCAGTGTGTCAGATGCTGCTGGATTCACAGAATCACAGAACAGTAGGGATTGGAAAGGACCTCGAAAGATCATCTAGTCCAATCCCCCTGCCATGGCAGGATCACCTAGATCAAGTCGCAGAGGAACATATCCAGATGGGTTTTAAATGTCTCAAGAGAAGGAGATTCCATGACTCCCCTGGGCAGTGCTCCATCATCCTCACTGTGAAGAGGTCCCTTCTGATATTTATATGGATCCTCCTATGTTCCTGCTTAAACTCGTTGCCCCTTGTCCTATCATTGGAAGAAAGCAGAGCCTGGCTCCATCCTCCTGACACCTACTCTTCACCTATTTATAGACATTCATGAGGTCGCCTCTCAGTCTCCTCCAAGCTAAAGAGACCCAGCTCCCTCAGCCTCTCCTCATAAAGGAGATATTCTTTTTCCTTCATCATCCTCATTGCTCTACACTGGACTCCCTCCAGCCACTTCATGTCCTTTTTGAACTGAGTGGCCCAGAACTGGACACAAAACTCCAGATGTGGACCTGCGCTATGTGAGGAAGAAATGCTGCAGTGCAAGATCTTGACTGGGTCTATCCTCAAACACGTAGCCCTGCCCTCTAAACACAGGAGCAGAAAACTGACAGATGTAATTATCTCTTTTTCAGTCAGAAAGGCAAATAAGCACCCTCATTCTGTTTAGATGCCATAAAGTCTCTCTGAAGTCTCAGGGCCCACTGAGACTCAAGAAGGAGGTGTTCAACACCCTCAAGAAGGAGGGTGCTGGACAGGTGCAGGGCACAGCTGGCCTGTCCCAGCACTGCACCAGCCTGTCTTCAAGGGAAGCAGCAGAAGTCACAGCTTCTTTCGTAGTTTCTTCATTCATAGATATGAAGCTTCATCAGCCGTTGTCATTATGGCAAATCCCACCCCAGGAACCTGGGAATTCTCTGTGGAGCACAGAGGCACACAAGACTGAAGCAACATAAGTGATGATAAAAGGGATTGTGAGCCAGCTGTGAAAGTGTCAGCAAGGGCAGATCCTGTTTGGTGCAGCAACTTGCTTCAAAAGCCGTTGAAGGAACCATTATAGCCACTGAGGGCCACTGAGGTGTGCATGGCCATAACTCAGCCTCTATGGAGTTGTGCATTCAGGATGCACATTTTCACTTTAAGAAGACAAGACGTTTGGTAGATTTCTCCTCACAAACTGCCAGACAAAGTGCTTTGGCAGTAGCTGCTGCTGGCTTTGAGGACAGAGCCTGCCTGTCTCGAGGAACTGTGAGACTGCAGCACCAGGTTATTTTTGCATTAAAAACATATGAGGTTTTGATGCTCAAGATTATCACAACCCTGGTTATGAAGTTCTTCAGTGTGATATATTGTGCAGCTACAGATCAGTCACACTAGTTCACCTACTGTTGTTTAAATTAGTCAGAGCTCTGGAATCACTAAAATGTGGAGAAAAAAGTTGAACATACCGTTCACATAAAAAGAAGCAACTGGAGAGGAGGGTGGGGTGCTCAGGGTGTTCCCATCCCTCCATTTCCACATCACAGCTATATTCCCTCACAGCCCATGTAAAACATGGAGACTTGTCCTTTCCACACACCCCAAAACCTGTGGACAGATGCATGACCCTAATGCTGGTTCTCATATAACTACAGAGAAAGCTGTAAATAACTAATATTCCTGAGAAGTGGGCAGTTCAGGGCATAACCTGATTTCTTGAAGTCAGTCTTTGAGCACTGGGAGCTGCTAGCAGCGATTTTGGGCAGGAGCTAAACTCTGTGTTGATAGGACTAGCACACAGTCATGACAGCTTGATTGGTTTTCACAAACAACCTTTGTTTCCAGGTCCAAAATCTGATCTTTGTCCTAGAAACAAGTTTCTTAGTTGTTTTTGTTCCCTCTGCATCTTCACCTGGAAACAGATTATTTTGCTTCCCACACGATGTTGTTGTTTCCCTACAACGACAGGCTCAAGCAAGAAGTTCTTCGCATTAAGTGCTGCTGATTCAATATTAATCTAGTTTCAACATGGACGTAGAAGCCTTTTAGAATCATAGAATCATCAGGGATCGGAAGGGACCCCGGAAGACCATCTAGTCCAATCCCCCTGCCACAGCAGGATCACTTCACTGGAGAAGTTATGGAATCAGAATCACGCAGGGTTTTCAGGCTTCTCGTAACTGTAGTTCAAGAAGATGCAGAAACACGCACCAGACTGCCGGTTCCTGTTGCCACAGAAAGTTCACAGCATCAGTTTGGCTTCGCATCTGCCACCACAAAACTCCACTGTGCTCCAAAGAGCAAAGAGAAACACGCAGGCGCCTAAACCCCGCTCGTGCCAGACACCTGCACACTTATTGCAGGTCTGCCTCTCAAGTGCCAGCCTTTGGGCTTCAGTAAATGCAGATGCCGGTGGATGGTGTCCTTTCCAGAAGTCAAGCAGCCCGTAAGAACCTGCGTGCAAGCACAGCCGCGGCTTTGCTTTCTCTCACCCTCTGTGCGACAACGTGTCGCCGCCTGGTCTCCAGACACGAACTGAGCTGCATAACGTGGTTCCTGAAGAGAGTGGATTATGGATGGAGTTTGAGCCTTGACTTGGAATTGCCTCTCTTTTGTGGGCTGAAGCTGGGCCCTTACAACATTATTTGAACATAGTCTCTGGTGCGTTGCTGGTGTTAGCTACCCGCTGTGACACACAGCACAAGGCAGTTCCATTTCTGTCGCCTGCGAAACGCAGGTATTGTGCACCTGAATTATAACCTTGCTGTGATAATGCGCCTCTATTGATTCAACAAAACAAGGTGTCTGCTTTGTCTTCACTCAGACATCGCTACGAAGGAAAGGCTGACAATCAGAAAGGTAAATATTTTGGACTTCACATCTCGTGACACCACAAAGAAGATGGAAGCGCAACAAATTCGGAATGAGACCTCGCAGGCAATGTCAGTCCCTTCGAGGCAGTGAGATGAAGTCTGACAACAAGTGTTTGTGAAAATGTTGAAGACCAATCATTTTTTAAATGTGTAAAGTGAAAAATGGGCTACTTAGAGATGTGAAATCTGAAGTGCAAATATGCAGGGACTCAAGTGTAAAAGACGGCTGAATTTTGAACTCCCACAAAATGGGGGCTCTCTGACCCAGGGAACAGCAGTGCTTCCCGCTTGCATCATGGATTTTGTGTTAAATGCACATGGAGTGCAGGTTCTCAAGAGAGGGAAATTCACAGACCACTTGTTTTTGCGTGGGCCATGAAAATGACAGCTAATATTAAAATTAAAACTGCAATTTTCTTACAGAAGATGCAGCCAACAGAGCGCCCCTGGCAGGGCCCTATATCCAACACGCACAAGCTGAATGCAAGACGAATTTAGCCTGGACCAGTATTATTTGACAAGGAGTGCTTTTAGGAAAGACCTATGGAGGCATGAAAGAGTGTGTCTTGGACCATCTTTTGTACTGAGAATTTCTACTGCAAAGGCCAAGGGTGGCTAGAGGCTATGGAGCATCCCAGCTGGAAGCTGCACAGTACCTCTGAATATCCCCACAAATGTGCATGAAAGGCTACTGCTGTAAGTCCTTGGCCACTCAAATTTCTGCCTGGGGTTGCCAGGTGCTGGGTGCAAAGGCCAAACACCAGCAAACCAGGCAGGTATTTGATTTGGCCCTCCTGCCAGCTCGAGGGATGGGGATTGCACACTCAACTCCCTCCCTGGAATGCCTGCGCACCAGTGCACACAGTATGAGCAATGAGCAGGAAGAACTGGAGGTCTGTGGGTGGCCCTGCAGGGCCATGATCTCACTGCAATCACTGAGACACTGTGGGATGAGTCTTGTGACTGGAGTGTTGGAATGAAGGGGTATCAGCTCTTCAGGAAGGACAGACAAGGAAGACAAGGGGGTGTTGCTCTCTATGTCAAGGACCAGCTGCAGTGTTTGCAACTCCACCTGGGGACAGATGAGGAAACAACTGAGAACTGATGGGTCAGGGTAAAAGAGAGGGCAGAAAACATTACAGTGTGGGTGTGCTGCAGGTCACCCGATCAGGAAGACCAAGTGGATGAGGCCCTTTATAGGCAGATATGACTGGCTTCACATTCACAAGCTCCGGTCATCTTGGAGGACTTCAACCACCCTGACATCTGTTGGAAGGATAATACAGTGGGTAATAAGCAATCGAGAAGATTCTTGGAGTGCATTGATGATATCTTCCTCCTCCAAGTGGCAGAGGAGCTGACAAGAAGCTACGCTAGACCTTGCCCTCATGAACAAGAAAGGGCTGAGTGGGAATATGAAACTCAAGGGCATCCTGGGTTGCAGAGACCGAGAGATTGTGCAGTTCATGGTCCTTAGGGCACTGAGAAGGGTACTCATCAAGTTTGCTACCCTGGATTTCAGGAGAGTGGACTTTAGCCTCAGTAAAGTGCAATGGTATAGAGTCCCACGGGGACTGGGAGCCCAAGAAAGCTGGCTAACCTCCCCAGGCTCAGGAGCACTGCATTCCTACAAAAGAGAAGGCAAGCAAAAATGCCAAGAGGCCTATGTGGATGAGCAAGGAACTCCTAGACAAGAAGGAAGCCAACAGAGGGTCGAAGAGAGGACAGGTGGCCTGGGAAGAGTATAGAGGCACAGCCAGGAATTGGATTGGGGAAGCCAAAGCCCAGAAAGAATTAAACCTGGCCAAGGACACTAAGAGACGCAAGAAAAAACCTTTGTAGCTTTTTTCACACTTCTATATCAGCGTAAAAAAGAAAACTAGAGGGGAAATGTGTACCCCCTCCAGAATGAAACAGGTGACCTAGTTAGGTGGGATATGGGGAAGGCTGAGGTACTCCATGATTCTTTTGTCTCAGTCTTCACTGTTAAGAATTCAGAGGACGGCGCCCAAGTCACGGAGGTTAAGGGCTGGGACTGGGAGAAGGAATAACCATCTGTAGTAGGGGCAGATCAAGTTGGTGACTAAGTAAAGAATCTGAAGCTTCACAAGTCTGTGGGACCTGATAGAATACACCCATGAGTTCTAAGGGAATTAATGGATGATCTTTGAGATATTTGAGATATTTGAGAAATCGTGGCAGTCCAGTGAAGTGCCACTGACTAGAAAAGGGGAAACATAACCCTCATTTTAAAAAAGGTAGGAAAAGATGACCTGGATAACTGCAGGCAAATCAATCTCACTTCTGTGCCTGGCAAGATCATGGAGGAGATCCTCCTGGAAACTATGCTGAGGCACATGGGAAACAAGGAGGTGACTGGTGGCAGCCAACACAGCTTCACTAAAGGCAGATCATGATGGACAAACCTGGTGGCCCTCTATGACAGGGTTACAGTACTGGTGGGTAAGGGTAGAGCAACTGATACTGTTCACCTGGTCTTGTGCAAGGTATTTGACACTGTCCCTCATGACGTCCTTGTCTCTAAAATCTGACAGATGGACCACAGTGTGGGTAAGGAATTGGATGGATAAAAGTTGTGATCAATGGCTCAATGTCATAGTGGAGACTGGTTACTAGTGGTGTTCCTCAAGGGTCTGTTCTGGGTTCAGTGTTGTTTTACTTTGTTGTCTACAGCATGGATGGTAGCATTGAGTACACTGTCAGCGAGTTTGCCATTGACACCAAGCTGTGTGGTGTGATTGATAAACTGGAGGGAAGGGAGGCCATCCAGAAGGACCTTGACAGGCATGACCACTGGTCCTGTGCAATATGCATGAGATTCAGCAAGTCCAAGTGCCGGGTCCTGCATCTGGGTTGGAGAAATTCCAAGCAAAGATACTTCAAAGAGGTGAATGGATTGAGAGTTGCCCACAGGAGAAGGACTTGGAGGCGTTCGTAGGTGAGAAGCTCAACATAAGCTGGCAATGTGTGAGGGCAGCCCAGAAGGCCAGATAGTCTGTATCAAAAGCAGCAAAAGTCAAGAGAGGTGATTCTCCCCCTCTACTCTGTTCTTGTGAGACCTCATCTGGAGTACTGCATCCAGTTCTGAAGTCCCCAATACAAAAGGGACGCAGAACTGTTGGAGCGAGTTCAGAGGAGGGCTACAGGGATGGTTACAGGGCTAAAGCACCTGTCCTATGAGGACAGGCTGGGGCAATTGTGACTGTTCAGACTGGAAAACAGAAGGTTCTGGTGGGATTTTATAGCATCCTTCCAAGTAGCTGAAGGGGATCTACAGGAGAAGGACTTTTTATGAGGACATCTAGTGATAGGACAAATGGAGAATGGTGTCAAGCTAAAAGAGGGCAGATTTAAACTGGATTCTAGGAGGAAATTCCTCACTGTGAGGGTGTTGAGGCACTGGAACAGCTTGCCCAGGTTGGTTGTGGACGCCCCCTCACCAGAAGTGTTCAAGGCCAGGTTGCATGGGGCTCTGGGCAACCTGGTCTGATGGAAAGTGTCCCTTCCTATGTCAGGGGGCTTGGAACTAGATGACTTCTGAAGTCCCTTCCAATCTAAAGCAGGGTCTTGGAACTAGATGACCGCTGAAGTCCCTTCCAATCGAAACCATTCTATGACTCTATGATTTTATTATATACAAAGATAGCGTACGAGTGACTTTTTAGAGTGACTACAGGACTAGTATGTGGTGTGGAAAGAATTGCCTGAGCATGTGTCCATCACATATTTGAAGGTCATAGTGGCACTCAAGCAACTGAGACCTACCTTTTGGCCTTACTCCTTGCTCTATCCTGGCCCTAACGTTTTTGGAAACCATTGCTCATGTCAGTCTTGTGGCTATCGCAGTAACTCCGACTCCTCCTTTGCTTTGCCCCTGGGTGAGGGGTCATGTTTTTCACATTTCAGTGAAAATCGATGCCTGTAACTAGACTCGATGCTTTCGCTGAGGCTTTACCAGCCGCAAGTAAAGAAGAAGGATTACTTTGTGCGTCTTACAGATGACCCTCCTGTTTACACATTTCAGCATGTTGGGACTGGTTCTTCTGTCGTAGGGTTTTGGCTGACATTCAGCTTGTGACAGCTCCAGATCCTGCAAAGCTGCTGAGTAGTTAAGCAGCTGAAATGCAGAAATGAATGTAGAACTTTGCTTCCAATTTTTTTTCAGACAATTCCAGTTTCACCAGGCTCATTCCAACTTCAGCTCCTGTCCTCCAAATCACTTCCAGCTCCTCCTGGCTTGCACACCCATGTCAATCTGCAAAGTGTGCTCTCTATTCCATCATCCAAGTTGAATAGTGCCAGACACTGGACAGACTCCTGCGAAACCCCTCTCAATGCATCCTTTTAATTTGATGGTGGACCATTGATAACTAATTTCGTAGCACAGCTTTCTGGCCAGTTTTGCATCCACCCTATGGCTGCTCTTTTGTTACTGTCCTGCAACTGGGGTCTGTTCCTGGAAGCACCTGCTCTTTTGTCAAAAACATTTCCCCCCCCTCCGCCCCGTACTCGCATGCTGGTAACCCCAGGGAACAGCAGCCAGAGAGGCGGCAAGCACACAGCATCTGAAGAGCTCCTCTGGGCCCTTAGACAGCCAATTAGCACGGGATAAAAAGTTGGGGTGCCCATGGGCAATTTGTCTTTTCTTTCTGCCTGCTCACTGCTATTCAGTGCTCCAAAGAAATGCCCTCAGTGTTTATGCAGGGCTTTTTTTCATATACTGCTCTTGTGTCCCGTGGAGGAAAGAGAGTATTTGTCTGTCTGAGAGTGAGCTAATGTTAAACACAACTTTGTGCTGAGCTTTGCTGTGTGGGTTTGGTTTTTTTTGTCTCCTAGTACTTGATTGCTTTTCCTTAACATCAATATTCTAATAGCATCTTCACTATCAAAATTGGACATAAAGAAAGGCTGTGTGATCCCTCATAACTTGAATATGCTTTGGACTGCGTGCCTCAGATGTGTGTTCATAACTGTGATTGCTCAAATAAAGAATTCATGTTTTGGAAATTATAAGAAAAATTTTTGCATGGAGAAATAATAAACCATATTTTATATATATGTGTGTGTATAGATATATTTACTATGCAGCTTTAAAAAAAAAGAAACAATTTTTCTGGATGTTTTAAAGCGTTGGATGGAATCCTGTACTTCATTTAATGAATATCCCCTGTAGGCTAAGTAAAAGACACCTGAGAAGGTTGGTGACATTTCAAGCATCAAAAATCTGGATCTGATTCGGGGTAACGGGCATGGCCACAGTTCAGACTTTCTCCATAGCATCCAGAGCAAGTGGGGACGGTGAATCACAGAATGCTTTACTCACTCAGAGACACACTTCTCGGGATCGAGCCATTTGAGTTCCTCATCTTTTACAAGAAGAGTGGGCATGAAGTGTTGGGACTCGTTCTGAGACAGTTCAGGAGTCCTTCACAATTTGCAGAGCAGCCTATAAGGAAACAGCCCACTCTGCAGCCCACCTTGAGCAAAGAAGTGTTTGAAATGGTTTAATATTAAGAAGTATCTCAGATCTTGCCACTACAACTTTTTAGATGTCAAAAGCACAGATGGATAAATGTGAAAGAGCCTTCAGAAAAGGCATCATTCAGATACTGAAGTTGCAATCCCACACTGAATGAATAATCCACTCCAGAAGTGTGGAAAATATTTAGTGAACAGCTGGAGTGTCTGCAGTTGATTCATCACTGTTTTAATGGGGGAGAGAGGTCAGAAAATGCTAACTATGTTTAAGTGTGGGTATGAAAATTAGTATAATCTAGAATTTTTAAAAATATAAACCATCTGGTTAAAGCAAGAGAATTAGAGGATAATTTTCCAATATCTGAAGCTAGGCTGAGGGATAATTATGAGAGCAAAAATATGAATTTTGAACTGCTGAGAACATTTCAGCTATCAGCAGAACACACAATGAGGCTAACGCAAGCCCCAGCTCCAGTTTTAGCAAAGTGGGGGACTGACAGACTCATTTTCACCCCAGGCAGCACAGTGTTTCCCTGGAGTCAGTAAAACTGCTGGTATATCCCCACTGCTGGAGCAGTGGCATCCTGCGAACATGCTTCTGCTGTGTTTCTTCAAGAAGAAGCAGTGCAGCCCTGGGGCTGGCTGAGCAAACCTTCCGCTCGGCTGTGAACACCAGCCACACTCACCATCCTGGCTCTGTGATATGTTGCTGTCATTTACCACGGGCTTCCCTGTTTTCCCTCTGAGTAGTTTGTTCCTAAATGAGTAATGTAGAGGTTTGCACAAAATCAGCAGAGCTGCAAATCACACCGCCAAAATAATGAAGCCACTTATAGCATGTTTAATTTCCAATCAAAGAACAAATGAGGTTATTGGCTGAATAAGGGGAGAGGATTGTCAGGCTTTTTGATTCAACCATTCTTCTGGACTGACTCAGCTGTCAGAACTGACTTGAAGGGAATGGTTGAGACAACACACAATTTGGGTTGTTAGAGGGCAAGGAAATGTATAGAACGAAAGCAATGATTATGACTTCCCAGGAACATTGATATGCTAACTCTGTGAGCAAGGAAGATATCTTGGAGGAGAATTTTAAATAAATTGAAGATTTTTTGGGGAAAAAAAAGCTTTTGAGAAAAGCTTGCATTTGAAATGTTGGCTGCTTGGATACACCTCACCTACATGAATTGTCTCGTGCAGGTTTTCGGTTGCTAAGGATGCTATCACAACCAGACAGAATTTCAATTGGATCCTGGAGCAGGCAGCCTGCTCTTGCTAGCGGGGTGCAGAGTGGACTGTTCTCACAGATTTGTTGTTACTTCTGCAACAAGATACCAGCTCCTGGAACTGGCAGCCAAATCTTTCTTTGCATTAAATGCCTTTGTTTTCAGGAGAGGGAATTCGGGATACCACCGCACGAGCTGGATCATTTACCAGACTTGTGCCAAAAACCAGAGCACAGCGTGCTTCCCTGGCCCAGGCTTTGTCAGGTTTTGTGCACGTTTGGGCCAAGGCAGCTTGAAAAGACACGCTGAGAAAGAACAGGTTATTAGTGACAGGGGAAGTGAGGCAGCACAAAGCTCAGAAACAGCACGGCCAGTCGGAGTAGGGTAGCGCTCGTCTCCCTGCACTCGACACTGGTAAGGCCACACCTCCAGTACTGTGTTCAGTTTTGGACACCTCAGTACAAGGAAGGACTCTGAGGCACTAGAGTGCATCCAAAGAAAGGCAACAAAGCTGGTGGAATGTCTGGAGGACAAGCCTTATGAGGTGGCTGAGGGACCTGGTGCTGTTTAGTCTGGAGAAAAGGAGGCTGACCTTATTGATTTCTACAGTCGCCTGAAAGGAAGTTGTAGTGAGGAGAATGTCAACATCTTCACCCAAATAACAAGTGATAGAACAAGACTAAATGATCTCAAGTTGTGCTGAGGAGCTTTGGATTAGCAAACATTTCTTCACTGAGTGGACTGTAAAGCACTGGAACAGGCTGCCCAGAGAAGGGATGGTGTCACCATCCCTGGAGGTATTAAACATATGTGTAGACGTGGCACTTGGGGACAGAGTTTAGTGGTGGGATTGACAATGATAGGTTTGCAGTTGGACTCAACAATAAACCTAAAAAATGCCAACTTTTATTCTTTTCCCCCAACATAAATAATTCTATGGTTCACTAGTGGCCACTGATGGGACAAGAAATCCCCAGTAAACAAACTGGGATCAGTCACATTAGGTATTTACAGAATCACAGAGTGTTACAGGTTGGATGGGACCTCAAAAGATCATCTAAGTCCAACGCCGCCCCTGCCAGAGCAGGGTGAGCCTCCTGCACCTGCTGTACCCAGACTATCTTCCATCCAAGTACAAACCAGAGCCAGCCCTGCTTAGCTTCATAAGGCAAGGTTGGACTTCGTGCCAGGGTGCCTTAAACTTAGTTTTAAGCTAAGCGCGGCATGAACACAAGCTTTGCGGGGCCTGCCTCCTGCCTGGGGAAGAGCTGTGTCCACAGGTTTTTTCTTCTTTTTTCAAGATGTAAGAACAGATGATACCTAAACCACAGAAATAGATGTCTGTGAGCACCAGTCTTCCACCGAGTCTTTGGAAGTTTCCCCCACAATACCACTGTCACTAAAGACGAGCAGTCTTGTCCAGTCAGTGGATGTTAAGAAGTCCCATAAAGCAGATCCCAGTACCTGTTCTGCTGCTGTTGCTCTAATGTCCTACACATAGACAGTTTCTTTTCTCTGCACATAAATTTAGACCTAACAGAAACACCAGAAGAGTTCCTGTCCTTACCTAAGTGTTGGCAAGAGGGCTTAAAACAGCTCTTCAGATAAACCTATTTAGGAGAATCTCTTGCAAGTTCTCTCCCCATTTAAACAGTCCCCTAAGCATACACCAGTGGTCTTCTCTGCCTCCAGAGGTGCCTCTGCATGAGATGAAGGAAGAGGGCACTTGCCAGCCAACAGAGGCTCTGAGCTCCTGGCTTTTTGTGTGTCTTTTCACCTTGCCTCATCTGCCATCTGCCTTCGGATGTTGCTGTGTCAGTGACTGAGAGCAAGACACACATAGGCTGTCGTTTGTCTTGAGAGTCACTGTATGAATTTTGAAAATCTTAGGCTGTGGTTGGTATTTTTCTGCTGTGACCTCTTTTGCCCCCTCTTCCAGACACCTTCAGAAAGTCATACTTGAAGGATGTTTGTAACTAGCAACAGCCCATTTTCTTAATCAAACAGCAAATCACCACAGTGAATCCAGAGGCATTGAATTCCTTTCACTTACCGGGACATCCAGATAGGCTAATATTTTCCTACATGTGAACTGATAACCCTTGTTATTCATTCAAAACATACGTAATTCAGCTCAACTGGGGGGAAGGGGAATGAGAAGGAAAAGGATGCATCCTGTTAGAAAATGGAAAATACTGTATTTATCATCTTAAAAAGAACAAAAAAGACCTGCAAGTTATGTGGGTTTCTGTGACAGTAATTATCCTTCTATTCAAGAATGAGTAATTACATTATTCTGCCTGCTAGCTTCCCCCCTCCCGGTTACGTGGCATGTGCAGGCAAGCGCACACACACGAGGTAGTTGAAGAATAAAACCAGGGGGCACTAGGAAAATTGTTCTGTTGTTTTTTCTAATCATGACAATTACAGTACCTTTTTGTTTATGCTGAGCACCATGGGGTCTGAGGGGAAAAAGATGATTTTCTGGCGTGTTTCTCGTTAGAGAAGCAGGGTAGAGCTCTCTTGATACTAACCAGTGCAATGCTTTGGGAGTCTTCACTCTCTCCTCTTTACACTAGGAAAATACAAAGTGCTGATGAACTTAGAAGACACTTTGTGAAAACTGTGTGTAAAGGGAGAGAAGAGCACACAAACTCATCTTGCACATACCAGCTCATGTAAGCTGAACTGCAAATTGCACCTGTGCTTCTCCAGTGGTTCAACTACTGCATGTCTTCTATTAAACGCTGAAAGCCTGTAGTGTAAATTCACTAGTTACACAGGATCATTTAGGCTGGAGAAGACTTTTATGATCCAGTCTAACCATGAAACTACTACTGCAATGTCCACCACTAAACCATGTCCCTAAGTGCCACGTCTACTCTTCTTTACAACTGCTCCAGAAACGGTGGTGCAGCTACTCCCCAAACAGTCTGTTCTTAGGTTTGATAAGACTGTTGCGGCATCTTCACTAGGACAAATCCTTCTTCATTAAGAAGCACATTTAGATCACAAAGTTTCCTTTGCCTTTTTCTAGACAATCAGTAAAAAACCCACTTACGCCTGTAACTGAGGAACCCAGATTTTGGCAGTGCCCTAGGCAACTCCTCACCAGTCCACTTAATCTACTTGCCCACCTCGAAGCTACATTTTGGCAAGTAAATGCTTTAATTTATTCTTAAAATAATTCCCTAAATACTTAATCTCCTGAGAAAAGTGAAATCTAGGTCAGCACTTAGTGTGGCTTAGTCTAGGTCATCCTGCGGTGTCAGGGGGATTGGACTGGATGATCTTTCGAGGTCCCTTCTGATCTCTTATGATTCTATGACTCAATAATTGTAAATATAGACTAATGAATTTTCCCTTTGAAGAAAACTGCCTACACGTCGCTCTCAGAGCATCCACTGCTCAGGGCTAGTATTTCTAGAACAGATTAGCCTCATCCTTGTGTGGCAGGCTACCGGATCCCGTGCAGTGCCCCTCAGACCTAATTACAATCCTTTAGTGTTTCTTCAGTTCCAAACTTCAGCACTAATGGGAGGTCTGTGTTACAGCAGTACAGTCGTAGTTTTGCCAGACAGATCCCAGGCCATGACAGTGTTTAGTGTGAGCAGGGATGAAGGAGGTTGGGGCTGTGTGTTGGGACAGGGTAGGACAGGGAGGTCAGCCTTGCTGCAGTGACTCCCAGCATGTCTGCTGAGACCAGTCTGCAGTGGGAACTGCCCTCTCACACTGCACCTGGATGTCTGCAAAACCCAGAGAGATTTAGGAGCATGCTGACATGAGTCCATGACTGGGGAATCGGCCGGGGAGAGAAGTCCGTGGACAGTGTGGTTATGCATCATAGGACGGAAGGTTCTCTTCACAGCGTTTTTACAGACATACTCAGAAGAAAGGGATGTAAGATCAACCTTGTGCCATGCAATGACAGAAAAGTCTTTCTTCTTGGTTATGCATTTATCTCAGCAGATCAGTATCCACTTCAGAGAAGATCAGATCTCATCTCAGCCTCCTATACTCTTCTCTGTAGTTTAACTATTATGTCAGAGAACACAATGGAATAATGAACTGAGATGCTTGACGAAAAGTCTCAAGCACGTGCTAATGCTCTGCAATTAAGCCCCACCTGCATTTAAATCCCAACTCCCAATCTAAACACAACCTCCATTTATTTAAACACATATTTATCCTACAAATGCATTTGCTGTGATAGGTTCCCCCCCTACAGTTGCATGAATTAGTAGAGAATTTATTTTCTCTTATAGTTTGAGGAAAAAAAGATGTTTGGTTTTTTTCATTTCTTATATGATTTTCTCTCTTTACCCAGTTGTTGCAGGGAGAGAGAATCTTTACAGAAGAGCTTCCTATTCCCAGCCTTGAACATATTTACCAAACAGATACTAGTTTTAACAAACAATTTTCAAGTCCCTTGTAACATGTCCACCCATTCTTTGACCTTGGTGGCTCATTCCCTTGATCATATCCGTTCTATGAGAAGAATAATAGGATCATAGAATCATAGATTCACAGAAACATCATGGCTGGAAAGCACCTCCAGGGTCATCGAGTCCAACCTTTCTCCTAGTGTCTAACCACTAGACCATATCCCTAAGCGCCTCATCCACTCATTCCTTAAACATCTCCAGGGATGGTGACACCACCACCTCCCTGGGCAATCCATTCCAGTATCTAATCACCCTCTCAGTAAAGAATTTCCTTCTAACATCCAGTCTAAACCTCCCCTGACGCAACTTGAGGCCATTTCCCCTCATCCTATCATCACTAATTGGAGAGAAGAGACCAACACCAGCCTTGCTACAACCTCCTTTAAGGTAGTTGTAGAGGGCAACAAGGTCCCCTCTCAGTCTTCTCTTCTCCAGGCTAAACAATCCCAGCTCCCTCAGCCTCTCCTCATAGGGCATGCCCTCCAGCCCCTTTACCAACTTGGTTGCCCTTCTCTGGACTCGCTCCAGCACCTCAATGTCCTTCCTGTACTGTGGTGACCAAAACTGGACACAGTACTCGAGGTGAGGTCTCACAAGTGCCGAGTATAGGGGCACAATCACCTTCCTGCTCCTACTGGTCATGCTGTTTCTGATACAGGCCAGGATGCCATTGGCCTTCTTGGCCACCTGGGCACACTGCTGGCTCATGTTCAGCCAGCAGTCGATCAACACCCCCAGTTCCTTCTCCACCAGGCAGCTCTCCAGCCACTCTTCTCCAAGCCTGTAGTGTTGCTGGGGGTTGTTGTGACCCAAGTGCATGACCCGGTACTTGGCCTTGTTAAACTTCAACCTGTCCAGATCCCGCTGCAGAGCCTCCCGACCCTCCAGCAGATAGTCACTCGTGCTTCATTTAGTGTCATCTGCAAATTTACTGAGGGTGCACTCGATCCCCTCATCCAGATCATTGATAAAGATATTAAACAAGACCGGTCCCAAAACTGAGCCCTGAGGGACACTGCTTGTGTGTGAAACAAACAGAAAAAAAAACCAAAAAAAAACTCCCTTGGCCAGCTTCATGAAGTTAAAATCCAGGCTTCAAAAGTCTACATATTGAGTTCTGGTAAATTAATTGGGATGTAAAAAATGCAACCTTGCTGTCGCTACTTCTGTCACAAACAACAGCAGCAAACATGCACAGTCAGAGATTAAATCTGACAGTAATATTTTAGGTGTTTTCCTGCCACAAAATGACATGTTGCACTACACTGCTTTTCTATGATTCTGCCTGTCAGAGATTCAGGTAAATTTTCATTAACAGCCTAAATGATCATGTGGAAGCTGCACTCAGTGCATTTGCAAACAAGCAAAACTTGAAAGGAGCTGCAGACATGCTGGACCAGGAATAGAGTTCAAGTGTTCTTGGCAAATTGGAGAGAAACTGAAGTAGCCAGATGTCATGCTGGGGTATGCATGTAGGAATATACAACACATCTGGAGACATTTAAGACCCGCCTGGATGTGTTCCCGTGTGACTTGATCTACATGATCCTGCTGTGGCAGGAGGATTGGACTGGATGGCCTTTTGAGGTCCCTTCCAATCCCTAATGTTCTGTGATTCTGTGATCACGTAGCATGTACAGCCTAGGAGATGCCAGGCTCGTCTCAATGTCATCTAGTGATAGGATGAGGGGAAATGGGTATAAGCTGGAACATGGGAAGTTCCATATAAATATAGGAAGGAACTTCTTCCCAGTGAGGGTGATGGAGCACTGGAACAGGCTGCCCAGGGTGGTTGTGGAGTCTCCTTCACTGGAGATGTTCAAGACCCGCCTGGACGTGTTCCTGTGTGACTTGGTCTAGGTGATCCTGCTGTGGCAGGGGGATTGGACTAGATGATCTTTCGAGGTCCCTTCCAATCCCTAATGATTCAATGATTCTACTTCTGCTCTGCATTAGCAAGGTTTCATACTCTGTCCAGTTTAATGTGTCAAATTTGGGGAAGAGTAACTGGACATGGGACAGTGAGAAAGTTCAGAGGTCCGGAAGACAGGGCGTCTCAGTTCTGCTTGTGCTAATGGAGTCAATACTGAGGTATGGCATGTCAGAAAATGATCCTCCATGACATGGTTAGCTGTGGGCTTGGTCGAGTTACGTTAATGGCTGAGCTCTCAAAGAGTCTTTTCCAACCTAAACAATTCTATAATTGCATGATGGTTTTGATTCTACAGCTCTATGATAATTGAAAGGCTGTGGCAAGACCTGTTGTCTAAGATGGATGGGAGAGAAATGATGGGCTTACAGAACATCCATCAGACATTCAGGCCAGACGCAGAAAAAGCATCCAGCTACACCTGCAGAAGTGCTGAATTGTGTCGGGGGACATTGTTACAGGAGGTATTAGAAAACATCCTAGACTGGCACCTGTTAGAAAGGAGTTCAAGATGCTTGAGCCTGCCTGGGCACGGAGTGCTGCTGTGTGTACACCATTCACTGGGATCCCACCAGTCCTTGGGTTTATGATTGTGTAAATTGTCCATGGACATAAGGGAATCAATACCAGACTAGAAGGTAGCTCCAACCTCACCGTTTTGTTATGTACCTTAAGCAAGGAAAGAGGTGCCTGGGATTTTTGGTTGTGTTTTTTCCCCTCCCCCTTTGGAGTGCATTAGGGACTGGAGTATTTGAAAGCTCTACCCTTACTTGCAAAGGCAACATTTTCTTTCCTGCTGCTTTCATAGTCACTATGTGATGGTGTGAATATATTTCTGAGTTTCCTTGTAAAAGGATACAGGAGAAAAATAAAATTACATTATATCTGGATCCATGAAAGCTGTGGGTGGGTGGGAGGGCTGATGCCAAAGCCCTGATTTTAAGCTTCATGGGAGAACTGGGGAGAAATTGCAGCTCCTCAGTGAGATTGATTCCATGACTGCTCAGCTTGATAAGCTCAGCAGAAGATCAGCAGGAAAAAAAACCCCCTAAAACCTGTGGGGGTTTTTTGTTTGAATAAAAGCCCATGTGATGAAAGTGTAGTACTGCTGGTTAGTGGCTTTGCTGTGTAACACAAACACTACCCATCAGCTGATAGTACTAGTGATTATTTAGTGTATCAACCTCTATTTGACAAATATAACGATATATTCCTGCAGAAAATACCATTCTACTTTGCTCTGGATGCTTACAAGAACTTGTTTTATGTGTTCCAGTTAGGCATATCAATAGGATTTGGCAATAGAAAGGTTTTTTCTGTGTGGCTGGGGTAGGAAAAACAGTTGTGTACATTTACTGCATAGTTTGAGAATTCAAGGGAATAGGGGAGCTTTTGGCATGTGCATCTTGGCTTTAAATGGAACTGGGAAAGCTACACCAGGCTTCGTTGTGTTTTTCCTGTAGATCCCCATTCCCTCTGCCATCTCTCCTCCCTTTTTTCATACGGGCTTTGAAACTCCTTGCGGACCTGATACAGCATCGCTCTAGGAGTCTCCTTATAACCAAATCCTGTCACATGAGGATGCTGTTAAGACGAGAAAAAGCCCTAACAAGTTCTAGCAATGCCAAATTGCATTCAGCTCTTGTATTTTCACTTGGCATGGTAACACTTTCAAAGAGCGATTGTTTCACAATCAGAACTTCTGCAGCCTGTTCATTTCCTTTCTCTCACTTAGCTGTTCAGAGACCACCAGGCACCAGGCAAAGCCAATAACTGTCCGTCTGAGCAATCATGCAGCATAAACAGCAAGCAAGATGAACTACTTTTGTCTTGCAAGTACAAATTAAAGAGACAAAACTGATTATATCACTAGAAATAATTCATTCGCGTGGTAGCTCTTTTCTCTGTAATCTGCTTCAGGTATTAATTAAACTTAAAATCCTAATTTTAAGAAAGCTTTTCTCCTAAAATAATCGCTCTGTCATGACAGATATGGGATGCAATTCTCTTACAGGAAACTCAGTACTTGCAGCCGTGATTCATGCGACCTTTTCAGCGAAGTGCTCAAGATATGCTAGTTGTTCCCAGGCTGCTTAGACTCAAACTTATGCTAGGAGTTGTATTTATAAATCAGGAGCTGCATCATCTAGAATAGAAGCTAGTCTCTTTTTAGGTTAGTCCCTAAAAGATGCTCTCAATAAAGAGACTGAGTGGTTTACAGCTCTTCCCTCTCATCAGCATTTAAAGAAAGGAAATTCCTTGATGCAGCACAGCAGATGTGCAAAAAGATGCTTAATATCCATACTGATAGCCATGTTACCCACAGGGAAGTCCTGATCAAGAGGGATTTCTGAATCACACAGCTCTGAAAGGAGAGGAAACTGATTTAGTTAGGAAATGTAGTTTGGTGGGATACTTGTGAAAGAGGTCAAAACCAGCTGGTCTAGTTAGCGTGTCTTGGGCAGGGAATGGCAGAAGTCTGCAGGCTACATGCTTTGTTTCAGGGTCTGCGTGCAATACGGACATGGGCAAATGGCATCAAGTGCACATTATTGGAGCCTCAGATTAACTGCAGTCCTTAACAGGACACTGACCTTCAATCATGCTCATGCCAGCGAGCTCCAGGTGCTCAGCAAAGAGGTCCGTGCTGATGAGCCACAAAGGCTAAAATTCATATCTGCTTCCTTCGTGCTGGTTGGAAGAAAATTTGACCCTATTTTTTGCGTCTGCTTTGAGATGGTGTGTGTTACAGTTTCCAAATCTTCTTTCTCTTTCCTGATTAGAAAAGCAGGCAGTGGTGACCACCTCAGGAACAGATATTGAAGTAACAGATCTAACAGGTCAGGAGAGACAAAGCCCAGATACATGCAGTGCCTGGATGCACATCTCTTTTGCCGTGGTCCCCTGCTGATACTTGGCTGGGCAGTGTCACAGGAAACTCATGGGCTGTACATGGGAAAATAGAGAAGAGGAAGGGAGAAAAGAAGCTAGCTGCTGCCCAGCTCTCATCCCTGTATGGAGTGGGGCATGTGGCTGCAGAACCCACCAGGCCCAAGAACTGACGTGTATTTTGGGTCCCACAGCACAGAAATAACCAATGTCCCTGCTAAGAAACACCTCTAGTTCGATTGCCAAGACACTACTTAAGCACTAAATTAGGACTCCTCAGCTGATGGCCTTGCTCAAGCATCTCTTTAGGTGATGCTTGTCATAGAAAAAGAAGTCAAAGGCATCAAGGTTGAAAATTGGGTTTGAACGTGTTTGAATTTTCAGTTATAGGAAAACATATACTGTGATACATTGTTCAGCAGGAAAGCAGCGTTAAAGCAAAACTTCTTCTTTGTTAAAACCTTTTAAAGACCCGGGAGACTATTCTGCTTGCAGAACTATCATCCTGTCAACACCAGGAGTCTGGAGTGCATGAAGAATTGCTCCAGCTGAGGACGTTTGGTGAGGCAGCAATTGTGCGACAGGTCAACCTTCTTCATTGTCCTTTGACTTTGCTTTCAAGGTCTTTCAAAGAGAGGCAAATGGAAGCTGATTTTCTCTGAGTGAGGCTTGCTTGCTGTGACCATTTTGTGATAATATCATTTGTTTTCAAGCTAGCAGCAGAGTTGGGGAATGAGGTCCTCCTGGACCTCCACGACTTTGTAAACGTCTCTGCTTCTTTCCTTGTCACTTGATCTGTGATAAAAGAAACCTTCTTCTTTTTTAAGGGAGGGGGGAATAAAAAGAAGGAAGAAAAATCCCTGAGGGAAGGAATGTCTGTGCAGAAGACAGAATGTGTACTGTACTCTCTGGCCATTTTTCTGGCCAAGTAAATCAAGCCCTGAACTCAGAGTCTGTTTACTAAGCAAACAAAATGCTTCACCATGTGTGGTGTGCCCGCATCTGCACGAAATGGCAGAAACAACCTTGAAAAACCCCTCTGTGCCAGGCAAGGGGTGCAACAGCATCACAGTTCTTCAAGCTCTAAAAAGAAACCTTTGTGCCAGCTTTGGTGCAGTGTTTGGTTTGCTTGTGAAAAATCCACTCTTCTATCATTTATTGCTGGTGTAGTGAGAAATACGTTTCAGTTTGATGGAAAGTCCTTCATAGCATACCAGCAGAGGCAGCATGTGGATGTTTCCTAACTAGCACCTGAGAAAGCCAACGTGCTTTAACGCGGGGCTCTTTTTAAGCAGACTTGGGATTGCCTGCACGGGAAAGGTAAAAAGTGAGTTTCTCTGTAACTATGAGATTCTCTTCTCCACATCGAGCTGGAACATAATATTGCTGCGTTGGCTTGTAGACCTGTGGGGTTTAAATAGTGCCTGCAATCTGGTGCCATGCTGATTTACTAATCCTTGATCTTAGCTGAACATGATCACAGTCCCTGCCTCTGCTCATGAGGGATAGGCTTACTGTTAATTGACAGGCTTTGGCGTCCTACCAACAGAACTGCAATGTGGAGAAGGAACTAGAACTGAGCAGAGGATGTATCAGACAAGCCAGTTTTGATGGAAAAGAAATCTATTTAGGAGACCTTTACACCAAAACTTATTTTGTACTTTATTGTTTGATTAAGACTACAGTGTGCGATTTGCATTTTAACGCGAAACTAATACAAATGGGGTAATCTGAAATGTGTTTGCAGGGTGATTAAGGAACTAAGTTGTGGTACTTGGCATCTCCCCAGATGCTTGGCTTTCTGTGGCTTTACTTATTGTGCTAACTCTCACGCTTGTGCCTGCTCACGGGAACTCGCGAGTGAATGTGCCTACGTGCGACGCACACGCGGTCTCGTGTTTATGGCACGGCTCACAGCTTTCAAAGGGGTGGTACCCAGCGCTGAGAACTACATGCCATTTTATCCACCATGTTTGAAATTGTAGGGGGAAAATACTAGTTTTCTGTAATTTCTTTTCCAATAGCTTCCTGAAATTTCATAACTTTTTATTAATTCAGAACTATGTTTTGATTCATAGAATCATAGAATCATTAGGGATTGGAAGGGACCTCGAAAGATCATCTAGTCCAATCCCCCTGCAACAGCAGGATCACCTAGACCAAGTCACACAGGAACACATCCAGGCAGGTCTTGAACATCTCCAGCTTTCTAAGCTTGGGAAAACTTGAGAGAAATGTTATTTTAGGGGCAGGCTGAAATCCTTTAGGTGCATCTGGCAGGGCAGTTGGAACTGGATGATCCTGTGGTCCCTTCTAACCTTAACTGACTGTATGGCTTGGTCTAGGTGATCCTGCTGTGGCAGGGGGATTAGACTAGGTGATGTTTCGAGGTCCCTTCCAATCCCTAATGATTCTATGATTCTATGATCCTTCATCACTGCTGGCCTAGCTGTCTTCAGGCATACCAAACTGAAGGGCAATATGTCAATGTCTGGCTACTTTAGAAGAATACAATCTCCCACCAAACAGTTTTGCAGCCTCCAAGTACCTCTGAATTTACCAATACAGATGTGCTTGCTTGATGAGAACTCTAAACCTTTCTTGTGTTTTGGATGTGTCACTCATACTGACTTTGAGTCCACCTACCTACAGCCAATTATAAATGCTGTGAATTCCCTGGAAACTAGTTTTTACAGAGTGAATCAAACATTGGGGAAATTTCCACGTAATTACAAAATTTCATTTAAGAAGGAAAAAGCAAGTGGTTTTTTGGGAGGTTTTGGGGGTGAGTTGTGAGGACTAGGGGGAATGGAGCAAAGCTGGAGATGGGTAGATTTAGACTGGATGGAAGGAGAAAGTTCTTCACCCTGAGAGTGATCAGAGCCCAGTGAGGTGGTTGGGGACCCATCCCTGGAGATGTTTAGGGCCAGGCTGGATGGGGCTCTGGCCAGCCTGGTCTAGGGTGGGGTGTCCCTGCCCATGGGGGGGGGGTTGGAACTGGATGATCAGGTGGTCCCTTCCAACCCTGAGTGATTCCGATTCCATAACTTCTCCAGTGAAGTGATCCTGATGTGGCAGGGGAGATTGGACTAGATGGTCTTCCGGGGTCCCTTCCAATCCCTAATGATTCTATGATTCTAAGTAATCTTGTTGTGATCACTCATAACAAATCACTTAAATTAACAGAGGTATGACATTGAAGTGGATTAGCTAAATCACATTAAAACTCTGTGTGCGTTCTCATTCAAAATTAAAATGGACTTAATTCTTACTTTCATTTATTTCCTGCTGTGATGTTTGAAAGTGCTTCAAATCAGGCCAACTTTTCATCCTGAACAGGAGAGCCCAAAGGGGAGGTGACTATGCTTCACCTAAGGTGCATTAAGATGTTCTTTAAGGAAATATACTATCTTGAGTGACAGAAGAACATATTTCCTTGATGCTAAAAGGTGAAAAATGTTTTGTCATTTGTGGAACATAAAAATGTGAGGTGAATAACAAGGTCTACTCTCAAAAAGTTTTTAAAAATAAAAAAGGCAAAATTTAAGAGAGTCTCTAATTAAGCAAATTGCCTTGAAAATTCAGCTATCTCCTAAAGACTCGTTGTGTTCATTTTGGAGACAACATTCAGCCATTAAACTGTTGAAACCAGGGTGGTTGTGGAGTCTCCTTCACTGGAGATGTTTAAGACCTGCCTGGATGTGTTCCTGTGTGACTTGGTCTAGGTGGTCCTGCTGTGGCAAGGGGACTGGACTAGCTGATCTTTCGAGGCCCCTTCCAATCCCTAATGATTCTACGATTCTATGATTTGCTTTAATTGCAAATCTCAGAGTGGTCTTCTCCAGGAAGTTGCCTCCCACCTTTCATTAATAGGGTTTGACTGTGAGAGGCACCAGCAAACAGCTGACAATTGCCTAATTATGAATATTTTATTAAAAGTACTTATTTTATAAATAGCTTCCTGTGCTGGCAGACGCTTTTGTTAAAAGTTAGCTACAATTAAGTTACTCACTGGCAGTTCAAGGCCAGAGTAAGTTATCAGAAGGATGCCTAAAAAAACCTTGAGTTAGAAATGAGGGCACATGTTTAAAAACAGGCCTGAAAAGAAGAAGTATTGTGGTGAGAATGTAATGTATTTATAGAGCTCAAAAGGGTGTGCTCTGTGAAGGTATTGATAGGCAGCCTGTCCCCTTTTTCAAGTCTTATCTTCAGGGTAGCAGAGCTCAAATGTGCCAAACACTTCTCGTGTTCAACTCTGATTGCATCTGTGCAATTTTCTCTGAGATTTATGCCTGGTGCCAGTGAAAGCAGTGGGCATTCGATCTCATTGTCTCACTGTATTTAACACATTTGTTAGATTAACTGATTGCTTGCGTGTTTTTATTCTTATCACATCTGCAGTGCCAAAACTTCACTCATCAACAAAAGGATGCTGGCTGGGCAAATAACAGTGACTGCAGCTCCGAGCAAGAAGTGCAGCTCAGAAGTGTCACTACCCCAGTCAGGACAGAAAAGGGCTTGTGTGCCTGCTGAAGTTGCATTCCTGATATTGAGAGGGAAGGAGAGCTATTGCTTTAGGGTTTTTTTTCTAAAGCTGCTTGGGTCTGCACTAATGCCTCGCTCCTTCATTTAGGAACGATGGTAGAGCAAAGACATATGGAGCAGGAAAGGCAAAGGGAGCAGTAATGGGGCAAAAACATTCACACTCTGACTTTTGCAAGTGTTCTCTCGGTTAAAATGTTCTTGCACATTATTTCAGTGTCACACTACTACTTGCACGTGATCTGCTGCCCCAGCAGGTATCCAAGTGAACTGAGTGTAGCCTTCGATCACGGATGTAGGAAATCAATTGCTGTGGACGTTCTTAATTCTAAAGGCACTTGGTAAGTAGCTGTAGCATTTTGCTTGAAGTCAAGCTTCTTTAGCTTTCTGATGTGACTCGTGAAGTCTGATGTTCTCAAGGCACTCATCTGGGTCAGGAGAATCGATGACTGCTGCTTGCTGGCTGCCTCTCCCTTGGGTATGACTTGGAACTCCAGGATACTGCATTGCTGGCCTTTCAGAACAGGTGAATCATTTACTCCTTGACTATTCTTGGTCATAAAAATCCTTTCAGGGTTGCATAGCGCAACTATCTGCTCATCAGTAGTCTCTGAGCAGTTGGGTGCTTGAAGTGATTCCTATGTATGTATTTGCTGTATTGCATTTGACAGAATGCTGTGAGGCTGGATAAAATACTCTCTTCGGTGTCTGCTCTGAGAAGAGAGTCATAAATGGTGGATGTAGCAGTTAGAAACTGGCTATGTGCCTTCATACACACTTTTATTTGTCTAGATTCAGTTTATCAGGTGCCCTTTATCCCTCCCATTACATACTGATACATTTCCTGTAACTGCTGTAGCAGAAAAGGGTCTGAGAGAGTCTTTTACAGAGACGAAAGTATAAGCCTGATGAATCATCTCATTTCAAGACTTTCTGGAGCAAAAAGCAGTTACTGTGGTAGGAGACCAAACCAAGGCTGACACTCTCTTTAGCTTTGAAAAAAAGGAGACTGAGGGCTGACCTCATTGATGTTGGTAACTATGTGAAGGGTGGGTGTCAGGAGGTGGAGCCAAGCTCTGCTCAGTGTTTGTCTAATGATAGGACGAGGACCAGTGGGTACAAGCTGGAACATAGGAGGTTCTACATGAATGTGTGATGGAACTTCTTCATGGTCTAGGTGATCCTGCTGTTGCAGGCAGATTGGACTAGATGATCTCTTTCAGGTCCCTTCCAATCCGTAATGATTCTATGATTCTATGGTGAAGGTGATGGAGCACTGGAACAGGCTTCCCAGGGGGGTTGTGGAGTCTCCTTCACTGGAGAGGTTTAAAACCCACCTGGATATGTTCCTGTGCGACTTGGTCTAGGTGATCCTGCTGTGGCAGGGGGATTGGACTAGATGATCTTTCAGGGTCCCTTCCAATCCCTAATGTTCTGTGATTCTGTGATTCCAGTCAGCAAGGGGACAAGATCGATGGAATGAGAGGAGTGAGAGCGAGTAAACAGAGAAAGACACAAGGTTAATTAGGAAAGACAGACAAAAGCATTGAACCTGACAGAGTGAAATAAAAGAAACTGGTAAACTGATTGTGTTTCCCATCACACAAGGGAAAATACATTACCTGTTTTACCTGCAAAACAGCAGGTAAGCCAATAATTCTAGCTTCGCAATTAGTCATTTGAGCAAAAAAAATGTTCCTTATGTTGTCCCAGATTTTGCACTGGCCTTGTCACGTTCAGGATGACCAGGGAAGATCAGGAATTTCCATTCCCTCTACACTCTAAAATATACTTTTCTCTTCCTGTGAACAATGGAAGTTTGTGGCATCATATCAGGTATGTGGCACAGAACAAGAGGCTTTCTAGTCCATTTCTGTTTCTATCAGGCTTTGAGGGGCAAATACTGGGCTTCATGGCTGCGCTGCTTTTGAACCACACAAAGAGGGCGAAGTCTGAATATTAGGAAGCCCTGATAATTTGAAATTTCTTGTCATCCAGCTTGACTGCCGTGTTTATTTTGTGTGACCCCCCCCTTTATGTTCCCATACACAATGTGCCTTCTTCCTGGGCACGTTTTGTGACCCCTACAAAGCGCGTGCAGAATGGACACCTCGCCGTGCCTCAATGTGCTCGTCGACAAGTTGGTGGGGGAATCGCCCGGACGTACAGCGCCACGCCAAGGTTTTGTCCAGAGCAAATTTTTGAAATGAGGCTTTTGTTTTTGCTGTTGTTTTTCTTTTAAATCTTTGAAAATAGGATTTGATGCTGATCTGCTGAAAGGCCTTATCCTGCAGTACTGCTGGCACTAAGTCACAGTGTAAACACAGCCTGGCGGTACAAGCCACAATGGACCACAGCTTGAAAAATTACTGGCCTAGCAGCCCAGGAGCAGGAGCTCTCAGACCTCTGCCTTTGGATCTCTTTTCTGTTTCCTTCCTGAATGTCATCGTGAACAGCACTAAAACCAACATCTCTTCTTGTTGCTTTTGCCTCTGTAAAGGAAGAAGTGCAAGCAAGGAACACGTGACGATTTTTCCCCTCTGTAAACTCTTAATCCACATGCTCGCCAGCCCGACCTTTCCTTCCTTCTCCTCTCTGCTCAGAGGCTTTCAGCTCTCCTTCGCCACATCCCTCTGCTTCTGTTAGCATTGCTCCTTTGTGCCTCATGTTGTTTCTCTTCTCAGAGTGGCCCGCTGATGTGCCCTCACGCTGAGCAGAGGGGCTGGAGTCAGCAAGAGCCCTGCCAGCACTGGAAGAGGCAATGCTGTGCCTGAATTCAGTGCCATGCTTGTGTTCACTGATTATCAAGAGCTGCTGGATCCAGCTGAGCCACTTCAGCTTGGTGTGACACAAAATCAGCAGGGTAAGGAGGGAGTCCCAAGCCCTGGTGTGCACCCTGATTCAGGAAAGCATCCCATGGCAGACATTGGCTTGCTTTTCTTCTGGCCAGAGGGGTCCTGATTTCCCTTGAGTCAGTCCAGCAAGACACTTGTAAGACGGTGTGTTTGTACGGCATCTCTTGCCCACCTGGCAGGAGACGGGGCTATGGGTTTGATCACCTGTGCTAGTTCCTTGGAGGCCCTTTAAAACACATCAGCCTAGGCTCCTGGTTGAGAACATCAGCCTGCAGGCTGAGAATGTCAGCCCTGCTGAAGGCTGGAGCATTTCACCTTCGTGTGAGACGCGAGTTGCTGTGTCTTAGCTGGGAGACACCGGCTTGTTTGTCTGTTGGAACATTTTTTCACATTTGTATGAGGTTCGTCAGCCCCCAGTGAGCTGGTGCTGAACATCGACTTTTTCCATCAGTAGTCTGCAGCCTGTTTACCATGAGGCTGGTTTTACTGTGCCACCACAGTTACCTGCAGGGGTAACAGTTCTGTGCCAGACTTTCCATCACTCTGATCATTTTTACTCTGTCCATATAACATTTTAGCATCTCGATTGCTTCTTGGGTTTGTGCAACATGTACATTTCCTCCCAAAAGTCATAAACAATTCATTCACCCTATTGAGACCGCTAACAGTAAATAGAGTTTGGTTTGAGTTTGTGTTTGGGGTGTTAATATCTTTCCCTAAAGGAAGGACTTTGGCCCAGTTGGTTCTGTCGGTTGATGTGGCACACAGCCTTGAGCTGTCTTGCGTACCTGTTGCAGGCAGATGGGCGTAGGTATGTCCTGCAACTGATGCTGGAGCAGGAGCTGTTAGCAGTGAAGAGGAGTAAAGGGGCTTGATAGGTGGTCAGTCTTAAATGTTTCTGATTCAATAATAATTTCTGAGGTGGTCAGATCAGGGGCTGCAATATTTATGATGGGATTGGGAGTGCCTGAGCGAGCAGTTCTCCTTCCAGCCACGCTAGTCCAAATTTCTTCCGTGGACAAATGACTGAGCCTAGCAAGAGCAAGGAAGAGCTATTAGCTCTTGATGATCTCGCTGGGGTGGGATTTCCAGGCTCTCTGCCACCTCACTTTTGTTCCCAGGAGAAGTCAGGTGTCCTTCCCCTGACTCAGCCCTGGGTAAACAAGTCACGATCTGTTCTCTGCTGGTAGTGCCACAAAGAGCATGCTTAAGGTAACACCCCCTTTTGGATAACACAAGTTAGTCTAAAAGACACCATGAGAATTGATAGAAACTTTTCATATCAAAGAAATACAATTATTTACTTGTAGTAGAAATCAGCAAAACCTTTTAAAGAACCTTCAAACAAAATATATATATGATTATTGATTCATCTTACAGTATTTTATTTGCTGTAGGAGTTTATGAATATAGTGATTGGCATGCGTGTCTTTCGGAGAACTGGGGCATCAGCCTGTGTGCTTTCTACCTTGGCCTGAAAAGTCTCAAATGTGTAGGCACTGTTTGAACACCTTCCCACAAATGGGTTTCACTTTTGCACTCTCTCAGAGTGTTCCTTATGGTGCTGTGGGGTTCCCATGTTGAATGTCTGTGTTGCATTCTTTTAGACCTGTCCTAGAACAGCTTCATTCTCTTTCACTCCTACTGGATTCTATTTGTTTGGCTTAATTTTTACCTTTTACCACTGGCTCTGCAAATAGAAATTGGTGTCTATCTCCAGCTTGAGCTAATGTTTTTTCCTCACATGATGTGACTCTTCCTGCTAGAGCACTGCTTTGTCATGGTAAATTATACGTAGCTCAGTGTCTGTGGATTTCTGTGCCTGAGGTCGCAGAGTTCCTTCACTGTTTTCCTTAGAGTCTAGCACTTTTCATCAAACTTTTCTTCCTTTTGCTCCAAAGAAGGCAAATGCTGTCCTTCTTCTTCCTTAGCTCCTTCTCTGCAGATCTCACAGAAGGGTTTTTTGCAGTAACATCCATGCAAGCTCTTTATCCAGAGCGTGTGCTGAGGGATATCACAAAACAGTTTTCAGTGAGAAGTGGGAATCTGAGAACGGTTATATTCTCCTTTCGACTCTTGACTCTGGTTGTTTTTCTCAGCTATGGTGTGAAGGTTTTGTGGTGTGATTACTCTTATGTGCTGTGACTTATTTTGGCTTTGGGCTGGTGAGCTGCAGGCTGCTCAGATGGGTCAGTGCCACTAAAGGCTTGTCTGGTGGACTGGAGACACTGACAGGACTGCTCTTTGCTGGACTGCAAGAGCTCTGCCAGTACTCTGCTGTGTACCTGAGCCCATGTTGTGTTGAGCAGCTGGAGGAAGTGTCTTCTTGTTCACCAAGTAGAAATTTCATGAGAGGAAAGTTGCTATTAGGAAAGGATGGATGAGTCAGGACGTCATATTCATATGTGTGGAAACAAACTTCTTTTTACAGGTAAGACAATCTTTTTGATAGGCCAAGGGAGGAACAGAGCCAATGTTTGCTCCTGGAGGAACGTGGTAAGGGAGGCTCATAAAGAGCCTTTACCATAGCCCTTGTGATACCGGAGAGCCTCTGGGCATAATCCCATTAGCTGTTGCAGATACTGTTTATGGAGTCCTCGCTGCTGCAAGAGGGAGATGAGCTCTTAGTCCATTTCTGCTCTAACCACAGACCAGACAAGGCAAAGGGGATTAGGAAGAGGAAGCTGTGCTCATTCCACTGATGGAGAAGTTCCACCTCCGAAAACTGAGTTGCTGAAGAGTGGAGTGATGTTCCTGCTGAGCTACACCAGCCCTTCGTACGTGCCCCCACCCACTGCTGAAACAGTCCAAGGACTGCTTTGTACATGGAATAATTGAACAGATGAGCTGAAGAAAATAATGTTTCGTGGACATTCCAGATACCCAAATGATAATTGCTGCCTTGTGAGCAAGGAGTTCTTGCAGTGACAAAGGGAGAAGCAGATCAATGCTGAGTAAACATTGATGTACATCGCTCTAGTCTAGAGCAGTAGGACAAAAGATGAAGTAGAAGCTGCAGTCAAAAAGCTGTAGCACCATGATGAAAAGCGTCGTGTCCTCATGCGCTTTAAAGTGACGGCATAAGCTCTGGTCCTAACTTTCAGAAGGGGGTGCTGTTACCTCATCTGATTTCTTTGTATTTTATAAGTATATCTGTATGTCTGACATGCATATGTATGTCTGCGGAAACCCACTGAGGTTTCCAAAGCAAGCTGAAGCATTTGCTTCCCTCTGCCTTCTGCTTCACTTCCTTTTCTTTTCGAAAAATGGTGACGAAGTTACTGCTTTGTTTGATTTAATGACTCACTAGTGCAATATGCAAAAATAATGTGGTAGAGTGCCTGCTGCATGGGAGAAGTATTGCAATTCTTGGAAAAGGAGAAGCAGAGAGACAAAAGGAAGAAAAAGCACAGCAAGCTGAGCCATTTACTTCATACTGTACGGTGCACAGAAATGCCTACTGTCCAGTACAAGTGAGATCAACGCATTAACACGAGGTGGATACGAGAAATGCGGGGCTGAAGCACTGTTATATTAGTGCACAAGACTATTACATGTTATGATACTATTTTACTGAGCAGAAATGTGACATTTTAGATTTTTAACCTGGAACAGTTTAAAACCTGTCTGGATGTGTTCCTGTGCGGCTTGGTCTAGGTGATTCTTCTGCGGCAGGGGGATTGGACTGGATGATCTTTCGAGGTCCCTTCCAATCCCTAATGATTCTATGATTCTGTGAACAGGTTGCCCAATGAATTTGTGGCTGCCCCATCCCTGGGCAAGTGTTCAAGGCCAGGTTGGATGGGGCCATGGGTAGCTTGATCTAGTGAGGGTGTCCCTGACTATGAAGGGGGTGTTGGAACTAGATGACGTTTACGGTCCCTTCCAACCCTAACCATTCTATGATTCTATGAATATTAACTCTGAAAAGTAAAAAAAAGTCTGGATATTACAGTAGTATTGCCACTTATTTTTAACTCCTGAAACTGGATATGAAAATGAACTCGATAATTTCTGACATCATTTGGCCATTCATTGAATTTGCACCTCTAAATTAAAAGACAAGAGTTGTGTATCTCTGTCTTGAACACATAGCTAGTGAATGTGACTGACTTTCTTTTTCTCACACCTGTCTGCTCCTGCTAACACTTAGAGGACTTTCTCACTTCTTTCCTGCTGAAGTCCTGCTTTGGAAAATAACAGCTGGAACTGCATTCTCTTTCTTTTCATTGGGGAAGATGAAGCTCAGATACTCAATACTCCAACTAGACTGGACACAGCAAGCATTGAATGCTGTGCAAGCAAAGGATGCTGCTTAGGCTGCAAATTTCCCCCAGCATCTTTAGCAGCTGCTGGAGCAGGAAGGCTTTCTCCCGTGGCAGGTATTCATGACTATCCGTGAGGGAACCTGACACAATTTGTTTATGGCCACAGCTGTACCTTTGAAGAACAGCTCGCCTTCATGTTGTTGGTTTGCGTGGCTGTGACTGTTCCTTACAGGTCACCATCCTGACACAGAGGCCAAAACACAGCCTTGGTATTACCTGGTAATAATTAAATGACATATCCTGCCGTATTCCAATTAGCAGCAGGATTCTGTTTATTTGGAGTGAAGGCCATAGTCATGTTCTGGGTCTTAAGGGTGAACACAGACACTACTTTCTGTACTGTGGAACACAAGTGGTAATTTCATACAAATGATTACAAAGTAAGGGACATAGAATCATAGAACCATTTAGGTTGGAAAAGAATTCTAAGCCCACCAAGTCCAACCATTAACCTAATTCTGCAAGCCCACCATGAAACCATGTCCTTAAGCTCCATATCTACAGGACTTTTAAACACATCCAGAGATGAAAAATCAATCACTTCCCCCCATGAATCCTGTTCCAATGCCTGATAACCCTTTCAATGAATTTTTCCGCAAAGTCCAATCTAAACTTCCCCTGGCACAACTTCTTGGGAGGAGAGACTGACCTCCACTTCGCTACAACCTTCTTTCAGGAAGTTGAAGAGAGCAATAAGATCTCCCATGAGCATCCATTCCCTCAGACTAAACAGCTCCAGCTCTCTCAGCTGATCCCTATGAGGCTTGTTTTCCAAACCCTTCCCCAGCCTTGTTTCCCTTCTTTGGACCTGCCCCAGCACCTAAACGTCTTTCTTGCATCGAGGTTCCCAAACCTGAACGCAGTACCTGAGGTGTGCTCTGCCAAGGGAGTTTTAGGCTGGATGTTAAGAATTTCTTCACTAACAAGGCTTATCCAACTTAGGAATAAACTGACCAGGGCAGTGGTGCAATAATTTTTAAAGACCCCTGGGAGTCTTTAAAAGGCATTAGACACAGTGGTGAGGGACTTAGTCTAGAGGTGACCTTACAATGCAGGGTTGAGTGTTTGACTTGATGGTCTTAAAGGTCTCTTACAACCAAAGATTTTCTGTGATACCATGTGGCATCTCCAGTGTTCAAGTTATCTCGTGCTCGTGACAGCAGAGTAGACAAAAGTTGCTCAAGGTGTGCACCTGGTTGTGGAGAGCTGTTTCCCATCACTGACAGTGTCAAAGGATGCAGGAACTAGACCTTACCAGAGGCCCTGACTGATAGAGGAGGGGCAGGAAAAGTAGGTGAGTCCATGTTGGAGAAGACTGATAGAAATCCCCCTAGGTTCTCGAGCACAACCCAAAGATGTCTTCTTACTGCTATTGTCACCTCTTTCAGTCACACCAGAATCTTGATCATAATGGCCTTTGTGGTACAGACCACACAACTCAATGCATAAAGCTAGCACAGCATCTGCTTTCCTCTCTGCCACCTATTCGTTCTTCTGCTGTTGGCTTCAGCTGCACCTTGCGTTGTTGTGTGCGTGTGTCACATATCAGGTGAGATAGTCAGGCCCCTCATGTTTGACTCTTCTTTACTACAAGGCTGAGTTCACAGCATATAGAGTCCCTGAAACTGAGTGTAAAGTGATTTCAGACACCTTCCAGCATTTTACCAGCACATAAGCAGTTAGCTGCCTCTGGAAATCCTAAGCTACACACAATGGGAGACGGTAACCTCTTGTGCACAGGATTTAAAACTATAGGATCATTGACCTTGAATGGTGTGTGTAGCCTGGGAAATCTAGAGTTAAGCAGCTTGCAAAACCATAAAAGCCAGCCAGCAATCTGAAGAACAGAAGCCTTCTTCTAGTTTTCCTGCTGGTATTCAATGTTGTTTCGAGTCAAAGTACAGGTAGCACTTGAAGAATGACAGATCTTTATATACCAGTACAATGAGATTATGCTTCATGACCCTACTGCTTCTGACTTTCACATTGGAGAATACGATTCTGATATTCATTTGAACAATCCACTACAATATAAATGAAAAGATGGTTTTTAAATGATTTTTTTATTAATTGCACATTGTAACTGACTCACAGGAAAAGAAGGGTGGTAATGAAGAAAGTCAGAAATAAAAAGGGACCCACAATCTCAATGTGTGTTGGTACTGAAGAAATTACAAATAACATAATGTAAAGCACATAAAATTTTATTTCTCTTACTAGGTTTACTCTTATAATATTTTCACATTTTAAAAATACAATTTTAGAAAAAAATGAACTATGGCTTTTTGCAGTGATAGGCGACAGGTCAGAAAAGCATTTCAGAATAATTTTACACCTTTTAACCTTAAAAAATACTTTGCTGACAATTGAGAAAGGGCCTTAAAAGAAGCGCTGATAGGCATTCTCACAGCAGGGTTGCCATGTCCCATCACATAGCAGAGGGTTTCTGCATAATGTATCCTGTAATAAGAAGTACACTGCAAATCACAAGGCTTGAGTAGCAGTTCTAAGAAAGTAATCCTTGGCATGAACTGCTATTAGTGATGACACTGAAAGTTTGTTACATGAAACTCTTCCGAAGACACAAAGAAGGCAAACTGGTTGAAATTTTTATTTGAGCCTTGGAAGAACTACTTTGTCGGAGAAATTTGTCTGCATTTAAACCCAGATTTGGTGTTTTCAGATTTTTTCATTTTTGCCTGCGCTTGGACAAGCTTGTTAGATGAAAACTGCAGAATTTAGACAAATGAAGGTCACTTTTCCCTCATCCTGTGCCGCAAGTGGCAATTGTTCAAAAAGTGTCTACCAGTTCCTGGTGTTAATTACGAATGCTAATGCAGTCAGTGATCACCGAGAGTCGCCGTGTTGCAAACCCTTTACAAATGGGGTACAAAATTTCCAGTATAACAAAGGGTAAATTAGTCCATCAAAGCGTGGTAAGCTACACTCATGTTTTAATAGCCAGACAAATCAAACAGGGATACAAGTCTGGAATAAACTTCCTTTTTGAAATTAATGTTAATTTTCATCTGAAACTGTAAATAAAAGAAAACGTGAAGGGGCCATTTCCAAGCAAGTTCTTTTCAGTGTTAATGATGCAAATCAGTCAAGTTTCTCAGTCCCTGGGGAATCTTTTTGTCTTTTTCATTTCCATAAGAATGATTTTTAGGTGATTAAAATAAAAATCTAATGGAAATAAAAATTCTTTATACCTCTCTCACAATGCAGTTTAGTAGATAACTGAAAAAAAACAGAGCCGGAATTGGCTTTGGGACTATAATAAACCTTCCTAGGAGAAGATTTGCCACAAGATGTTTTTATATTTCTAATGGAGACATTTTCTGTTGTCTTTAATAGTATCTGAGAGAAGTCGCAGTCATCCGAAAGCTTGATGTTTCAATGTATCTCTGGCATTTTCTCAGTGGCTAGTAATGGGCAATGAAACCTTTCATTGTGTTGTTTTCTAAGCGATCGGTTGAGAAATAGCAACCACATCATAATCAGAAGTTTGCCTTCAATATTTTTGGCAAATGGGTTTTTTGAGAGCTAGATTCTTCTTGAATATCAAGGGCCGGACTGATAGTGTAACGCCAGAGAAGCACTGGTAATTTGAAATTGCTGTTAATCCCATCCTTTCTCCAGAAAGAAACCACTTGAGTGACTCCTGAAAGGGCTGCCATTAAACTGTAGCTTTGCTATAAGCTCTGTTTAAGGCAGGATACACCACAGAGTGGTTTGGGATCTGTTTTACTAGTCTTCTTTTTCCAGGGAACAAGGAGCAGCAAAATGGAGATGTCTACCTCCTCCAATGGTGATGTGTAGTGGAAGGACCAAACTATGCTCTATGAATGAATCAAAGAATGCTAGGAGTGGGAAGGGACCTAAATCAACTAGTCCAGCCCCCTGCTAGAGCAGGATTCCCTAGAGAAGGTTGCACAGGTACATGTCCAGATGGGTTTTGGGTATTTCCAGAGAAGAAGACTCCACAAGATCTCTGGACAGCCCGTCCCAGTGCTCTGTCACTCTCACCATCAAAAACATGTTCCTTATGTTTCAGTGGAACCTCCTATATTGCAGTTTATGCCTGTTGTTCCTCGACCTGTCATTGAGCACCACCAAGAGGAGTCTGGCCCCAGTCTCCTGACACCGTTTAGATATTTATAAACATTAAAGAGCTTCCCCCCTCAGTCTCCTATTCTTGTCCTGACCCACTCTGCAGAGAAAGTAGCAATGGCCCAGGCTCTGCTCATACACAACACGCGAGCACACGCGTGCACATAAACACATGCACTCACACACACGTCCCCATGCAACAGAAGACAGTGGAAGCCTGTGGAGGAGGTAGGAGAGCATCATCCCTGCCACCTGCCTTCCAGCATGCAACACAACTCGTCCCCACACTGCCAGGGGAGGGCAGATAAGAGTGATGCCCATGGAGGGCACTTGTGATGCCTTTGTGCACATCCAGGAGCTGCTGATGGATTACATGACCAGGATCAGAGGTGACATGAAAGGGAATAAGCTCTAGTTTTCTAGGCAGTGCTCAGCAAAAGCTCTTCATCCTCATGTTCACTAGGTAATACAGAGCACTCAGGCCCAAGGAAAGAAGCAAGACTATCTCTTGTATGTGCTGAAAGCCACAGCCTCCACTGAGAGCAGAGCAGGGATGGCAGTCAGAAGGTTATCTGACACAGGCAGAGAGCTCTGCTAAGAGCCCTCAGAAATCAGGGCGAGGGACTGGATTGATTCTTTCTGCATCCGCAATTCAGCTGCTATGAGCCACCAAGGAGACTTCCTTGACCTTCTTGGTCTTAGGCCTGGACTATGGGGGCATGAACAGAATTCTAGGTCTGGAGCGGATGGTGAGTGACTGTCCAGGGCAAACACATAAGTATTTCTTGCCTCTGTGACTCTGGGAAGTGAATTCCCCCTTGAACCTCTCCTATCACAGTATCACAGTATCACAGTAATGATAAGGTTGGAAAAGACCTTAAAGATCATCGAGTCCAACCTAAATCCAAATAAACCCAGTAAAGCTAACATCTAACATCTAGATGGATCTAACATCTACCATACCCCTAGCCCTGAATGGAGGGTTCCTCAACTCCAAAGGGAGAGATCCATTAAGTGTTTCTGGCCTTGGTGAAATCAGAACATTTCCAAGCTCTGCCATTAGCAGACATAAGCAAAGACCACAAAACATGAGATGGGATCTAAAATCTCAAACCAAAACAAATAGTTCTTTTCAATGTTTTTTAATCAACAGTACTTTTAAGTACTTCTTGATGTTTACTTATTTGGTGCTGACTTATTAACTGTTATTTGATGTCTGATATTAATGGCAGAAAGGTGACTGTCTCCCAGCTGCTCTCCAGATACTCAGGACACTTCATTTTTTTGTTCCCCTGCTTCTGAGAGCCCCCCGAATCACCTGAATCCAAGAGTCCAAGCTGGAGGAAGAAGTACCATGTACTGATGAAACAATGGGTTGTGGCAACAGCACAGTCCATCAGTTTAATGCCATGGACTAAATGGACTAAATTCCATGAAAGCTCTTTGAAAACTTTATGGGAAGAAATGGATGCTATGGAGAGCTCCTTTCTACACCACACTGCACTTCATAACGGGTTCTGAGCATTATGCCATGCCCCTACATCTCCACACAGTGTATGGGAGCCCCCAGAGCAACCCACACTGCTTGCCAGGACCTGCAGGGAGAGAGGAATCATACAATCATTAGGGATTGGAAGGGACCTCGAAAGATCATCCAGTCCAATCCCCCTGCCACAGCAGGATCACCTAGACCAAGTTGCACAGGAAAACATCCAGGCAGGTGAAGGAGACTCCGCATCTCCCCTGGGCTCTGTCACCCTCACGGTGAAGAAGTTCCTTCTAGTATTTATGTCGAAGGATCAGAGCAAGGTGTTCCCCAAAGCACCTTCCCCTGACCATCAGGAGATCAGCCCTGCCTGCCAGGCACAGCTCAGCCTCACCAAGGGACACAGCCAGTCTTTTATATAAACCTTTATAGACATCTATTATCCAGTGCATTTGCCCAGGATTTAGCAGGCTCCAGACCCTCCTCTTACTGGGAAGACCTTCTCCCCATTCCCAGGGTGTGCTTACTGCCTGGCTAAGGCTTGCTTGCTGGATTATTGCCACCAGGCATCCAGGCATTCCCTTGTCATGGCATGCCAGAGAGAAGGAGCATGACCCTGTAGCCTAGGGTGAGTGAGGAAACCTGGGATCTACTTATGTTAGAATGAAAGATGTGAGGAGTAAAATAAGCTCTGTTCACACCTGTTCTGCTGAGGAATAAAGAAATAGAGAGTTTGGTTCTGCTTTAGGAAACGTGAGACACGGATTTGACTTCTCTCGAAAAGAGGGAAGATTGTACTCACATCTTTCATCACCCGGGGACAAAGAAGAGCACTGTAGGTACTGGACAAATAGTGATACTGGAGAGGTACAGATGCTGCATTTTGCAGGGATCCCAACCTACCCAGTACATAGGAAAAGGTCTTAAGCCTTTGCTGGATGCAGATATGCTCCATTTTGAGACCCCAGGCTTTGAGAACATTACATGGAAGGGGATCTCGGTGGCAACGTGTGAGAGTCCTGTTTGGTCCAAGACTTATTTTATTCTGGGGTGCTCACATTTCTACATCAGTTCGTGTCAGCTGTGCTATATTCAGTGACACTTTCTGCAGGTTTGCTAGGCCTGTTTTCAAGAACAGGCTCCATCACTGCCCAGTGACATCTATGAGTCTGCAATCCACAATGCCACATCTGTTCCCTGGAAATGCTGTCGGCTCATCTGCTCAGAAACCTCTTTCAGACCAGCTACCTGCATATCTGGTTCCCTGCTTCCAGCCAGTGCTTACTGCTGCTCAGAGCCTGAGGCAGAGCTGCTTCTCCTGGATGCCCCTGAGCTGTTGAATCCCTTGGCAATGACCACATGCACACCCACCCAGCCACGTGCATGCTGTGTGAGCACTTGCTGCTCAAGAGATGAAGCGGCTCATGGTGTCTGCCTCATTCATTCCCTGGGCAATTCATTAACTTCTCTGTGCCAGTTTTGTGGGAGATATCCCCATGTCCTGAGTGGGTTCTTTGGCTAGTGAGCCAGAGAAAAGGCAAAATGGGGTCATACAACAAACCAGAGCTTGCTGGAAGTCGAAGTTTTCTTCCTCTACCCTCTACTCCAAAAGTGAATCTAGACTTTCCTCATATGAACTCCAGAAGTGTTTGCAAAGTAAATTAAAAGAGGACCATTTTCCAAACTACTTCACTTGGATCAGAAAAGCAAGTGGCATGGCATCTTTTGGAGCAAACTAGGAAAATTCTGCAAACACTGATGTTTCTCCAGGGCCAAAGAGCCTCTACTCAGGAACTGCAGTTTTGACCTTAGGCATCTTAAAATGCCTTTGTGCTGTTTCAGAGGTCTAAATTCCATCTGACTCCACCAGGCTGTATGGAGAACCCTCCTGAGGAGAACTCCAAGGTGCACCTCCTCATACAACCTCTGAAAAACTTGCATTTGGGAAAGATGTCACTCTCCTCCTCATCATCCTCCTTCTCCGCTTCCTCATCCTCCTCCTTCTTCTCTTCCTCCTCCATCCTGCCGCAGGACTCATTGTCCGCCGGCGGCAAGGCATAAAGGAGTTAACGAAGGAGCCGGCGAGGAGGTATGACCGGGTGATGTCAGAATATTTCCAGCCAAAGAATGTGTTGGGGGGCGCTGGCCGGGCGCTGGGGTTGGGGCTGGCGGCCCCCGGCCCCACCCCGACATTCTTCTTGTCCGGTTCCCACAGGCGGAGAGTGGCACGGGGGGTCAGAGTGGACGAGCACAAAGGGAGACCCCCTGCTGCCGGGGCCATCGTGCTGGGCTGTCACTGCTACTAATTCATGACTTCACCTTTAATCTCACTGATCCATTATAGGTTAAAAAGAGACCCATTTTACAGCTGACAAGATTGAAGCGAGTGCAACCCAGGAACTGGGAGGGGGGAGGAAAAAAAAAGAAAAAGCGAGGGGAAGGGGAGAGAGAAGTAACCCCCGCTCAAGTTTGTACTATTAGGACCCATCTGCTAAAAATAGATTTTGTGCTTTTACTTGCCCCTTCCCTTCCCCGTGAGGATATGGATTTTAAGAGGGGTGCTGATAAGTGCAGGTAATTCAGAACTGGAGCACACGGGTTCCAAGGAAAAAGGGATGGGAAAGGAAGGGGGAAGGAGGAAAAGAGAAGGAGTAAGATTTTAGGAGCAGGGCTGCACAATGGCAAGGATGGGAAGCATTCCGATGGCTTAGTGCTGCTTTGGAGCATGTTTTCTGAGGTCATCATGGGGAAATGACTGAGAAATGTATGAAATGCTGATGTCAAAGGTAAGCTGATCAAATCCACATCGATTCAGCAGAGCAATAAATATACGTGTGTGGCACATACAGTATGGTCATAGCGACATGAATACTTAATGAACGTGCAGAAATCATTAGACCTTTTGTGCTGGGAGCTGCAGATGAAGTCTCCAGAAATAATTCTGCTTTTTATTTTCATTAGTAGGGTAATTGCTTTCAAATTCTCCTTTAACAAAGATTTTTATGCTCTTAGTCTGAGGCAACTAAAATGCAGGTTCTCAGTGAATTTCAGGAAAAAAGCAAATAGGAAAGAAAAAAGTAAATAGGAAAGAAAACAGTGTAGTCTCTAAAAAAAAAACCAGAGAGATAGCAATTTGCTACAGACCTGTGAAATGTTTAGCAAATGTATTTAAATTTCTTTAGCATGAAGCTAAGTTCTTGCATTTCCTGGCTTTGTCCTGTCCGAGCAAGCATGCTGTGTGCCACATTGGTTCAGGGAGCTGCAGTTTCAGCCCTTAAGTGTGTTGCTTTCTCCATTGGCAATTTGACAAATAATTGTAAATTCAGAAGCACTTTCATTAAGCAATTCCACCAAACTAATCCATACCTCTTCCTACTGCCCTGGTGCTATCTGAGAACACTGAAGCCTAAGGAGACTGCTGGATCCTTCCTGTCTTTTCCACCTGAGCAGCTGGAGCCACATTTCACAAGGTTTTGCAGTGTGAGTATGCAAACATCTCCTGCCAAGACGTGTGCAGTTTGTGCATCTGCTACGACACCTTGTTCCTTCCTTTCTCCCCTCCTTGCAGAGGAGCTCTGGAAGTCACCTGAACTGTGGTTTTGTGAGTATTCCATTGCCACGAGGCAGTGGAGGAGAGCAGGGAGTGTTTACTGTAAGATTCAAAGCGCTTCCTGAAATTTGTAAAAATTTTTGGGTTTCTGTGATTTCTGGACAAAGTTTGAGAGGGAGATCAGCTGCTGGTGTCTTTTGTGGGCAGGCAGAGAATGGGGACCTTCACAGGAGGCACTCTGTGAGTTGAAGTCAGCGATGAAAGTCCTATTGAAAAGAGACTTGGATCAAATCAAAACTGATTTCCTAAGAGTGACACTGCCTGCAAATGGAGGCAGATTGAGGTCTGTAACTGGCCAGCGCTTTGGACACATTCTGCTTACTTTAGTCACACAAAATGACGTATTGATGCAAGTTTCCAGGATCCAAACAGGCAGCCCTTTCATAGGCAAAAGCCCTAATGAAGTCACTGGCAAGCAGCCTCGCTGGCTTAAGGCCTGCAGGCTATTTCCCTAGTCAATACACTGGACCTAATCTTATACCCCTTGAGCATCAAACCCCATGTGTGTTTTCTGCAAGTATTTGTTCTCTTTCTGCAAAAGTGCAAGATTTGTGTGCTGCAGAGAGCAGTGTCAATGAGCAGCTGCTTCTCCTTCAGCATGAGTTGCTCAGTATATAGACTTCATCTGCTGCTAGTTGGGCAAAACCAAACCGTGAGGCCAAGGCTTGGAACAGTGAGGACCTAGACTACCAACTATGAATCTCCTATTTGGATTCCTAAGTGTGTGTGAAAAACGAGACAGGCTTAAACTAGAAGTGTTTAAAAAGAGTTTCAGAGCCTATTTTGAAAACAGGTATTTTTACCTGGGTATCTTCTGCCTGCCTCTGATTTAGTGGAACACATTAACTCGTATTGTAAGTTGACTTTAATCAATGGAGCAATCTTAACAATGAGTGAGAGTTATCTTGCAGAGTGGGTTTTGTTAGCTCTTTGTAAGCAGAGTCAATCAACTGGATTTATTTTTCCTGTTTCTGAGAGTGTTAGAAATATAGATTGGAATGGCAGTTTCGTGTATTGCTGTGGTTCCAAACTGCTGTAAAATACTAAGTTAGCGTGACATCAATCATAAGGATGTTTCCAGAGGGTGCTTTCTTTTAGGTGAGGAATCCATCTTCTTTCTTTCTTTCTTTCTGAATTTTTAAAATAGTTTTTCCCATGAGTGAATGTTACAATGCAATGCCCAGGTAATAAATTAAAAAGCAGCTTTTAAAGACAAAAATTTACCATCTCCTTCTTGATATACCTTAGAAAATGCTAGAATGAATGAAATCCTCAGCTAAAACATGTTTTCTTCTGAGTTTTGTACAGCTTCTGCAATACACCTGTGGGCAGGTGTTTGGAGGGAGCCAGGAAAGCAGCCTCTGCCTATGTTGGCTGAATTAAAGCTGAACTGCTGGACTGGATGGCAACAGCTTGGCCTGTAAGTAAAAGAAGAGGGAAGAGAGATGATCAAAAATAACCAATGAATTATGAGCTCTCCCTGTGACTGCATCTCTTTCACTCAGTAGGATGGGTGCTTGCTGTCCGTACAAAAACAACCATGGAGGCTCTGCCATTGGTTGCTTCCATCTCTGGCTGCTATAGAAGAGATCTGGTCTGCGTCTTCAGGCAGGCTCACAGCTCAATCTCACACCCAGAGCTGAAAATACAAACACCTTGAATGTCATTTGTACCTTTAAAGGGAAAAGGTACATTGAAAAATCCTCAGAGCTGGGCTCCCTTTCCCTGAGGCTCTCTGAGAAATGGAGCTATAAACTTTGAAAGATGCACATTTTGAAATACAAGCTATCCTAGACTATAGGCAACAGAGATCACAGTTACATCAGACAGAGGATTGGAGTCTCAAGCATATCTGAAATAGTGCCCCTTAAATATTAAAAGTGCCCCTTAAATATTTATCTGTTTGGGAACTGACTTCTTTTGACAATCTTCATCCACGTTGTCATTGCACCCGGGTGGTCATTGTGCTTGGTGTGGTACAACTAAATCTGTGATGTTTGGTGCCAGTCAACTAGCACCAGATCTTTATCACGACAAGCTCACTGTACCGCATTCAGCATGCTGAAGGAGTTATCTTCCTATCTGCTTTTTTAAGATGAAATGGATCCATTGCAAGCCCTATAACGAGGAGCCACTCACAGGGTGAGAGTATAAGCAGTGCAGTTTTAAAATGATATTGTACATGTCTCATGACTCTTACAATTAAAGCCACAGGTATGAAAAGATGCTCTGTTTTTATGCAGCACTGCCGTGGAGATAGGGCAGGATTTTCCTTGTGTTTGCCAAGGGATGTGTGCATGGCTTAATTAAATATTACTATTATATTAGGGCTCTTTCTTTTTCAAAATAAAATCAAGGACACTACTGAAGACAGGGATGTTCATGCACACAAATCTGTGTCAGAGTCCTCTCGGCAGTAAGAGCTTTTGCACAAGCATCTGATTTTTAACAAAGAGAGAAGAAAAGGTCTGAGGAACAGCTGGCTGAATAGAGGCAGTGGCATGGAGGGTGGGAAGTGGGACCAAGACAACATTAAATGAAGAAACAGTTAAAAAGGTCAAGCACTTGTTCAGGATTTCTAAGTACAGATGTAGTTCAAGCAGTGCATGCATGAGGTGAAAAGTGTAATGCCTTCTTCCCAGTTGTTTTCTTTTTCAGTCCTTAATTCTTTTTGCCATCTCATCAATACCACTGAGGGAAATCTGGCTTGCAGTGGCAAAGAGCAAATGTGGCCTCAAAGGTATGTGGTGAACAGAAAGGAGCATCATATTCTGGACCAGGTTTAGGGGAACACTGCGTGCAGAGAGCAGTATGTTTCATGCAAATGCAGTTGGGAATAGATGGTGGAGAAAGAGGACCCTCCTTCATCTCTCCTTTCACTCCAGAGACCCCCATCTCAATCAGGGCTATCCAGGTATGTTTGTACCCGCTGTCTAAGTGAGCTGGGGCAACACACTCATGGTGATCATGAATGTCCAAGCTCCAGAGTTTGCAGAGCAGCTGCAGTGGCAGAAGCAGAGCGTTTCCTGCCTCATGGGTGGTTCACACGAGCGGCTTGCGTGTTGACCCCTGTGCTGAGGCTGTGTGAGAGCAGAAGGCAGGTGCACCTGTGTGTGGTTGAAGGGACTATGAGGGGAATAGAACAAGGAAGTTGTCGCGTTGGGGGTTGTCTAGTATTCCTTGGACTGCTTTTAACAACTGTAAGACTAAATTTGCTGGAAATGGAAGAAGGAAAGCCAATAGGTACTTTGCTGCTGTTGCAACTCCAGTACCTGGCTCCTTCAGGGATCCCCTTCAGCACCAGTGTACCCCATCACTGCTTCTTTTTAAACTTACTTTTTAAAAAAATACTGTCCCAAACACTGTACAGTAGTATTTATATTCTTCTCTATCCTCTTCCTGCTGAGCATATATTACTTTGCTCTGAGATATTTTCCCTTGGTGCACAGTTCCTTGGCATGTGGTCCCCTCCTCCTCTGAACCTCCTGCCTTGTAACCTTCTCCAGCTGGCAGTTTCAAGCCTCTCTGTTTTCTGCTGCTTGGATCGTACTTGCATCGCTCTGAAACAAAACAGTGCCATGGTGCAATGTCAGTGAAGTCTTAGTGAAGAAGCAAGAGATGTATCTGACACTTTCCTGCACCTGTAAGTGACTCACATGTGGAATCATAGGATCATAGGATGTTAGGGGTTGGAAGGGACCCAAGAGATCATCGAGTCCAACCCCCCTGCCGGAGCAGGACAAAATCCTTCTACCTTTTGCTGGGACTGGTTGCATCAGGTGACAGAGCTGCTGAGACTGGGTTGTCCAGGCTTGACTAGGTGGTGAATAGAGTACCACAGGTTTGAGAAATGAGTGTGATTACACACTGGCCTAATGGCTGTGTACATGCAATTCTGAATTGCTCCCGCATTTCTCTGGCAACACGCAAAGGAAACAGATTATTTGAGTAGGTTTTTTTAATCATAGAATCAGTAGGGATTGGAAGAGACCTTGAAAGATCATCTAGTCCATTCTTTCTGCCACAGCAGATCACCTAGACCAAGTCACACAGGAACGCATCCGGATGGGTTTTAAACATCTCCAGAGAAGGAGACTCCACAACTCCCCTGGGCAGCCTGTTCCAGTGCTCTGTCACCTTCACTGTGAAGAAGTTCCTTCTCATATTTATATGGAACTTCCTATGTTCCAGCTTACACCAATTTCCCCTTGTCCTATCACCAGATGACATTTAGAAGAGCCTGGCTCCATCCTCCTGACACCCACCCCTCACATATTTATAGGCATTAATGAGGTTACTCCTCTGTCTCCTCCTTTCCAAGCTAAGGTCCCTCAGCCTTTCCTCATAAGGGAGGTGCTCCACTTCCTTAATCATCTACATGGCTCTATGCTGGACACCCTCCAGCAGCTCTATGTTCTTCTTGAACTGAGGGGCCCAGAACTGGCCACAATACTCCAGCTGTGCACAGAAGCACAGAAGCACAGCTGTGAGAAGCACAATACTTCTCACTGGTGCAGAGCAGAGGGGGAGAAGCACCTCTCTCGACACAAACAAGTTGATTATTTAATCCCCACACTAACTGCATTGCACCTGATACAGTTACATCAGGACTTCTTTTGGGTCAAGACTGTTATTCATCTTAAGGCCAGGGATGCATTTAAGCATCACCAAACAGCGCACACCACCAGACTGATGTGTCGTGCATTTCCCACCCTCTCTAGATTGTTTCTGCCCACCTCATGCTCTTCAAACTGCAATGCAAAGCCCATATGCCGCAGTGTCAGGGAAAAACTCCCAGCACGGCATCTGGCCGAGTGGCAAATCCCAAGGCAGTTGGTGCGTTGGCTGTGGAGCTGCCTCTGCTTTTGTCATGTAGGGGGATTGGTGATGACACTGCCCCCTCACCCTGCAAAATGCTTTGGATTCCAAGGAATCACTATGTTTGTGTTTGTCAATAAGCTCCCACTTAAATCCCTCGTGAGGTTGTTGTACAGGGCTCCTTGATGGTGAAATAATGAGACTTTCTCAATGCCCATGTGTCTGGTTTTGGCAGAAACATGTGGGTTTACTTTAAAGTGGACTGTATCTTCGTACATACAAGTCACTGTGTACTGAGATTTCTTTCTCAGAAAACTCTTGAAGAGTCTTTGAAAAGGTCTGCTTTTTTTCCCTCCCTTGCTCGTGAGTGCACAAGCTACCTCTTGGTGAATAGGATCCATAATGCCTGGAGATATTTCAGATCAAGCATATGGTCCACTGAATATGCATGTAAGCAGGGCAGGAGGGAGCTGGGAGCTGCACCGGGGAAAGCATGTCTGGAAGTTAAGCAGCGCAGAGCTCAAAGGCAACTTTGATGTCCATTTTGGGAGATGTGACTGTCTGTTTCCTCTGCTAAACTAGCTACTGCAGAGCAGTCTGTTCTCGAAAGCACAGCCGGTCGGTTTAATCACCGAAACGTTTGGTCGTGACTTGCGTCAGACAGAATAATGCCGCTTCACTTTTGGTGTCCCTCCAAAGGTTTACTTTCACAACCAAAACCCAACACAATAAAATCCCAAGTTATTCAAAAGTACAGGAAGATAAGAAGCTTCTTCAACTGACAAATGACCAGTTCTTTGCTAGAAGCGAGGCTCGGGTGACTCTTCTTCACATTTAAATGAGAAGAATGCGAACTCTGGTAAGTTTTCCTTACCAGTGGAGATAGAGAAAGAGAGAAAGGACTGAATAGGAGCGATTGGGCATGAAGTAGTAACTATGAGGTCCTGGAGGCAGGAGAACAAGGGAGGGAAGGAAGAGAAAAGATAAGAGAAACCAGTAGAAAGGCAAGGGGGAGGAGGGGGGAAGGAAAGGATATGCAGTGGTTATTTATGAGTTACCGAGAAAACTGCAATACGTGTGTGTGTGTGTGTGTGTGTCTGAGAAAGACAATTCTGAAACAGAGAAACTGAGCCAGGAACCAGTTTCACCAAGAATGATCTTGGGGAGTTGTTGTGTGTCTAAGATCCGAATTGGTTTGGGTTTTGTTTGGTTTGGGTTTTTTGGTATAATTGCCACAGCACATTTTTTCATGCAACAAAATGCAGATGAATGTCTCCGTTACAAATGTTTCGAGGTTAATTTGTTCCATGGGCATAAATAGTATATTAACATAATATAGCATAAATAATAAATAAATAATAGCATAAATATCACGCTGCATTTAAGCCTTGTGCTTGCTGACAATCGTAGAGAACGGAATAAAGGGGCCTCCCTCACATACCTGCTGTGACAGCGCAGGAACGGCAGTGAAGCACACCATCATCAGCATTCCTTCCACCAGAAATACTCACTTGATAATCATTTTGGTAAGAGTACATGTGGGAAAAAAGAAAGATGCCTCATTACAGCATGTAATAGCTGTGAATAAACAGCACAGAATGGACCTCTTGGACCAGAGTCCCACAGGTATGTGTGTGGGTGTCCGTGAAAAATAACTGTGAAAGAACATGTTCCAATAAAACTTCTGCTTCAAAACCAACACCAGGCAGTAAGCCCCTCTGAATTCTTGGTGCCTGCCTGGGGCAGGAATGACCCTTTTGTCCTCTATCAGCATTCACCCACCTCTTAAGCCAGATGTAAAAGCACAAAAATGAGGAGAAGCAAGACATCAGTTCCATCTATCACCATCTCTGTCCAGTCACGTAGGCATTGCTGATCGTGTGCTTCCAAGGACAGTCTTTTCCAGTGAGTCTGCCCAGTGCATATTGAAGATACCAGCCCATTTATTATGACCAGTCCCCGGTCTGCACAAATCAGACAATCATAAATCATATCAAGAGGAGTGTTCCTGGGTGTATGAAATGCTTACATGAAACAGGATCATTTGCTTCTGTAGGAGTTTGTTTTATATATTCTTCTGAGGAAGGCCATTCATCTGTCTAAACTGTTCCTTACAGAAGCATGAGCTCTTGCGTGCAGGTCTTTTGGGAGGTAAGGAAGCCAGGTTTTTTTAAAAGTAACTAAAAGTGAGTAAGACAGTGAGCTCTTCCAACGGTTCTTAGCAGCAGGCTGGAGAACGAGCCTTCTGGCTGAGCTGCTCACTTTCAGAGGTTTCTTCCTAGGAAATTTCACAGCACAACAGAGACGAAAGCATTCAGTCCTTGGCCCATCTAAATGTGCTGGAAGGAAAATCAGCCTTTAGTCGAGTTTCTTTTTCTTAGATCACTTAAATGACTTTAAATTCTGTGCCAGTGGTGAGGAAGAAGCTGAGGGTAGGTCCCTCTTGTGAAAACCATAGAGCTGGATAAAGTGAAGTGATCGACCATTTTCCAAACCCATGATGCAATCCCTCTAGAGACTTTTTGAAGTTAAAGAACACTTCTGGGAGAAGTAGTCTAATGCCTAAAATGTATAAACTAGTATGTTACCCACTCATTAGAAAGGGTTATATAAAGGGTTGTATATGTGTAGTGCAGGGTACTTTCCACAGAAATTCAGAAGAAAAAATCATCTTGGATATGTTTGTGTTCAAATCCAGTTACGGCAGCCTGTGCCCAAGCAAATCAAGACCAAGTAAACTACTAACTGTCAGAATCTGGATCCCTAATCACTGTGGATCCTATTTCACACAGCACTGGGTCGTGCTTGCATCCAACAGGCTTCCATGTAATTTAAGCACAAGCTGCAGTGCAGCCCTGCCCTCAAGCAGTTGCTGAATAAGCACAAAGAGTGTGCACGTGCTTAGAAGCCAAGCACACGCTCAAGTGCTGCACTGAGTCATGGCCTCCTTCTAAAACCTGATTTTCTGTCACTAAAGATGCTGCTAAAGCTCTGGTTGCCTTCAGGCACACTGGTCCAGGAGTGAGGTGCCAGAAGATCATTGTAGAGGGGCTTGTGCTGAGGATAGCAGCTCTGTGTGAACAAGCTTCTGGAGCGGCAGCAATGACAGCGCTCATGGCCACCATCATGGCCACCAAACGCACGTCAAACCAAGCTTCTTTTAATCGGCGGATGGGAGGACACATCTACTTCGCATCACCCACCCCCTGAAGCACTCTTTGCAGACAAAATAGAATTTTCTTCACAGTGTCTAGAGTCCAGTGAACAGTTATCTTAACTAAACTAAAGAAGATTAAGAATAGTAGATGTATCTACATAAAGCATGTTCTAGGTTCTAGTAACTCCCTTTGTATTGTGTGCATGTAGCTGCTTTCTGTTTTCTCGCTTGTCTCTTCACTGAGCTTTGTTCACTACGAGCTTTGTCTCTTCACAAGCTTTGTTCACTTCCACTTCCATGTCCCCCACTTTACAGCAGCCACTACGGGCCAGCTGCACACAACGCGGTGCTCTGGCTTGCTGCCTGAAGACCTGCGTGACAGAACCAGGAACGTGTGAGACTTCAGGACTTATGCAAGTCTGTGTAGACATCAGGAATACACCAAGGTAAGGACGCTGGAGTCGAGATGGCTTTTGCTCCTACAACAGTGTGAGAGATAATTACATGTTTGCCAAGTCTGACTGAAGCACCATTTTTTGACTTATAGTAAGAAAGATTTACATGTAGTATCTGAGATGGCAAATGCGTATTGAAACCAGAAGAGCCACAAAGCAAATGACTGGCTTCTCCTCACAACATGTGATATAACTTCTGTTTACTTGTGTTCAGAAGTGTGCCTCTGATTTTCCCTGGTCTTACATGTCCAAGTGGAGGCCAGTGACAAGCGGAGTCCCTCAGGGATTGGTCCTGGGACCAGTCTTGTTCAACATCTTTGTCGGTGACACGGACAAGGGCATTGAGTGCACCCTCAGCAAGTTTGCTGACGACACCAAGCTGTGTGGTGCAGCAGACACGCTGGAGGGCAGGGATGCCATCCAGAGGGACCTGGACAGGCTGGAGAAGAGGGCACAAGCCAACCTCATGGGTTTCAACAAGACTAAGTGTAAGGTCCTGCATCTGGGTCGAGGCAATCTTAAGCACAAACACAGGCTGGGCAGTGACTGGCTGGAGAGCAGCCCTGAGGAGAGAGACTTCAGGGGTGCTTGTGGACAAAAGGCTCAACGTGAGCCAGCAGTGTGCACTTGCGGCCCAGAAGGCAAACCGGATCCTGGGCTGCATCAGGAGAAGTGTGGCCAGCAGGTCGAGGGAGGTGATTCTCCCCCTCTACTCCGCTNACTGAATGATCCTGTGATCCCTTCCAACCCAGACTGACTGTGTGACTCGGTCTAGGTGATCCTGCTGTGTCAGGGGAATTGGACTGGATGGTCTTTCGAGGTCCTTTCCAATCCCTAATGATTCTATGATTCTGTGATTCAGAGCTGCTGTCCTTTTTCACACACAAAGTTTTCTATGTTAGGATATCACTGATGTTTAAGGGACAAGCTGCTTTCCTGTACAGCGTCACACAGAATAATCACGTCTAGTGATGCACACTGGACAAATACATGGGGCTGGCTGGAAGCCTTTTCACTGTTGTTGCTCTGCAGCAATGGCTGTTGCAAACAGTAGGAGAAAGAACAAGAAGGTTCAAGCCACAGTCATATTTCTGAATTTGTTCATTCTCTCCTTCGTCCTTCTCCGTGCCCATACAGCTCTCTTTGTGCCTGCCGTGAGTGGTTCCGTGGGGCTGATATTTGTGTTAGCCAGTGCTCCTAATCACCTAAACTCCTTCCCTTGTTGAACCTTGCCTCCTCCTTTTCCATTCTTCCTTTGCCAGTGAAGCCTCTGTAAGGACAGTATCCAGGGCAGGATTTTTCCAGTGAGGAAGAAGCACTTCTAGAGTGCGTCAGCGGAGCCTGGGCTTGTGTCGCGTGAGAGGCTTTATGTCAGTAAGTGTGTGTGGAACTGGGGCTGATATCTCTCAGCACTGGTGCTGGATTTCCACCTATTTTGTGCTATGGTCTTCCTGTGAATCCCCTGCGGGAGCCGGTCAGCGGCATTTAAGGGGATGGCGTTTCTGTAATTATCTGATTATTGCTCCCAGGTCCTTTCTTGTGCTTGTTAAACCTTCATTCCAGTGAAAGTGTAACCCCACACTATTGAATTTGGATAGAATGTGACTGAGAGTCAACATTAATTCCCATTAGTCTTTGGAGCGGGTGTCTTTGGCTTACTTCATGTTTGCTGGTTTGAAAACAAGGGGTTCAGGCCTGGTGCTTCTGAGTATTGTGAAAGATTTCAAAAGTAGTGCGGTGTGCTAGTGGGAGTGTGGTTGGCCATTAGATTCTTTATGTTGGCTTAAAAATTTCATGGGACATCCATTGCTGCCCAAGCTGGTTGTGGAGTCTCCTTCACTGGAGATGTTTAAGACCTGCCTGGATGTGTTCCAGTGTGACTTGGTCTGGGTGATCCTGCTGTGGCAGGAGGATTGGACTAGATGATCTTTCAAGGTCCCTTCCAATCCCTAATAATTCTATGATTCTATGATTTATCTGATGAATTCGACAACAATTTGGGTGATTACTCAATTACCCGATTTTTGTTAATTGCTACCAACCCAATTCTGAAGCTATCAATAAGGGTTCAACGATGCTGGTTTGTGCTCTTTCTCTAATTCCTTCGTGAGTCTCCTCCCCATTGTGTGAGACACTGGAGGCTAACACAGAGAAAAAAAGAGAAGAGAAATGCTAGTTCAAATTACTTTCTTCTGGTTCCTACTTTTTAATTCTCTCACTTTTCACTCTCAGCCATGAATTCATTTGAATTTTCTGCTACTGAATCATGATCAGTTGAAGATCCAGTAGTCCTGTGTTACTGGGTATAACTCGGGGGGTATGCTGGTGTTGCTGCTTGGCACATACTCAGGAATGGGAACTTAGCTTAGCAGCTGGAACATATGGCAGGGCGAGATAGGCCAGCATCTTGGATGAAGATGCATATATTTTGTACTCTCATGGTGTGATGCATTCTTGTGCTTTGCAGATGGCACCTCAGAATTGTTGCTCTGAAAACTAATTTTGCCCAGGCACGCAGCTCTGCTGACACAAGCACCAGGATCATCTGTTTGTGTGCAGACACTACTGCATGCTGTAGATATCCCAGGCAGGAATTTTTCTGAGAAGCACATCTGCATCTCAGTTGCTGTGGGAAGCAATAAAAAAAAACCCAGAAAAGATGGAAACTTATGACTTTTGTATCCAGAGAACAAATCAGCCAGGGACAACAACCATCTTCGTGTAATACTTGCTTATTGCTTCTCCTAGAAGTTTATTACAGCGTGCTTGTCAGGGCACGTGCAGAGGGAATACATTGATATTATGGCAGCTGGAAAGGGGGTTTCGTTCTAATTGACAAAGACCTAACGTTGTCTTTGACTTCCTAGCAGCCTCTCTGCGTACAGGCGAACCTTCAGTCGTTAACGAAACTGCTTGTGTACCACACGACACTCACAGCACTGCCACTGCCACTGCCACTGTCCAAAGCTCGTTTTGTTCTGTCCTCCACGAAACACACGTCTTGTTAAATGTGCCAGCGGACAAGGGTTTATTAGAAAGATTTCAGGCATCGATTCCGTGCAGCCAACAGAACCACAAACAAAGTCAGGAGCGTGATCTTCTGAGGTCCCTTCCAATCCCTAATGATTCTACGATTCCATGATTTTCCATTCTCTGGTGTAACTTGCATCACTTAGGGGACACATTAAAAATGCCATAGGTTCAGAAGCAGCTTTTCTAGGACTGTGTTGCATCCTCTCAAATTTCATTGTCCCCGAGCTGAGTCAGGCAGCTATATTTTCAAAGATCAAGATCCTGCACATGAGGTGAGCTCCACACTGGCTACTGTCTGGTCTTCTTAGCATTCTATTTTCTTTTTATTTTACCAATTTCCACACTCTGTATGACAGCACCTGTCTGTGCTTTTTGCTAGATATCCTCCTGAAACTATTTTGCAGAAAACAAAGCCACAGGTGATGGACCTAACCAGCTAACTTCTACCTGCAACAGGACAACTAAAGGTAGAGCAGAAATCTTACTCGATACCGGATCTGTTAAGCAATGAAGGAGATACCGTCTGGAGTAATATGAAAATACCAGTAGATAAAAGCACTTGCTGCTTGCAATGAAATGCAAAACCAACGGAGACGCCACAATCCCACCTTGCATTTAGATGTATAATTTAGCAAGCGGTTTCAGGAGGTGGCTCGTCACCCACAGGAGAAGAAGGAACCAGTGTGCTACATTCACAGCACACACTGAAGTCATATTTGAAGACTTAGAACTTCTGAATTTATCGTGCTCTCTTTCCCTTATTTTTCTCATTTTCACGTTTTCCCTGGCTACCTGGTATGCCTGACCAGGCTTTTGGACTGCTATCATGTCCAAAACCTTAGTAATCCAGACTGCTGCTGACAAGCTTTGGTTCTTTGTGTAGTCATCGGAGAGAAGCAGCTCCCATGCCTAAGTGCAGATTTGGCTAGGACCCATCGCTGTCTTTTCTGTTTTATCTCCACAAGAAGGAAGAGTGAATAATTCTGAAGTGATGAGAAACATCTTCCCTACTGCCTTTCTTATCTGCATGGTTTGCCTGGGAAGAACACCAGAAGGGGATCACAGATGATATTTTTTCTGTGGCTTTTGTTTGCTTCAAAGAGTGGACTGAGTCTTCTTTTTCTTTCTCATCACAGCTGAGGAGCAGGACAAGAGTAGCTTTTGCCTCGAACCTGTTTCCAAAAGAGCTGGAGCACTGCTGAAATACTTGTTCATAGGTGTCTTCATGAGTGCATCAAAATCACAAATCAGTTCTAAAAGGTGGTATCGCACTGGCAGGGAAAGGGATCTATGATGAGAGCACTTTAAACTATGTGAGACAAGTCATTTACTTGCTCCTTTACTTCGTGACCAATTTATTTACATCCAGGCCCTTGTGTCACAGTGTGCCTTGGAAAAAAGACACCTGAGAAGAACCTGAAGTCTTCAGGGGAAAACATGCTCAGAAACTGGGAGGCAGGTTCTCTGCTGAATGTAACAGCTCCAAATGGTGGAGCAGGAAACTCCTGAAACTCGTGGACAGTTATCTGTGAGCTACACGTCTGAAAATGAACAACAGAGCAACTGGGAAAGGCTTTGAACTTTACCTTTGCTGTAGTATCTCTAGTGAAGCCAGAGATTCGGGAAGCAGACAGTTAACGATAACTGAAAATTGTCTTGAAGACATTAAGGGAGGAAAACAGCCCGAATGCAAAGTGAAACTCTGCTTGGTGCGTTCCTTATCAGCTGGTCTGTCTGGAGTGAAACATTCAGAGATGAAAATAAACTGTGGAAGCCTTGGAGAAATCAAAACAGAGGCTAAAAAAAAAGAGCTACGTTAGCAGATTACCCTGATGAGAAAGAGGCTCTTACTGCACCAAGAAATCAGAGGTTGTTTTCTAACATTTATCCTCTGACGTGGTACCTGAGAGCTGTCACACACACATATCGTGCACCTATTGGAATGGTCCCTTGGAATCGCTTGTTCTCTTCCAGAATGTAAAATATTAAAAGAGGAAATGAAAAGGGGAAGAGATGTCAGCGTAGCTCTGTGAGCTGAAGCTCGTTTTTCAGCGTAATATGGGAGAAGACGTGGCACCTGAAGCTGAAAATTTGTGAGACAGTGCAAATTAGTTTTGAAACGATTATCAAGAATAAAATAATGTTTGATTATCTGAGTCCTGGAAAGCGAGTCGATTAGCGCTAGCATTGACACAATGAGGTTATGCTACCAAGTTGATAGACTATAATGATTATCAAACGAGTTCAAGGAAATGGATTCCTGTATTCAAGTCAATCCCATCCAGAACCTGATTAGCTTTTAGAGCTCAGGCTTGATTACCTTCACTTGATTAGGTAAAAAACACCACAAACCTGACACTTTGAACCATCAAATTACCTTTTTTCACCAGTGATCTCAGAATGGATGTCACATAAAGGATGCATAAGACTGCTTAGACATTGATTCCTTTTCATGTCATTTTCACAGAATTTGTTGACCGTCTTTTGCCAGTGAAAAAGTTGCCAGATGCACTTTTTTCTTTAGCTTTTGTCTATAAGAACATGTAAAAACTGTCAGTGTCCTCAGGGAAATGGTTTAAACTTTCTAGACAGACCCAAAAGGAGAGTTTGTGTGGTGGTGCTTCTCACTTAGACTTAAACTGGTTATAGAAGCTCTTGTTGGAACCTGGGTGATGCCTTTCCAAAGACACAGAGAAGAGCTACGGTCTAGTGTTAAGAGTTTGTATTATATCCATCTTTCCCCTATTTGCCCAGGTAACAATTGTGTTTTGTCTGAGAACATTAGGGCATTATTCATTATCCTGATGAATGGATGATGCCAGCTTTCTGCTGCTGGATAGCTAAATGAATGTCTAGCTGAACGACTACATGGATAAGGAGATACTGAAAAAGCTTTATATAACAAGATATTCAGAAGCTGTCTGGACATGCTGCTGCTCCAGGTGTTTCTGGTTGAGCAAGGGTGTTGGGCAGGCTGATATCCCTTCCAACAAGCTGATATCCCTTCCAACAAGCCTGTTGTGTGAGTGCATCATAAAAGCTCATCTGAATCACAGTCTTTGCTCAGAAAACAACAACCTATGGCACACACCTATAATGAAAACACTAACAAGATGATGCTCAATTTTTAATTTTTTTAGTGTAAATTCTCTTTTTTAATATAGACACAATCTCCTTGCAGATAGGTACTTGTTGGTTGTTGTCAGTCTGAGCGGTGTCCGCACATCCACTCTGTTTTGACAGCGCACCCCAATGAAATATAATGAGCCCGTTTCTCATTTCCACCCTGTACATCTGATAGGGCTTCACAGAACTTTGTGAAAATACTGCATTTACGTTGTGTTCAGATGCTCTTTGGGAGCCGGTGTATCTGTGCACGGTGTGTAAGCTCTTGGAAGGGTAAATAGGTGTTCCTCTTGCATAACACCAGGTCTGCTAGCTTGCACGGCAGCTACATTGCACTGGAAAGACCAGTCTGTCATTGAACAGCCTTGTGCTACTATCAGCATGAGACTGGAGCTCTGCCAGCACCACATTGCCATGAGGGCAAGTGGGATCTCTGAACTTCTCCTTCCCACACAGCACACAGGTCTTCACAGAGCTGAACTCTGGGTCTCAAACTGGTGCAATTTAAACAGTACACAGCACACAGGTCCTCTAATGGAGGCGTGCTGGAGAAGCTGGAATGGTGTGACTTGGTCTAGATGATCCTGCTGTGTCAGGGGGATTGGACTAGAAGATCTTTTGAGGTCCCTTCCAATCCGTAATGATTCTATGATTAAGTTTTAAGTGTACTGCTTCAGCAACAGTTCTGCCCATGATGATTTCCTCCGGGCTTTTACATGTGATATTTGTGAGCTGGGAACAGTCACATATCTCACAAGCAGTCCTGCAAATTATTACTCTCATTTTTCTGCTCCCTATCCTGCTAGTAAAAAATGGTAGCAGTTCTGATTGCCACCAGGGAAAGAGGAGGAGTATTTTAAGAATTTTTTGAAAGTGTTCTATTTGCTCCCACTTCTAGATTTGCAGTATAAATTAATGAAGATATAATTGGGGTTCAGAACATTTAGATACGTTGGTGCTACGCTCAGCAAGCGTTAGCTTTTTCCAGGTAAGTCTTCTCAAAGACATTTACATCCTTCACTTATGGAACTGGAGGTTGCACATTTTGCACGTGTCTGCACTTTTTCATGTAACAAGAAAGTGCAGAAGTGATTGTGCGGCATGGCTGGGAAACCACTGCTTCTAGGAGTGCTAGTGCCTGCCGCTGCGGTAGAGGACAAGAAAGGAAAACAAAGGAAAAGCGGGATGTGGCAGCGAAGGATTTTATAACTGATGATAACTTTTTCATTTGTATTTCTGAGACTAGCTTGCCTGCTACCTAACGTGGCAATTCTGATATATGTTCCAACTCCCATGCGGGGATGGCTGTTCCCAGTACAGATGCACAGAACGGTGATCTGCCTGCATTTACACAACCGCCAGCTGAACTCATGAAGGCTGCTTTTAACAGGCATGAGGAAATGTGGCATGCACTTGTCATGTCCTCTTGGGTTAGTCTGGCTGTCTGGAGAGGCCATTTCCAGGCTGATTTCTTGTCTTCCGCATAGCTTTGCCATATCTGTCAGCCCCGTGGGCAAGGAAAAGCCTTTTACAGACTCTCAGGACACTATTTAAAGTAATTTCTTAGTAACTATCAATCCATTTCCAGAGCTGAAAGTGGCCTAAACTGAGCTCTCAAGTGACCATTAACTTCTCTTTCAAGTAGAGCCAGTGATGATTGTTTCCCTCTGGGTGCACACTTGCATATCTTTACAAACAGGCCACTGTTAGATTTCTACCCTGCCATAAACTCTGACCACAATACCTCATCCACTACTGACCTGAAGTGAACTCCAAGTAGAGGGAACAGTAATAAAGCAAAACCCAGCAAACAGTGTGAAGCTTTTGTAAGGTCTTATATAACCAGATTTGCTATATTGGGAGCTTGCCTTTGGTTTCAATTATAGATTTAAGGGTGCACTTGTTGGACTCTATGCCATCTCTTTGCTCCCTCCCTTCACTCTTTATTTACTTTATATAATAAGCAGCTACTAGTAGTAGGATGTTTTTCTTCTTTTCTTTCATGAAGAGGAGAGGCTGACAAAAGTTTACTGGGGGATGGGGAGGTCTGATGTGTTAATTGTCTTGTGTGCTGCTCTGGTTTTGGACTGGTCCCTTGGCAAAGGCCAGCTATGAGATCCCAGCAAAAATCTGTGGTGTCCTAAACTGGCCAATGTTTCTTGCCAAAGGATGGGGTTAAGTGACAAGTACCTCACTGAACCTACAAAAAAGTGTTGAGAGAATAGTAAACTTCACGTGTACCCAAATCTACTTCTTACACAGATCTGTTTCCCAGAACACACAAAAATTGCTTCACAGAAGCAGAACCAGGGATGATGCAAAGCAACCAAGTCTTCTGAAGACCTCATGAAGCATTAGTTAAAACTGAGTAGAGATTTGAAGAAACAAGACTTGGATGCTCAAAAATTTAAATCTTAGCAAGATCAGTTTATGCTGCTTGAACATCGCTTGTCAGCTTAATCTTTAACTCAATTCGTATTCATCTTCCTGGTGACTTTTACCTCTCAGCGCATCTGCCGTATCAATTGTTACATGTGTATAGAGAAAGAGGCTTGTAAAGCAACAGGGGAGCTGCTCCATGGAATTATCCTGGCTGTGCCTCGAAGGATAGACACCTGCTGCCTCATTTGAGGAGTCCCAAGCTCAGAAATCAGGTTTCTAAATCTGGTTTTCATCTCAGAAGCTGGTCCCCTGAAGGACTAACTGCAGCTGACTTCCTTGTCACATCCAAGAATCTGGTAACAGAGCTGGTGGTGATTCCTCTGCTGTAGCTTAGGTATCACCAGCTCTTATTTCCTTCTTGTGACTGTCCAGTAGTTAGTACAATCAGCAAAATGGTGTCACAGTGTGAGCTGAATTCCTGTAAATCCAATAACTGAACAGTCTTAATCTCCCTTGTCCACAGTAAGTAGAGAGGTTCTGGCATGAGAGGGCAATCAAGGTACTGAGAAACAGAGCTGGATACCAGGGTAGCTCGATACAAAGGAAGCCCAGATCCACTGGGGTTGGCCCACAGCTTAGAGCCTTCCCACTGCTCTAAAACCAAAATAAATCATAGCAGATGAATAATTCACTTTGTTAATAGCTTTCTTTAGTCCTAGAGGATTCATAATATTGTTCAGTCCATCTCTTATAGTGCAAATACAGTAGCAGATCTCCTGGTACCTGAGACTGAAATGTTGCTAGAAAGGACAGCAAGAATTTGGACAGATGACCAGCCTGATTCTCCTGGTCAGCAGACTGCTTCTTATGAGCTGTGTGACCATGTTTCTGCAGTGAAGAATTTGTTACTCCAGAGAGGCTGTACATTGTGCTGACACGTGACGTTACAGAACAGACTGCTCCTCCTGAAACTGCTGTTGAACAGACAGAAAGTTTCAGCCCTGATGACTTCTGGAAGCCACTGCACAATACAGGCTGACTCCTTAGTTAACACAGGTGCGTGTCCTCCCTAGCAGAGGAGGTGTGCTCCTCCTGGCTCCCAATCTCCACTGATACTGCTGCATCCAGTTTTGCTTTCTTTTTTTACCCTTTTTTGTAGGATGTGACTCAGTGCTTTTCAGAAAGCAGAGCCTTTGTCTGCATCATTCTCCCTGCCAATCCTGTGCATCACCTGCTTGATCCAGAGTTGGGAATGACTCATTTTTCTCATCCAAACACATGTGCACACAATGAGCTGTCTCCCATCTAATGGCCCTTCACAGAAACTTATATGAAGGGTCATGACTGTGTTTTGTTGCAGATGCCCAGTGCCCATCTGTAGAGGACGGTTTCTGTCTTTCAGGATTTATATTGTTCTGAACACTTTAAAAGCTTTGCAAGTGAAAGCAAATGATCTACATTTTTTCTTTTCCTCCCTCACTAGCTAATTTTGCATCTATTATTTACTGTGGGAAAGCTATGCCAAACAAGCCATCTCTGCATTTTGTTCTGAGGCTGTTTTCATCCTACTTTGCTGCAGAAGTGAGCTTGAACCTATTTGTAGGAAATTTGTACACTCTCACTCACCGCCTTGCCTTTGATGTTTGCCCTCTAAGTGAAGATGCTATTTCAATACACTAGCTGCATGGAGACAATTCTGGTGGGGCTAAGGAATTCAAACTTCTGTATGAAATTGAGACATCTGTATGCCTTGGTCTAGGTGATCCTGCTGTGGCAGGGGGATTGGACTAGATGATCTTTCAAGGTCCCTTCCAATCCCTAAGGATTCTATGATTCTGTGATCTGTAGTGCAGGCTAGTCCACCTCTTCTTTTGCCCTATTAGAGTCAACGGATCACGTAGATCCTGTGACTTGCTACTCAGAAAAGCCAAACAGCTTTGATGCAGATATCTACATTTTGTAGATGCCTAACATCATGGTTCCTTACATAAAATAAAGGTAGTAGACTAGCTGGTGAATAGGACAGAGGTGCTGCACATCAGAGATCCAAGAACTACTGAATAAACAGATCAAAGCACTGTCACAAAACGTTGTAGCTGCTGTTAGTGGGACTCGACCTGAGGCTGAATGTGTCTCCAGGCACCTATTTTCATATACTGGCTGTGAGGGGGATAGCAGTGGAAAAATGGGACAAGCTAAGTGTGAGAGCTTTGCTCCTGGACTTGCCAAGACAGTGAATGGACTAGTGGGATGTCTGTGACCCTTCCTATCAGGAAACACTCACATTGTCCTATGTCACATACCTTCTCTGCTCATTCTTTGCATCAATGGGAACTGGGTGCAGTATTTGTGATACTGTGCTGCAGTCAGGCCCAGAGGAAAGGACCTGACTTCTGGACTCGTGTTGGTAGTAAAGAAGGGGAGATCTGAAGTTTTCAGGATGCCAGAAAAAACTAACCTTGAGGAGGACTCAAGGTTCTGCAGAACTATTTAAGAGAGCGGAGGCTATAAGCTTCCCTCTTCTGTCTCTCAACAACCTGAGGACAATGAACTGAGAGCCTGTCTGTAGAAAACAAACCTTGACAGTTTATTACACTCAGGCTGAATTTTGATGATGCTCTCAACAAGGCTGAGTCAAACTTCTCACTGCTTGTTGTGTAAATGAACCTACTTTGCTGGTCTTTGTGCTCTTGGGTTTTGGAAATTGATGGCCTTGGAGGAGCCCAAGAGAGGCAAAAAATGATGATGCATTTTGGGGCTCCACTGGGTGTGTTGGTACTGTTCTAGGAAAAGCCCAAAAAGTAGATGGCATTTCAGAGCCATCATGAATAAGACAGTCTTTCTACCTTATTCCAGAAGTGTCAGGTCCTGTGTTGGTCTGATGACAACTTGTCCTCCTGCCAACTCACTAGCAGAGCCACTGGTCAGGGGAATGTCCCAATCAGCAGGCAGAGCTTTCAACACTCCAGTATCTCCAGGCAATATTCATTTCTCCTGCACAGAGTACCTGTTCTTTAAACCATTTGTTCCTGATTTACCTTTCCCCTAGTCCTCACTGTAACCAGGCTGCTGTTGTTTGTTGTTCCAACAATGTCATTTTTTCACAAGACAAGCCAGAAGTGTGTGACACGAAGTTATCCACCTGTTTTTTCAGGAAGCATGATTTATTGCAGAAATCTGACTAGGAGTGGGCACTGAAGATGGTGCATAAAGGAGACCCTCAACTTTCTTCCTGCAAAAGCTTGCAGTCACGGTGATAGCAAGAGAGAGCTCCCAGGACACTCTCAGGAGAGCTGTTCAGAGGAGTGAAGGTAGACATGATTGAAATGAGCCAACACGGCCTTTGTTCATTTAATGTAACCTCTTTCTGCTGCAGGTTTTGTCCCTTTTCTGGGAAGAAAAATGTTACTTTTCTCTTGATTTTTGATTGTATCTTGATTCTGTGCCGATATTTTCAATTATAAAAGAGGACAGAGTAAACCCCCATGAATAAATGTAGTGAGTACTAATACGAGATTGTTTTCCCTTACCTTTGCAATCAGTAATCTGAAATTCTATGAGGCTGGAAGATCACAAGAGAGAGACATGGATGGAGTAATGAATGATGAACGGTATGAATCTTTGTTCTGCTTCAAGAAATCTTTTAGGCTTGTAATACACCATACAGAGGACATTGCAGCTCCTGGGGATATGAAGGGATGAGGGACCACTTCGATAAGAGGCCTTAGAACTGCAGAACTCAGCAGGAAATATTGCTTCTGTTGCTGCAGTGTTTTCTTAAAATTCACTTCCGGCTAACAGCTTCTTTATGTTGTGTTTGTGACAGACCTTTCAGTGCTGTAGTGACTGAAGTCATCTATCTGGACTTGTGTAAGCCATTCTACACAGTGTCCTGTGTGTCGTCCTTCTCTCTAAGATGTGGTTTTGACAGATGGACCACTTGGCAGATAAGGAGTTGGATAGATGGTTGCACTGGAAAAGTTTTGATCTTGATGTTCAAGTGGATATTGATGATGTTTGTCAGAGGTGTGTTTTGGCTCCAGTGCTGGGTTCTGTTGCCAACAGGTCAAAGAAGGTGATTCTCTCCCTCTACCCTTGTGAGCCCTCACCCAGAGTATTGCATCCAGTTCTGGAGTCTCCAATAGAAGAAGGTCATGGAACTGTTGGAGCAAGTTCAGAGGAGGGCCGTGAGGATGATAAGAGGGTTGAAGCACCTCTCCTACGAGGACAGACTAAGGGAATTAGGGCTGTTCCGCCTGGACAAGAGAAGGCTCTTGGCAGACTTTATAGCAGCCTTCCAGTGCCTGAAGGGAGCCTACAGGAGAGCTGGAGAGGGACTTTTTATGAGGACAAGGTAGGACAAGGGGGAATGGATTCCAACGAAAAGAACGTAGAATCCAAATTAGATTTTAGGAAGACTTTCCTTGCTGTGAGGGTGATGAGGGGTTGGAGCAGGTTGCCCAGGGAAGTTGTAGATGCCCCCTCCCTGGAAGTGTTCAAGATCAGGATAGATGGGGCTCTGAGCAACCTGGTCTAGTGAGAGGTGTCCCTGCCCATGGCAGAGAGATTGGAACTGGATGATCTTTACGGTCCCTTCCAAGCCAAACCTTTATATGATTCTGTGAGTATTATTTCTCCAGACTCTTGAGAAATATGCCCAGTGCTGGATAGGACCATATTTGTACAGTTGGACACTAATTTTAGCAAGCTGCATTTGCAGTTCAGGACAAGAGGTATCGTAAAATCATAGAACCTTTTGGGTGTGAAGGAGCTTTTAAAGGTCCCCTAACCCAACCCCCCCTAGTAAGCAGGGATATATTCAGCTCAATGAAGTTGCTCGGAGCTCTCCCATCCCTCTGGGCAACCTGTTCCAGTGTTTCACCACACTCATCATAAAAAAATTCTTAAATTCATTTGCTTTCTCTTTCCATATTGATTTGATGAATCTTATGCTTTGCAAACATTCAAAGACCTATGTGATTCTGTTCTGAGAAGATGGAAAAGCCTGCACTCACTGGTTGTAGTTTGGAAATTAAGTCCCCAAATGGCCATACCGTTGAATGCTCACTTCCACTTGCTGGAACTTTACTATTAGTGAAAGTTTCCCAATTAACCACAAGTTGTAAGAGTGTGAGCCCGCTTTTATAAAGTTGCAAAGAAGAAAGGGAGAAGAGGTGACAGTTTCTTCAAAGGCTCTAGCAGTGTACCTGGCCCCAGTGAACCTCCTCTGGTGGGGGGTTCATTCCCGGGATGTGTTCACGGGGTCTGCTGACCACAGCATTGCCAGAGGTGGCAGTGCGTGGGTAAGGACATCTGTCCTTCAGATATGGATAGGGACCACCAACTGTTCCCACAGGTCAGTGAACACTCTATGATAGCTATAGGTATTCCTCTCCACTGACCTGCATGATTTGGTCTGGTGACCTACTGCTTTTGTTTATTTTTTCAGGTTATAGAACATGCTTATCCGGCCTCTGTAAGCAAGTGTGCACATCTGAGAGTCGCAGTTCAAGAAATCCACTCAGAAATGCCAATTAAAGGACTGCTGACAAACCCCCTCTCGCCTTTAAGTACCTGAACCCTTCCAAACTTACTTAGAGGTGCAGGATTACACATCCTATTAGGAACCTGCTAAGCTAGCTTGGCACACTGGCTGGATTTTTAAAGTACTCTGTGAAGATCATAATCCTCTTCTTTCTGGGAGCAACTTTATTACCCCAGGGAAGCAGCTGAGTCGAGATTGTGCCAATATTTCCATCACAGCATTAGCTCTTCTTTTTTAAGTCTTCATGAAAAAGAAGTTGCTTGGTTTCGTAATTAAGAACCAAATATCTTCTCATGGCAGCAGATTTTGTTTATGATTTTCGCACAAATATTTTTGACGGCGTTGACACTTTTACAAGCGTGACTAACCGCACATTCACCCAGTTCCATTTTCTAGTGCTTTGGCACCGAGATGTGCTAGAGATAATGTAAGGTAAAGAATTCCTAAGCCTGGCAAGCCGTTTACTACATGCCAGGAACAGTTTGCATTTATTTTAAAAGAAAAGTAGATGGCCAAGATACTGAGTTTGAAATGGCACCAGTTGAGCTGGCACTGCAGCGGCTGTGGCAAAGAATATTCTTGTCTTAGAAGACTTTCTTGGTAACTGGTTTCATTCAAGACTTTATTCTCTGCTTTCTTTGTGGTTGCGGGTATGGCACAGATTTTACAGCTTTGGTTTCTTTCTCTGTGAAATAAAATTCCTTACCTGCTTCACAGCAGTTTAAGTTATGCAGTGCTGAGGAAGGGAAGGCTGGAAAGGACAGGAGGATGGCTGCGCACGGCGTGGGCATAGACGGTGCTGGCGACTCCGCGTGTGCTTGGCTTTGCCCAGCAGACAGTTAGGGACAAATACACCTTTACACACCTCGTGGTTTATCCATGTACCTCCTGCATCCCGTGAATGCCATTGCCTCTCGGGAAGCCATCTCAGAGAGCTGAAGCAGTATGCTCTGCCATGCAAACGACACAGCAGCACCCTTACTAAAGGACTTGTTTCTCAAGACTCTCCTATCTGTGCCCAGGGTGTTCCTCTGTCAGGATCATCATACTTGCAGCATATGTGCTCCAGAGGTGATACCTGCCAGAACCTCCCACACAGCAGCCTCTAAGAAATGTATTTGCTGGTTTAAGTACTATGGAGGTGAACGGTGCCTTGGAAACTGTTGTGTGCAAAGTGCAGAGAAATGCTGCCATTTGTGATGGCATTGTCTGGCAGTTCTAATAAGTGTGCTAGCTGTGTACTTCTGACCCCACAAACTCTCTGTCACCGTACCCTGGAGCCACCTTTAACTTCCTCTGCCCACTCCAACATCTTCTGCTTTTTAGTATGCCAGTACCACCCTCCTGCCGAGCAGCTGCCTGTTTGGCATGACTCATGCCAGACATTTGGCTATTTTGGACAAATGGGGATATGCTATTTATCCCAAATAGCTGCCTGCCTTGGATAGCACATTGTCCTGAATAATGGAAGCACTAGCAGCCGAAAAATCCTGTAGAATTCTTCTGCCTGCACCCGCATATCGCAGCAGAGGAACCAGGAAATAGCATGCAAATAACTACTAATACAGCAGATGACGAGGACGCTTTGCTGAAATTATAACTTGGGTTGACTTGGTTGCACCCTCACTGAAGCCCAGCAGAAGACTTTCCATGAGCGTATGTTCTCTCTGGCAGCTCCTCCACAGCCCTGTGCCTTGCTCCTGGTCAAACCTTCATAAAAGAACAATCGCTGGTCCCTTTCTTCTGGTCATTTCACTGACCAGGAAACAGTAACCTTGTGTCTGAAAACCTACACAAAGTGTTTTGCCAAGGAATCAAAAAAACTCAACCATCTGGGTACAAAATCCCTTTGCCCTGTTTACCTGGGGACGTCATGCACAAGATGTGAAATCCAAGGGCTGTCATGGCAGTTTATAGTGTCTCAGACACAGACTGAGGGGATCTGAGAGAATTTTGTGTCTTGACACAGACCCTCCTGGGAGAACATTTTTTGGTTTGGTTTTGGGTTTTTTGCTTTGTTTTGGTTGGGTTTCATGATCTTTTAATGGGCCCATTGTAATTTGTGGTAGATTGTTGCCTAATGATGAATGATGTAGTTTGCTAATGATGGATTTGGTTACAATATGTGTGTGCGTTGTAGAGCGAGAGATCATTTAATCTTGTTCTGATGGAGGACTCAGGTTACCAAAAAGTCTTTACAGCTCTATCAATCCACCAGTGGAGCCACCAGTTGAAACCGTGGGATTTTTCTTCTTTCCTCTCTAGATCTTACTGATTTTTAAGCCTGATTGTTTCAGAACACTGCTGCCCTATTGGCCTATTTGTCATAATTTCCATTGGCCAAATCACCAGTTTCAATGTGTGGAGGGAAGAGTGCTGGGTATGAAAGAACGTGAGATCAGACTCAGAGTGATGGATCTATAGATGCTGTAGAAGGACCCACAGCAGGGCCAAGTGCCTTTAGTGGACCTAAGGGTGACCTGGTAGCAGCTAGTGGATAGCTACCTAGCAGAGGGACTCGGTAGTGAATGGAAAACTCACATGGATTAACCTGCCAAGCTTGTTCCTGGAATCTGCTCTGCATTCACTTCAATGACACATGGGCATCCCTTCCCCCCTTCCTGCTCCGCTTCAACAGTTTTTATTTATTTTGCTTGTGTTTGGGAAAATATGTTTTACATTTCTAACATCCTTTATCATTTCCTGAGATTCAGAGTGTTGTTTTACGTGTTGATCGGTAAGAGTAATCTTTTCCTGTTGTTGTTGTTGCTGCTGTGTTTGCAATCTAATTGGGAGTTGTGCCAATTTCCTATCAAATTAGCTAATTTGGCTACATGTATACGTAGCTAATTTACTGTTGCTCACTAGCACTGCTCTGCTCACTGATTTTTATTTTTATTTTGTAAACATTTCGTTACAGGCAGTTTTAATAAAATCTGCTAATACAAGGTTGTTTTTTCCTTCTTGCCGAGTGGTGTGAAAAATTTGCCTGCAAAATCCTTTAAAATTGTGGCCTCGAAAGATTAAATTAGTAAATGAGCATGTGGCACTCAAATCCACTATCTGGCAAAGGTGTGTGAGATCTGTCAACCTTCCTTGCCCGTGACAGTAACCGGAAGGGTTCTGCATCACTCATCGCTATCTTTTGCTGCACAAAGGTTACCAGTTGGCTACACTCAATATAGAATTTTCAAATTTTGAAAGATTTTCTTATTATAGTAATGGCTATTGCCGTTCCTAACATCTACCCTGTCAGAAGGTTTAAAAAATGTATGCCTTGGTTCATGGAAAAAAAAAGGGGGGGGGATGGGGAAAAGAGAAAAAAAACAAAGGTCAAAACTTTTAAAATGTCACTTCTTCTACAGTTTTGCATAGAAAATACATTGAAGCAGTGGGAGGGCTCCTTGCCCATAGAAACAGGCTGTAAGAAAAGAATGTTATCCTGCTGCTGTAGTTTCCACTTTCACTGGCAGCTGCGGGCTGAGCAGAAAAGCACTGTGGGAGCCTATTGTTACCCCAGCTGGGTAATAGTTTTCTTATTTTACAGTCAGCAACTGAGGGGGGTTGGGGTGTCTCAGCAAAGTGCCTGAAAATATAACTCCTGCAAACAGATCACTTTCTCCTTTGCTATGAGAAAGAGGGATCCATAAATCTTTCATTTCATTTGGTTCCTCTAGCAAGGCAATTAACTACTTCAGACAAAAGATGGACTTATTTTCCAGACAAATTTACACTGCATGGAAATGTTTCTCTGAAGACTGTAGAATCCCAGATCCTGGATGGAGCGCTCAGTAATACTCATCTCTCTTTGTGTGAAATTTTATTGCTGAATGGCAAGGGTGAACCTGGCTGGGTGATAATCCAAATTTGTACCAGAGCAAAGTTTATAACTGGAAATGGAGGGGATGGGGAGTAAATTTGCAAAGCCTTTATTTTCCTGATAGAGGAAGTGTGAGCGCTTCTACAAAAGTGACACCCGGGATTTTATGTCATAAGGTTATAGCTCAAAGTTCAGCCCCTAAAAGAACACAGTATCACAGTATCACAGTATTACCAATGTTGGAAGAGACCTCATAGATCATCAAGTCCAACCCGTTACCACAGAGCTCAAGGCTAGACCATGGCACCAAGTGCCACGTCCAATCCTGCCTCGAGCAGCTCCAGGACGGCGACTCCACCACGTCCCCGGGTAGATTTTATATAGTTCCAGTTTATCCAAGAAAAGGCAACTGTTCAACACACGGTTGAGGTGGGGAGACAAGAGTGACAGAAGCATTTTGCTCAGCAGACTTTCCTGAGGTCTTTCATTTCATAATGACTACAATTTGTAAGTTCGGCTACGAAGGGACATGAATCTTGCTTATGGTGGAAAGGTTGACTACCTGATTGATTTAGCACTTGAACCTTTTGATAGTCTCAGGTCTTACCACATGTCCAACCCCTTACAAAGTCCCATGGAATGAAACATCAGCAAGACAGAAAGAAAAAACACTGCCTGGTCAGCTGCGTGTGAGCAAATATTGGGGTGGGTGCCAGCTGATGGGCAGTTGACATCTGATTAGGGGATTGTTCTGGCCAGAGGACTTACCTGTTCCTTGGGGCTTTTCCCTATTACAAAACCTTTGCAACCCCTTGGATAGACAGGAGAACCTGCTCCAAAGTGGGATGGGGCTCCATGTAGCTGTATACACTGACCAGAAACACTGAGACAGACCTGGAATGATTGTCTCACTCTAGAAATTGTGCAGGAGGTAGGGAAGTGGAGTCTTTCCCTACCACCTTAGCCTTAGCCTCTGCAAGGGGCTCTTTGTCCATGTGGGGCTCATGCCAGAAGAATGACTGGACCATATCCAGGCGTCTTAGGCTGATGTCCTTTGCTTTAATCTTTTAATAGTGGTGGTGGTGAAGTCAGAGCATCTTTGGGTTCATGCTGCTGAGTCTTCAGTGCTGTTTGTAGTTGTGTAGCTGGATTACAGCTTTTTCAGCTGTGTTTTCCCAGCCCTCCAGACCTCAGGGCAGAGAGGGCTACCGTTTCTCTGCCTCACATCCCTTACACTCTCTCTCCTCTGTCTGTAACACTCAGCCAGATGCTTGCCTGGCCAACCTGATTGACTGGGTCCATAGGATGAAATGCAGCATGGTGTGTGATACAGAAAACCAGGTCTGATGTTCTGCTATTCCTTGTTAATCTTCAATTAATTCATCGTTGATTTGCGGATTGGTGGAGATACTGCTGCCCTGTTCAGCAGAAAAGCTTTCTGAGAAGCACACATACTGAGCATATGCAAAGCTAGGACAGCCTCAGGTATTTGCATCATGCAAAGATCATGTCTTGTGGAAGGCTCAAGGCCAGAGGTCCCTGGAGATGGCTTTACACTGCCAAGGTGAGAGCTCAAAACCCAAGGAAATGTGACTGTGCTGAATTCACACACACACCCCCCCTCTGGTACCTATCACCATGCTGACAGCAAACCTCCCACTCTTATAGGTGAGTACCTTACAGTAGATTCTCCTGGCTGCCTACACTGAAGGAGTGCTCAGGACCCACTCCGGGATCCCACAGCCGAGTTATGCACTCGTCACTTCTCTGTTGTAGGGGCAGAGGAGTAGGGCTGAGGGTCTGAAAGGAAGAGAAGAAAAATCACACCTTTCTCTAGACAATCTCAGACAAATGCAGCAGGAGATTGCTTCCTTCTTACCCAGATTCTGTGCTTTCAGAACTTCCTCTGCAGATATTTTCAAGGGCTAGAATGAGCAAGCTTAGATTTTGGCATTTAGACAGGTGACAGTTACAATAGCTCGCACTTACTACACCTGTCAGCACGGAGTCTCAGATCAAGCTGTGGCTTTTATGTACTTTCACGACCTAAAGCTCAAGCATGGTTTTTGGAAGGTGGAATATTCGCAACAGACAGGTTGGGCCAGAACTGAGCAGGTCTTGTTGCAGACCCAAAGGATAGACTTCCACACTTCCTGTGTTTTAAGCTTAATTTGTCCTTGTTTTTCCCTCCACAAGCTCCTGCTTCAGTTCTAAGCCTGCCAGACCAACATCCACGCTGCGGCACACCAAGCACAGGAGAATACATATTTGGGTCTTACACCAGCTATGCCCTCACTGTGTGAACAACCACAAAAAGGGGCTCAAGACAGATTGGTGAGGAGAGCCGTGGGCTTTTTCTCACCTCAGACTGCTGAGCCACCTTGCCTAAACCAGTCTCTATTGCTCCGGAAGGTTCCATCTGCAGTCACACACTGGAGAGTGATGCAGAGCTTCTACTGCAAAGGGAACCACAGCACCACGTGCCAAGAAGAAGGGAATCCTCTCTGTTCAATGGCATCAGGCAGGACAAGGGGGGTGGATGCAAGCTCAAACGCAGGGAGTTTCACCTCAATGTGAGGAAGAACTTCTTTATACTGAGGGTTGCTAAATATTGGAACGAGTTGCCATGATGCTTTTCAGTAAATTGTACCCTGCTTGAGCAGGAGGGTTGGACCCGATGGCCTCTGAAGGCCCCTTCCAACCCTCCTGAACTGTGTAAATGGTGTAAGTTTGGGAGAAAGGTTTTTTAACAGCTGCTGCCTTTAGTGTCCCGTTTGTGTAAAGGCCATGAAGACCTCTCCCCGACAGCAGTCATTTGACCGGCTGCTGAACATCTGGAATTTGGGTGGAGGAGTGCCGTTCCGGAGTGTGTGCAGTCGCTTTGGTTGTAAAATGGTTTGCTGCTACTCATCTGCCATGGCTAGTAGACTTTAAGATAAGCTAGTTCCTTATTTCTAAGAACAAATAAAGAGCCAAGGACATGGTTCCTGGGTATTAAATGTCCATTCATAGCAATGCTTCAGATTCCAGTACCCCTAAGACTTTTTCTTTGTGGCTAGTAAGCAAGCGAAATCACTAGCTTCAAAGGCAAGACAGTTGTATTTCTTGACCGAGCTAAAATTCCCAAGTGAAAGCTGTAGGTGGAGGAAGGAAAGAGAGGAACAAGGAAGTTTATTGTTCCATGGATTCAGGAAACAAGGTTAAATATGTTGCGTGAATACACACAGATACCTGCACAGGTATACACACACACACACAGAGCTTTCTACTTACAACTGATACACACACACAGGTATACACACACACAGAGCTGTCTACTTACAGCAGACACACGCACAGGTATACACACACACACAGCTTTCTACTTACAACAGACACACGCACAGGTATACACACACACACAGCTTTCTACTTACAACAGATACACGCACAGGTATACACACACTCACACAGCTTTCTACTTACAGAAGACACACGCACAGGTATACACACACACACACAGAGCTTTCTACTTACAACAGATACACACACACACAGGTATACACACACACGGCTGTCTACTTACAACAGACACACACACAGTTATACACAGACACACAGCTTTCTACTTACAACAGATACACACACACAGTTATACACACACACACAGCTTTCTACTTACAACAGATACACGCACAGGTATACACACACTCACACAGCTTTCTACTTACAGAAGACACACGCACAGGTATACACACACACACACAGAGCTTTCTACTTACAACAGATACACACACACACAGGTATACACACACACGGCTGTCTACTTACAACAGACACACACACAGTTATACACAGACACACAGCTTTCTACTTACAACAGATACACACACACAGTTATACACACACACACAGCTTTCTACTTACAACAGATACACGCACAGGTATACACACACTCACACAGCTTTCTACTTACAGAAGACACACGCACAGGTATACACACACACACACAGAGCTTTCTACTTACAACAGATACACACACACACAGGTATACACACACACGGCTGTCTACTTACAACAGACACACACACAGTTATACACAGACACACAGCTTTCTACTTACAACAGATACACACACACAGTTATACACACACACACAGCTTTCTACTTACAACAGATACACGCACAGGTATACACACACTCACACAGCTTTCTACTTACAGAAGACACACGCACAGGTATACACACACACACACAGAGCTTTCTACTTACAACAGATACACACACACACAGGTATACACACACACGGCTGTCTACTTACAACAGACACACACACAGTTATACACAGACACACAGCTTTCTACTTACAACAGATACACACACACAGTTATACACACACACACAGCTTTCTACTTACAACAGATACACGCACAGGTATACACACACTCACACAGCTTTCTACTTACAGAAGACACACGCACAGGTATACACACACACACACAGAGCTTTCTACTTACAACAGATACACACACACAGTTATACACACACACACAGCTTTCTACTTACAACAGATACACGCACAGGTATACACACACTCACACAGCTTTCTACTTACAGAAGACACACGCACAGGTATACACACACACACACAGAGCTTTCTACTTACAACAGATACACACACACACAGGTATACACACACACGGCTGTCTACTTACAACAGACACACACACAGTTATACACAGACACACAGCTTTCTACTTACAACAGATACACACACAGAGGTATACACACACACACACGGCTGTCTACTTACAACAGACACACACAGGTATACACATACACACACAGCTTTCTACTTACAACAGATACACACACAGAGGTATACACACACACACACGGCTGTCTACTTACAACAGACACACACAGGTATACACATACACACACAGCTTTCTACTTACAACAGATACACACACAGAGGTATACACACACACACACGGCTGTCTACTTACAACAGACACACACAGGTATACACATACACACACAGCTTTCTGCTTACAACAGATACACACACACAGGTATACACACACAAACAGAGCTTCCTACTTACATTATTATTTAAATTTTTTCTCCAAAGTTACTTAAAGCCTCACTCTTCTTAGGTAGTGAAGGCTTGAATAGAAATACCACATCCTAACTGAACAACTGCTGTTACCCCACGGGCTCATGACCTGGCTGGACCAAAGGACTCACACGTGCAGGTCTGCTAATCCCTAAGGCTGAGCTTGCCTTAGGGATTGTCTGCTTCACGCGCACAAAGGACTCAGGACTCCTGCAAGAAGGTGCTCACTGTCTATAGATATTTTTACCTGGATTTGTGCTCTGCTGACGCCAAAGCTGAGTGGAAGCAGTGTCACTACAGCTAACAGAGAACAAATATGCAGCTGAAGAGCATTTCTGAGGCTCTCAGTGTGTCAGCCCAGACTTGGCACCACAGCACTTTGTTCACGCCGTTCTGAGTCAGGGTGTGGAGAGAATGTTCTTGCATCTGACTGCAGAATGCCCTGTAGCCATCCCCTGCACAGACAAAATGTGGCGAAGAAACAGATGGTGGAGCACTTTGCCCAAGGCCACACAGGAGGTCGACGAGAGAAGCAGGAGTGTTGGACTCTGTGTCCAACAGTGATCCATCTCCTGAGCCCACAATGCAAGAGGGCTTTGCTCAGGATAAGCAAATTTTAATTCTAAGCAAAAGTCCATCTGTTTCCTTCACTGATACCCCTCTGTCACCATATTCATTGGGTATTTGTGTCTTGGACAACGTGGGAAGGCAGTAAATGGTACCCCCATGAGGAGCAGGCTTTGTCTTATCTATCTTGGTCATCTAGTTGATGACTGTTCAAAATTTTGCTGAAAGAAGGCTCTGACATTGAACAGAATTTATGCTACTTACGGTATTGTTTGAACAACAAAGTACTATAAATATTTAGTAACTTTCTCCCCTTTCCACATTCTTTACGGGCAGTAGTAATCTTTAAAATATATCTTCAAAATTATTCAGTTAAATTACTCTGTAGACACACCAATTTCTTTTTATTGTCTACAAAGGGAGCCTTGGGTGAAATGATGCAGTTTTTCAGGTTGGGTCAGATGAATACAGACCACTCATACAAGCTAAGACATACAGGGAGTGGGTGTCCACAACCTCCCTGGGGAATCTGCTCCAGTCCCTCACCACTCATAGTGAGGAATTTGTTCCAAGGTTCTCATCTAAATCTACCCTCTTTTAGCTTGAAGCCATTTCCCCTTGTCTTACCACTACATGTCCTCATAAAAAGTAGCCCTCCAGCTTCCCTACAGGCCCCCTTCAGGGGCTGGAAGGCTGCTGGAAGGTCCCCCAAGAGCCTTGTCTTTTCCTGACTGAACAGTCTCAATTCCCTCAGCCTGTCCTCAGGGGAGAGGTGCTCCAGCCCTCTGATCATCCCCACGGCCCTCCTCTGGACTCACTTCAACAACTTCACATCCTTCTTCTATTGAGGACTCCAGAACTGGACTTAGAATTCCAGGTGAGATCTCACAAGAGCAGAGTAGAGGGGCAGAATCACCTTTCTTCACCTGCTGGTGATTGGACTCAGCACTGGACCCAAAACTGATGCCTGAAAAACACCACTTGTAACTGATCTCTACTTGGACATCAAGCTGTTATTACAGCTCTTCTAGTGCAACCATCTAGCCAATTCCTTATCCACCAAGTGGTCCATCTGTATAAACCATGTGTCTGTTTTAGAGACAAGGATGTCATGTAAGATAGTGTCAAACACGTTGCACTGTGCTGCCATCCAGTAGGACCTGGACAGACTGGAGAGCTGGGCAGGGAGAAATTTAATGAACTCTAGCAAGGGCAAGTGTAGAGTCTTGAATCTGGGCAAGAACAATCCCAGGTACCTGTACAGGTTGGGGACTGACCTGTTGGAGAGCAGTGTAGGAGAGAGGGACCTGGGGGATACTGGTAGACAGCAGGATGACCATGTGACCTTGTGGCCAAGAGGGCCAACAGCATCCTGGGGTGGATTAGAAGCAGAGTGATTAGCAGATCAAGAGAGGTTGTCCTCCCCTTCTACTGTGTCCTAATGAGACTGTGTCTGGAATATTCTGTCCAGTTCTGGGCTAGTCAGTTCAAGAAGGACACAAACTGCTGTAGAGAGTCCAGCACAGAGCCACAAAGGTAATGAAGGGAGTAGAATATTTTCTTTATGAGGAAAGGCTGAAGGAGGTGGGTCTCTTTAGTTTGGAGAAAAGGAGACTGAGGGGTGACCTCATTAACATTTGTAAATAGGTGAAGGGTTCAATATAAATATGAGAAGGAACTTCTGCACAGTGAGGGTGACAGAGCACTGGAAGGGGCTGTTCAGGGGTGTTGAGGGGTTTCCTTCTCTAGAAATGTTTAAAACTCACCTGGATATGTTTCTGTGAGACTTGGTCTAGGTGACCATGCTCTGGCAGAGGGATTGGACTGGATGATCTTTTGAGGTCCGCTCCAGTCCCTAATGTTCTGTGACTGGAGACAGCAAGGCACCATCACTGCAGACCCCAGTGGGATACTCTGTTGCACAGAGGGCTGAGCCCCAAGACACATTCTTCTTTGTGTTTTTCTTGACTATCAGCAGTGACCTTTGCAGCAGGCTGCAACATCCTTGGAACAAGCTCTTCCCTCTGCTTTCTAAGGGCCTGGGGGTTCCTCTTAAAAGCCCTCCTACCCAAAATCATTACACCATCTAACTTTTAGGTACTGTTTATTCTTTCTTGACATTCCTCTGTGGTAAAGGACTAATATTTTATGAACAGACCGAAGTCACCACATTATCTTTCTACAGATAGGTAATGACTAACATACAGAGTAATGACAAACACACACGGATTTTATAGTCCTAACATTCCTTTGATGACCACTAACCTGATCTAGTAAAGACCTATAAGCAATTCCGGTTGTCATCGAAGATCAGATCTGGGATTGTACAAACTAAAGGTGATGAAAGTGTTGTATGAGATTTCTCTGTAAAAAAACCCCGTCTTTCATTCAAGTCATTTCCTGGCAATACCCCTGTGAATGGCAGTGAGAATTTTGTGTGAGCAATAATTGGTTGAAGATAGCAAGGCTAGATCTACACCCTGGACATCTCTGCTGTGGTATTGTCAGAAGCAGCACTGGGATGGATGACACTATTCATTCGTAACCGCGAGTAAAATGCGGGTCTTTCTTGCCCGGGTTTACATTACGTGTTTCTGCTCAGCTCGTTTTGCTGCTGGAGGGCTGCTGGAAGGGAGAATTTTACCCCTTTGCAGACTGGCTAAACTGCTCTGCTAAGGCAGTTCTTGTGTGTGGAAGGCCTTGACTTCTCGAGAATGACTAAAGTCTGCTACAGCCACTAATGGTGTCTATCTCTTGTTCAAGGTCTCTCAGCTGTGCAGTTCCATGATGGTGAAGATCTAGGAGCAGCTTCACCAAGGCTGCTTCTTCAGAGCCCCATGCTCTTGCATCTCCCTCAATTTCCCAGGTTTGGAATGAGTCAGACCAGAAGGCATATTTCAGCTGGTTGTGTGGAAGGATGAAGCCAGAGACCACTACCTGGGGTCCTGCCTTCAGCTTCCTTCCAGAGGACACTCTGGATACTGAACATTTTTCCTGTGGCTTCATTTTATGCTTTTGTAAATATGAGAAACAGAAGAATGCTTCCTTAGGCAGCAGCTTTCAAAGAACTTCATGTATTAGCAAGTGCAAAGGTGCAGTAAAACATGACACGAGCGGAGGGGACAACAAGCAAAGCTGGCTAAGAATTGCTTCTGCTCCGCAAAGTTAACGATGACTGAATAGTAAACTGTCTTTTAATAAGTTTTGTATTCTCCAGGGATATGGTTAAAGGGTTAATTTAATGCTTGACCCATTAAAACCATTGAGTGCAGTGAGAACCTTGTAAGACTGATCAGATGATTATTTCTGGAAGATAAGTGGTTGAAAACTGAGCCTCACTAGTTCAGGTAATCAAGGGAAATCGGCATAAAAGAGAAGATGCGGCTGAGTAAAGACAGAACGGCTACCTGAGATTCTGTTACTTGTCGTCTTTCAAGCATAATAATGAGATTATAGTAACCCTAAACTGGCTGAAAACAGAAATCTGGCTGTCTGTCAAGTTCATTGTGTTGAGTTTTACAACACTCCAGATCTGGTTCCTCTGAACCTACAATAATTACACCAGGAAGACAGGCTCAAAGAAACCCTTTTCAACCTTGGACCTTTGTCAGGTTTTGGCTTATGACCAGAGTACAATCGTTTCTGCCATGGGAAAGAAAAAAACCAGCAAAACCTAAGCCAACAAAAACCATTGTTAATGTTTATTATTACTTTTTCATCGTGCGATTCTTAAGAAAATATTGCCACAAGTTTCTCCTCACACCAGCTGTCACGCTGCCTTGTGATTTTCTGAATGAACTTGTCACTGAACCTCATGCCTCTTGGCTTCTCTGTGGTTATTCTAGTCAGAACCTTTTGCTGCAATCATTTTTCACACCTCTAATCGACACAGGCCCTCGCATCCCTTACGTGTGGGTGCCGATCCTATGTTTTGAAAACTGCCATGAGATAGAGAGACAAGCTGTCCATTACACTAACCTCGAATGTAAATGTCATCAGCCTCGACTGGCTTTAAAATCGAGTTGTTTTGATGTGGAGAAAATTGTTTAAAACACGTGATGTAAGATCCTGTTTGGGAAAGAAGCGGTAAGGCTGCAGTTTAGGAAGGTTTTTAAGGGTGTTTGAAGTCCGACTGGCTCCAGGTCTCTCAGGTGCATCCTTTGCCCTTCTCAGCAGCAGGACCTACTTGCCCTGACTTTCTTCTTCATTTGCACTTCTAGAAATGCTTTTCCAGTTTGATGTACTGGATGGATTGCTCCCATGAAGAGATGAGATGCTTGTATTCATGTCTTCAGAGTGTGTAGTAAATAATCATGCTAAAAGTTTGTGTTTACTGGGCAAGGAGCTGTAGCAGACAAGTGTGTCATCCGCCTGCTCCTGGAGGCCACCACTGTTGCAGTTCTGCAGCCAAAGCTTCCTGGGTTAGCCTGGATGAACTGGGCAGCTGGCACTAACCTGGCTGCTGTCTGCCAGAGGGCTCCATGGTACTGTTCACTCAGCCAGAGCTGCTGAAGCAGTAATCTTCCGTGACGGTCAGGGATCAGCATCTCAACACAGTACTGCTCTCACTGATTGTGGCTGGAAGAGGGGACATCTTGTACAGCTTCAAGCCTCTCTGCAAGTGATGCTGAACTCCTGGCCCACGATGATGGCAGATGAGCCCTTTTGCCCCTTTATGTTTCATGGTCTTGTGAGCTGATTGAATTCAGCCTCTGAAGAGCCCTTTCCTCTGGTCAAAACTGTGTCTCCCAGAGGAGAAGAAACCATGGGAATGTCATAGGATTGCTGTGCCCACTGCAATCTCTCTTATGATGTTTCATAGACTATGGGCTTGTGACACTGTTTGTAAACTGCTTTTGTTCCCATGTCCAAGTTCTAAATATCCATGTAGAAAAAGAAATGCTGTTCATTGTGCTAAGCCAAATTAGAAAATATTTACATATTTTGAGCTATAAGCCAGGCCAGTGACCAGCATCACTGTCATGGGGAAATGCTCCAACACACACTAGGGCCAGAATTGCTATTAACAGGTCATGTGCTGCTGCTTATGGAACAGGCATAATGAGAATCTCTGAACTGCTGCCACGGATGCCTTGAAGCAGCAAATACTAGGAAGTATTTTTGAAGTCCTAATTATTTTTAAGTTTTTAAAAACGGCCTTAGGAGCTTACTTTTGGATGGACCTATTTATCAAAATGTGACTTCTGTATCTCAATGCTTTTCCTGGAAAAGCAACATCCTATCAGCCTTTCTCACGTGAGCAATAATTCTATGGTCTTAGCCATACAACTGGAAGATCTTCCAGCAGCAGTGTATCTGATGAAGCACAGAGCGGATGCTTTTGTTGCATAGATATCCTCTCTGTTTAAAAACTCAGAATCTATTCCTCACAAGTAATAACCAAGGCCCACAGAACTACCAAGTTTATGTCAAATCAGAGCTAAATTATTAACCACCCTTGTGGTTTCAGGCAGAGAATGGTTCCCATAAGTCAAAACCTATTCAGTGATGTCTCTGCAGTTCATAAATCACTGACTGTGAGAAATGGAAATACATTGTGCTGTGGTACTTGTAATTAATACAAGATCTCTGGTGTCAAACCTCCAGAGCCCTCCAAAAGAGCATTTCAGGCCACTTCTTAAGATAGTTCAGAGCAGAGCTAGCCCAGGAAAATGAAACACTAATGCTGAAACAGATTGGGAAGTTTGGCAGCAATTCAGACTTTTTTCATCGCAAAATGACGGTTCATCCGAACGGATGCACTTCATGGACGTGTGTGCGTTAGCAAAGCTGCCCTGGGACACTTTAACCAGCCTGAGGGGAGGGCTCCTAACTGTGACTAGCAGGTTCTGCTAAGGCAAAACCAAGAAACTTATTCCTTCGTCTTCTGTCCTTCAGCTGTATTGGTTCATATATACTTGACACAGGCCCTTTACCAATTTATCCTAACGTGGATTTAGGACCTCTTCTTCACGTGCTTATTGAAAACAAATAAATAAATGCAACAGCAAAGCAGCTTGTTTGAGGAGATGAGAATGTGAGAAGAAACAGGAATATTTGAAGAGCAGCCAGGATCCTGAAAGTGAGGAGTTAAGAAAATTTATTTAAAAGACCTTGGTATTAGCAACTCTAAAAAAAAAAAAAGGAGAATGTTTGCAATATTTAATGATCCTCTGCAATGATGTTATGGCCAAATATTATGAAGGAGTTACCAGGAAACTGCAGAGCTAATAGAACTGGATGGAAGCAGAGATTTCCAAAAGTGACTTCATCTGAGGCTTGAAAACTGAAAGAACTTTTATCCTTGCTGATAAACTGCTGGCTCCCTTCACCCAAACATATTTATATAGATATTTAACTGATTTCACTAGTGAACAGGATAATGTATTCTGCAACAATTTATTTTAAAATGTGAACTGTAAAATTATGCTACAAAGTTTATTAAACTTTCAGGTGTTACATTTTGACATACTCAGATCTTTCCTTTAACAGTGACAGAACGCTACACAAAAATACTGCGTTTCATCCCGTGCAGGTCTTTATCTGCTCTTGACAGGTTATTGCTGGTTAAATTGTAGAGCTGACTTAAAGGCAGGACTCTTCAAGGGAGTGAGAAATTAAGGCTTCACCAAATGGTAATAAAGCTATTAAAAATGCAAACAGCAAACAGCCACACTGTACAGGTTAGACAGCTAATCCAAACTAGCAGTGTAAAAAAGCAGAGCAATTACACTTTTATTTAAATGCAAGGAATATGAGCAAGAATAGAATGAGGTGCCTTGTTTAAATGCATTCTTTTGAATATTTATTAGAAATAATACATGTAGTTAAGCCACTTATCTGATTTCAGTGAATAAGTAAAATGCAAAAGATCAATTTTCATAATTATACCAAAGAAGTCTGTCTTTCATAAAAATCTCATTAATAACACCATTATTACTGAAAAAAATATCTTGGTATTATTATTGTTATTCTAATTATCAGCAAAATGCTACTGATAATGTTGTCATAAAATTCCTTTTTAGTATCCTATTAAGGAAGATAGACTAAGTAGTGGTTTAAGTTAAATCTAGCTGCTAAGTGACATTTTAAAAAAAGTACCTTCTTTGTGTATTTGGATAAAATACATTCTGTGTATAATTACATAAATCACTTCAGGCTGAACAAACAAGAGCTATATGGATGATACACATGTGCGCGTGCATTGTCACCTCTACAGGACCATGTGGCCACCTTAGTAGGACACACATGGACTATCAGAATGTTGCCCAAAGACAGAACTAATTTCTCAGCAAAGTTTTAACTAACAGCAGTTTTGACTTGTTTTCACTCATCAGAATCTGCCTGTCAATAGACACTATTTGTTTTAGTACCCACTTGGGTTTTTTCAGTTGCTGAAGAACTTGGTGTCATCTGGGAATTAGTATGAGGAAGGGGGTGTTATCTTACATAGGACAAAAAGTTTCACTGCTCACACCCGTTGTCTAGTGTGCTTCAAAACTAGACCAGTGTGGGCTGCAGCAGAGAGAAGGGAACAAGAAGATATTTCAGAGTTGGAAATGGACAGTTCTTCATCTTGTGGCAGAAAAGGACCTGGACAGCTAGAGAAAAAGATAATGTGTTCCTGTCATGTAATCAGTAATATACAGGCTGGCACCATATCCCGGACCTCCATGCATGAACCACAACCTCAGCATGTGAGATCCCAGACAAGCAGGACAGTTCATTCCCCACCTGAAAAAGTGATTAATAAAATACAATTCTAGCAGCCACCGAAGTCAATCCAAAACATGCATATATGGCTTCATCTGAGGCCTGCAGTAGTGAATCACAGACTCATACGATGGTTGAAGTTGGAAAGGACCTCAGACATCATCTACCTCCAACGGCCCTAACACTGGCGGGGGTGTCTGTCATTAGACCAGGTTGATCAGAGCAGTCTTGAACACTTCCAAGGAGGAGACATCCATGACTTCCTTAGGCAACCTTCTCCAGTCCCTCATCACTCTCGTAGGGATGAATTTCTTCCAAAGATCTCATCTAAATCCACCCTCTTCTAGATTGAAGGCATTCCCGCTTCTCCTACCACTAGAGTCTGCTGTAAAATGTCCCTCTCCAGCTTTCCTATAGGCCCCCTTCAGGGGCTGGAAGGCTGCTGGAAGGTACCCCAAGAGCCTTCTCTTCCTGACTGAACAGCCCAATTTCCTCAACCTGTCCTCATAGGGAGGTGCTCCAGCCCTCTGATCATCCCCATGGCCCTCCTCTGGACTGACTTCAACAATTTCATGTCCTTCTTCTATTGAGGACTCCAGAACTGGCTGCAGTACTGCAGTAAGGACTCACAAGAGCAGAGTAGAGGGACAGAGTCATCTCCCTTGACCTGCTGGTGACACGTCCTTCGATATAGTCCAGGATACTGTTGGGCTTCTCGGCTGCCCTCATACTATCATTGACTCATGTTGAGCTTCTTGTCTACCAACATCTCCAAGGCCTTCTTCTCAGGACTTCTCTCAATCCATTCACAACCCAGCATGTACTTGTGATTGGGGTTACCCCAACACAAATGTAGGACCCTGTGCTTGGACTTTTTGAAGCTCATGCAGTTTACACAGGCCCTGTCGAGGTTCCTCTGGATGGCCTCCCTTCCCTGCAGCTTGGTGTCCTCAGCAATGTCATTGAGGGTGCACTCAGTGCCACTGTCCATGTCGCTGATGAAGATGTTAAACAACACGGGACTCAAAACAGACCCGTGAGGAACACCCCTCCAAAAGCTTTCGGATACAGCTGAAGATGAGGAAGTAGTTGGAGAAGTTGCACAAGCTGTCATGTGAAGGTGGTTTGCCACTCTGCTGCCCTCTCTGAGCTTTCACACCAGAATTCTTGACAGCACTTACCTCTGGGACGATAACACAGGGCATGTCTGGGATTCTTGAGCAACAGATTGTAACTGATTTGTTTGTTTCTGGACGTTTCTGCTTCGGCATAAGTAATAGTGGAAACGAGTTCACATGATGGTCCAAGAAGATGCCAGTGTCTGGGAGGCAACAAAAAGAGTAGGCTGAAGGACACTTTTGTGCCCAGTTCTTCATGATTAACACATGCATCTCTGCAAAGGCACAAAAACGTACAGTGGGCAGTGGGTGAACGGACACTTGCCATAGAGCTGATCAGGCAGTGCCTGCAGGCTGGCTCACAGAATCACAGAACATTAGGGACTGGAAGGGACCTTGCAGGATCATCTAGTCCAATCCCCCTACCACAGCAGGATCACCTAGATCAAGTCGCACAGGAACACATCCAGGCAGGTTTTAAATGTCTCCAGAGAAGAAGACTCCACAACCCACCCTGGGCAGCCCCTTCCAGTGCTCCGTCACCCTCACTGTGAAGAAGTTCCTTCTCACATGTATGTTTCTGCTTATACTAGTTGCCCTTTGTGCTATCATTGGATGACACTGAGCAGAGCCTGGCTCCATCCTCCTGACACCCACCCTTTCCATATTTATACACATTAATGAGGTCACCCCTCAGTCTCCTTTTTTCCAAGTTAACAAGAACCAGCTCCCTCAGCCTCTCCTCACAAGGGAGACGTTCCACTGCCTTCATCATCTCTGTGTGCGAGGCTTTTCCTGAAGAGGGTTCATAGGATCATAGGATGTTAGGGGTTGGAAGGGACCCAAGAGATCATCGAGTCCAACCCCCCTGCCGGAGCAGCAAAGCAGGACAAAACTATCTCCACAGAGGAA
>VXBP01010087.1:272013-310340 GCA_013400115.1 Rhinopomastus cyanomelas
TGATCACCACCCTCTGAACTCTATCCTGCAACCAATTCCTAACCCACCTCACTGTCTGCTCTTCCATCCCACACCTCCTCAGCTTGCTCACTAAAATTTCATGGGACACAGTGTTAAAGGCCTTGCTAAGGTCAAGGTAGACCACATCCACTGGTTTCCCTGAATCTAACCATTCAGTTATTGCATTCTAGAATGCTATCAGGTTAGTCAAGCAGGACTTCCCCTTCATAAATCTGTGCTGACTACTCCTGATAACCTTCTTCTCTTCCAAAGAGAAGGAAGGGTTAGGAGCAAGCACATGCCTAAGTAGATCACGACTGATTTTCTGTGAAGATATATGTTATTTTTTGTTAATTGGTGTCATTTTCTGAAAAAAAAAAAAGGTTGCGACTAGTGAAATTTAATTGTATTTATACAGAGGCTTGACCGCCTTCTCCCACCTTGAAACACCCAAAGAAAATCAAGTTATCTAAGTAGAGGGAGTCCAGTAACGTTCAGAAACAACTTTGGGTGTCCTGCAGTCACTGGATGCAATGGTTATACTTGCCCCAACTTGTCACGGGTGGCATTTACCACTATGCATAAGTGCTAAAGCAAACAGAAACAGCTTTTACACAGCAGAATGTCATGATCTGCACTTAGGGTTCAATCTCTCCATCGACTATGTGGGCACAAATTGACATGACTGGGAGAGTAGGACTGAATTCTCCACTTATTTTAGAAAGTGTTCTAAAAATACAGTCGATATGGGGGGGTTGTAAAAATAACTTCTGGGGTTTTTTTTTCACTTGCTAGAGAGAACTGTGCATAAATTACAGCTTTATTTTCTTCTACTTGAGAATTACGTAAGTTGTACAAAAAGCTCAAAATAATTTAATACAACCATTGTGCTTTTGCTTCTGCCTGTCTTTACTGATTTCTTTCCACCTCCCTTTTTCTTAAGCTCCCCCCCACCCCTTTATCTTGGTCTCTCTTCCCCTTGCTGTCTCTCAGTACCTCCGTGCCTCAGCCATGCACACCCATACACACTCTCCGGTAACAACAGCACGTGCAGTAGGAACCCCCCATTTTCCCACTTGAAAATGTTCCCGTGGCTTCCAGTTTCACTTTTCTTGGCTTTTATGTGTAACCTCTGCAAGACAAATTGTTTTCTGCTGATGCCTTGGGTGCACATGTAGGGCAGGTTTCACTTTGTCTCCACCCCACTGTTGGGATTTATTGTAGATACTTTATCCGCGGCGGTTAATTTTAAGAAGGAAGAATAAAAATAAAGCAATAGTAAGTAAGAGCACATACTCTTCAAGACAAGAGCTGTCTCTTCTTGTCTATCACTATTTCTGCTACTGTAACATAACGGATCATAGTTAACCTAAAGATGCCTCACACTCGGGCTAAATCCTGCAGTTTTGCCATCCACCAGCCCTCACTGGATTTCCCTAGTGAAGCAGTTAAAACTTAGGTCCCAGTGAAGCTTCTGTCCCCAGTCTGCCTGGGAACACGGGGTCCCTGGGGCTGGGTGTGCAGTCACACCTTCTTCCTCTAAACCAGAGACAGAGCTCGCTCTGGCTGCAATGCTCTTGCACTCTCTCAGTCCTCAATTACACGATCCCAAAAGGCTCCCCAAAATGATGTGGATTTTGTCTACAACGTTGGGCATGACCTTTCATAATATTCTTTTCCTCTAGCACAACTACTTCAATTTACATGTCAAAACTTTTGTTGCTGTAAATTCCCCTCTCTGCAATGTCCACATCAACAAATTGATCAGCCTTGATGTGCTGTGCACGTGCAAGAAGGAAAATCTTGTGTCCTTTTGGAGATGGCACTTCAGAAGCGTAAGCGCTTAAAAATACCCTTTAATGAGTTGAGTGAAACATCTCTTAAGGAGTTTAGTGTCTTGTTTGTGACTGGATCTTCTATGCAAAGTCTGTACCTACTTTATGTTTTCCCTGTGACCAGTCCTGGCTCATACACACTCCTCTGTGTGTTAAATCTCCATTTCCTCTTATTCTCCTCACCTCTCCTTCCTTCTTCCCTTTTCCCCCCTTTCCTTTCTCAAAAGCATTTGCAATTATTTGTTGCTGATTTGTAAGCCAACACGATCTCAGCAATTCTATATTAATAAATCGAAAATGACTTTCCCAGAAAAGCCATCTGAATATTCAAACACCTCCAGATGCTACCTTTCCACATTTCACAGCGCAGAGATAATACTTACAGCAGTTTTCCATCCTGCAGCGAGCTCTTGAAGCATCGTCTTTTGTACAAACGTGCCGCAGCTCCTTAAGACTGCTTATATGCATGAAAAATCAAATTTGGACACTTAGACACTCTGGAAGTCTTGAAATAAAACATTAGTGAAAGAATTGCTGAATCCAGGAAATTACTGTGAAGTGATATGTGACATATAATGTCTGTCAGTTACTGTTACTGCAAGAGAATATACTTCAGGTCAGATCTGGCCAGCCACTGAGCATTGCAAGCGAGAGAGAGGAGGCATCAGCAGCTAGGTAGTGTTTTCTCTTGCATAAAATTATCCTTCTGTTCTGTGCTGCTGATGTGGCTGCTGTGTCCCTGTTACAAGGACAAAGGATCAGGAAAACTAAGATTATGTTATTATGCTGTAGATCGCTGGATGTTAGGCTCAGATCAAAAAGCTACTGCAGTCAGTGCAAGTCAGGGCAGATTCATGACTGCTCCTGCTCTGATCCAGGGAGTAAAGCTAGCCCCTTGGAAGTGTGATCAGAGCATCTTGGGTGCACAGAAAGAACAACTCACTTTGAAATGCACACCACAGATTATTTGGTAAATCACCTATTGGAAGTTACAGGGAAACAACATCCATTGGTGTTCTGTAAGTAGCACTAGCATTAGACGCTCCTGTAATCCTTCCTCCGCTCGTATCATCGTGAGCGACACCACTTGTTTGCTTCGGTTTGTAAGTGTGATGTAACCTTTCAACTCCATAGCTCTTGTGTTCTCAGTTATGTGTTTTAGGTTCTCCACAACTGCTCTTGCAAATGCCAGCAAGTTTTCACATGCAATTTCTCTTCGGTCATAGCTGTTGTTGACACAGCGTTAAGAAGAGAAACATGCATCCCATCTCTCCAGGTCCTCCACCCCAATTTCTCTTACGATATTGGAGATGTATTATGACTTCTACTTCCATTTGTCAGCTATGGGGAAGTATATGTTTATAATTCTGACAACACACATGCTTAGGTTTAGAGTGTACTTTCTGGCTCCAAGTAGGAAGGCAAACAGCCATTCCCAGTCACTACTTACTAACTACAATTGCAGCTAGCACACAGCCAGCTTTGCCATTTGTGAGTCCAGCTGCTCAGCCAGTGCAGCATTGCCCCCTACACGATACCTACGCTTGAGGAAAGCTGCAAAGAGAAAGGGCCTGTGGGGAAGGCAATAGGAGCAGTCGTGGCTCCTCCTCAGCCGTGCTGTTTCACGACACAATCTGTGCTGTGATCCTGTCTGCTCAAAAATCAGTGTAGAAGGATCTGCTACTTCACTCCTCATTCACATGGTAAGAGCGTGTTGTGGTTCCCAGCTGCTGGAGAAAGCAAACACTGCAGCCCGTGCTCCTCAGTTGACCTCTTTCATTATGAAAAAGCGAGTTACTGTAAACCCTAACTCTGGCTTTTTGTCATCAGAAACATCTCTTTTTGTCGTTGTTGTGACAAACATCAGCCTGCCTTGGCTGTGAGATTTGCCCTCAGTTGATGGCCCATGGCTCTCTTAAAGCTTGCCCTCGCCAGGCCGGTAAAGCTGGCTAGCTGACAAAAGTGCCTTCTTGAAGGCACCCAGCATTGAAAAAAAGAGACATGAACACATCCAGTTAGGTGCTGTGTGAGATCCCTGCAAGTTCAGTGGAGGGAAGAGGGCCAGCTTCCAAAGACTGTAGGCTGGAAAGGCTGCTGTAGAAGCAGAGCTCTGTCTGAGTTCCTCAGAACTTCTGCAGGCAGCAGAGTCCAGACGTGCAAGTCTCAGCCTGTTCAGCTCACGAGCGCTGAGTCAGTGCTGATGAAGTGGCACCCGAAAGACGACAAGGAAGCCTCCTTTGGCTCACTCACACAAACAAGAAATGAAACAATGGATTCAAACAACACTCTGTCTGAAATAGAGATGAAAGCACTCTCTGTCCCTTTTCTGCAGTACTCCCCCAGGGATCAGAAACCCCAGCACAGTTTGAATCTATAGCACTGTCCATTTCAAACCATAACAACCACCCACAGGATACCCCCCTTGTACTAGTGCCTTCTGTCACCTCAGTGGGCACATTCTTCGTCCATGTTGCTGCCACTTGAAGAGAAGTAGTACATGATTCCCAAAAGGAGGGTAGGCAAGAATCGAAGAATCGTAGAACCATTAGGGATTGGAAGGGACCTCAAAAGATCATCTAGTCCATATGGAACATCCTATGTTCCAGCTTACACCAATTTCCCCTCGTCCTGTCACCAGATGACATTGAGAAGAGCCTGGCTCCATCCTCCTGACACCCACCCCTCACATATTTATAGACATTAATAAGGTCACCCCTGTGTCTCCTCTTCTCCAAGCTAAAGAGACCCAGGTCCCTCAGCCTTTCCTCAAAAGGGAGGTGCTCCACTTCCTTCATCATCTTCATGGCTCTATGCTGGACACCCTCCAGCAGCTCCGTGTCCTTCTTGAACTGAAGGGCCCAGAACTGGGCAGAATACTCCAGATGTGGTTTCACCAGTGCAGAGTAAAGGGGGAGAAGAACCTGTCTTGATCTTCTAACCACCCCCCTTCTGATCCACCCCAGGAAGCTGTTGGCTGTCTTGGTCACAAGCACACTGCTGGCTCATGGTCATCCTGCTCTCCACCAGGACCCCCAGGTCCCTCTCTCCTAAACTACTCTCCAACAGGTCAGTCCCCAGCCTATACTGGTACCTGGGGTTGTTCTTGCCCAGATGCAAGATTCTACGCTTACCCTTGTTATAGTTCATTACATTTCTCCCTGCCCAGCTCTCCAGCCTGTCCAGATCTCACTGAATGGCAGCACAGTCTGCTGGGGTGTCAGCGACACCACCCAGCTCTGTGTCATTAGCAAACCCTAGGAAGGTGAAGAGCTTCATTATTAGTCAGTGTTTCCATCAGTTGCTTGAACTCCAATTGTCTTTCAGCCTAAAACGTAGATACGTCCCTTACAAGGAGAGGCTGAGGGAGCTGGGTTTCTTTAGCTTGGAGAAGAGGAGACTGAGGGGTGACCTCATTAATGTCTATAAATATGTGAAGGGTGGGTGTCAGGGGGATGGAGCCCGGCTCTTGTCAATGTCATCTAGTGATAGGACGAGGGGCAGTGGGTGTCAGCTGGAACAGAGAAGGTTCCACATCAATGTGAGAAGGAACTTCTTCCCAGTGAGGGTGACAGAGCACTGGAACAGGCTGCCCAGGGGGGTTGTGGAGTCTCCTTCTCTGGAGATGTTCAAGACCCGACTGGACAGGTTCCTGTGTGACTTGGTTTAGGTGATCCTGCTGTTGCAGGCGGATTGGACTAGATGATCTTTCGAGGTCCCTTCCGATCCGTAATGATTTAATGATTCTATGATTCTATGATTCTATGAACTTCTTCCCAGTGAGGGTGACAGAGCACTGGAACAGGCTGCCCAGGGGGGTTGTGGAGTCTCCTTCACTGGAGATGTTCAAGACCTGCCCGGATGTGTTCCTGCATGACTTGGTCTAGGTGATCCTGCTGTGTCAGAGGGATTGGACTAGATGATCTTTCGAGATCCCTTCCAATCCCTAATGATTCTATGATCCTATGATTCTATAATATCCCCTGCCATTACTCGGTGGCTTCAAGAACTTCATCCAATATTGCACTTGTGCTGTAGACACACAGGATTTATGATGCAGCTATGGAGTACTTGCCATGGTAGTCTCTGTTCTGAAAACTGGCAACAGATCTCTGAGTAAAAAAGCACGAGCTATGGCCAAAGGAGGTAGTAGCTGCTTATCTTCATATATAATAAGCTGCTGTAAATTTTTTCACTTCTGTTAATGTAATCTATTTAAGACAGAGCTCCTTTTTTTATTCCCACTGAAATTCTGAAGTGGGATTTCATTGTCCCCTTTGTATTAGCACTACACTCTGCAGTTTCCCATTTCCATTGCCGTAGAGAGACAGAGGTTTCCCACTTATGAACGAAAAAAGATGCGTTGCAGGCTTTTCTAATACCAGATAAGGTGTTGACAAGTTTATACAGATGCAAAAGGGGGGAAAAATGAACTCAATAGCAAGGTCAGAGTGAGTGGTATCATATTTGCAAGTGTGTTGATGATTTTATACGTGTTTTATAACGTGGCTGGGTAGCATTTCTAAGTATGTAGCTCCTGCTGTTACTGTGTTATGCTGGTCATACACAGTAACGCCAAAGACCATAAAAAGGCCTAAAAAGAACATAAAGATTTCTTAAATGACTGTGAGTCAAGTCTTCCACACACGCAGACCTTTGGATGGCAGCAGAATTTCATAAGCTCTGATGCAGAAGATTATTAGATCAAGTCATATTTACAAGACACCTTGCCAGAAAAATATTTACAAGACACCTTACCAGGTGTTGATACGAGGCTGAGAGCTTTTCTTTTTCTTGAAAAACTAAAGTTATGCTACTCTGAAAACTAGACTGCTGAGCAGAAATCAAAAACATGGGAAGACTCCAGAAGCAACAGCTAAGGACAGTAGAAATTGAGCCTTTATCTAAACATGGATTTAGATGATCCAGATTAATTTTATATCTGAAGTCTCTTTCTCCACTGACTTTTCACAAACTCTGAAAAACACTCTGATGTTCTTGTCTATAACTCGGTTCAGGCTCATGGATGTAACACATATCACACGGTAGACCACTTATCCTCTTTATTTTTTTACCCAGAAGCTGTTTCTCAGTCAGATCCAGTCTCCTGGGCTGAAGAAGTACCCCACTCATCTCAAACCCATAGAAATCTCAGGAAGAGCATTAGTTTTCTTCTGGCATATCCTATGCTGTGTAAAGCACCCTCTAAAATCATTAATAAACTGTAAAACAAAGCCCCACATAATCTGCCTTTCAAAACCTACTGGAGGCTCACCAGCTTGTGCATGAACACCAGCTGCAGTCTCTGAGGGAGTTGATTACGAGGCTTAAGCTGGACCCTGTGGGCTCTTTTCAGTAGCAGGCTAGCATCAACACTTCAGTTCTTGAGGGCTCTGAAGGTATGCTCAACCCTACGTGCCTCTGACTTACTGACGCAGGGTTATCACAGCAAAAGGACCACGAGTCTACAGTTCAACGAAGGTCTTTACTTGTAGATTTTCTTTCTCAGACGTTTTGCTGTTAGGGATATATTTGTATTAGTAGTCCACATCCTGCTCTTCCCCTTCATACCCCAATTCTGAAGACTGTGGCCTCACATCTCTCCACATCCCATCTTTGCAGCAGGAGCAGATATTATCCTTGCTCCCTCAGAAGAAAAACCATTGTAGGTTTCTTCTACACACAACCACTTGGCCCAAAATTGTACTGAATTTGTCTCCATTAGAATCCTGTAGTAGCTCACCAGATCACAAAGTACCTTGACTACTTAAAGAAACTTCTCTTTCTGTTTGACCACTGCTTCTTTCAAACAGTCTTACCTGTTGCCTTCATTTCTGGGCAGCAGAGAAAGAGAAAACTGTGCCAACGTACCCACAAGAGGACCGTGTGCTGTTCTTGTGATCTTTCAAATTCATCGCTTCATCTTCTTCTGTTGTTGGTACCACAGCGAGTACTACATAGAAGGTCCTCGTGGAGTTGGTCTTCATGCTTGGAGCTGGACCTGTGACGGAGAGTTTCTTGCAGTGAACTAGCTGTGTGTTTTCTAGCTCAGAAAATGTAGAGGGATCCACACTACGTGGCAACTGTTTGTGGTAAGCTCAACAGTGCTGCCAGCATTAGGCTTCTGGGGATGTGAGGCATGAGTCCATCTGAAAAACAGGGTGAATTTTGCTGTGGTCACACCAACATCTGTCTCCCTCCATGGCCTGGGGCTCTGTGCAGTTGTTGATATTGCCTGTCCATAAAGTGGAGACTGGTCACGATGTAACCCAGTTTGTGAATATATTAACACATGGTTTTAGTTTGGGGGGCCATGCAGTGAGGAACAGTGCCAGTTTGGGTTGGATGTTAGAAGAAACTTATGTACCAAAGAGATCTTCAGACACTGGAAGAGGCTGCCCAAGGAGATGACTAAATTGTCACCCCTGGACATGTTTAAAAGCCGTGTAGATACGGAGCTTATGGACATGGTTTAGCGATGGGCTCAGTAGAGTTAGGTTACTGGTTGGACTTGATGATCTTAAAGGTCTTTTCCAACCTAGATGATTCCATTATTCTAGATATGTGTCACCTGCAATTACTTGCATCAGTAGATGCCATTACTGTGCAGATATATTATCCTATTTTATACTTTATACTATTTAGTTTTTAGCATTTATTGATGTTTTATTGTCTATAAAGTGTGAAGGATGTAACAGAAAAAGCCCAAAGAAGATAGAACATGCTCCTTCCCAGGAATAGTTTAAAGTCTGAATTTGATGAGAAACAAGCAATAAGGTGAGAAATAACAGGACACATGGACATGAGAAAAAGAGGAGTGGGGGAAGCATTATGACCATGAATCTAATAAGAAAGGCATCCTGTCAATAAGACATCAGCTTTCCCAACTGTTCCTCCTTACGTTCTTTGTCTTAAGATGGAAGAAAATAGAGTCAAGTACTTGGGGCGTCTGGGGAAGAGTATCCCTGATACAAAGGTTTGCCTGGGAGACTAAGTACAGGTGTTTATGGAGAAGGAAGACAGAATGGATATCAGATCTGATACCCACTGAGGAGCAGAAAAGGAAACAGACAACAGAGTGAATTGGTGGAAGCAGACATGACCGCTGGCAAGAGGTTTATATTCTGACAGTTTCCAAGGTTATAACAAGGTTTTGCTCTCACTGGCATCAACTCGGCCTTCGTCTCAAACGAAGGGTGCCTCTTGATGAAAAATCCTTGGCGTGACAGTCATTCTGACCAGCTTCAGCAGAGAGATCAGGAGAAAGGCTGAAGGCAAACGACGCAGAACCTTGAAGGCACAGAGAGCTTTGACTTTGTAGGCAACAGGCACAGGGCTAGACATGTGGACTGAAGGCTGAGTCAGATGAGTGAAGCAACTCTCAGAGGCATGCAATAAATGAAAATGTCTGTGGGATATGGTATTGCCTTCTTGGAAAGGACTTTCTCGGTTTCAGAAAACATGGATAAAGGGGAGTATGAGAAATACAGCAGTACGTGTTGAAAATCTGAGACACGAAATGACAAATGGGGCGAGGGGCCAAGCCTCATTTCTGGGGAGCCCCAGCAGGTGCAGAGACACTATGACTCTTGCATAGCCCAGTAAAATGGACTGACGTGTGTAGCAGTGACTGATGTGGGCATGGGGAGCACTCAGCAGAAAGAAGTGTCAGCGGTCTGTCAAGCGGCACATGTCAGGAGAACGGAGGCTGATTCCCAGAAAGAGTAATGATTATGCAGGTGCATTAAAGAATAGGGAGAGCAAAAATTTCTGAGCTGTTTTGTTCTCTTTCTACTCGAGAACAGAGCAAACAAACACTTGAGAGTCAGACTTTGTGGCAATGCTGATGAGTGAGAATGAATATTGAATGTGTCCTACGCTTGCAATTTCACCAGTAAGGCACAAGAAATGAAAAGTATTTAACTTGGGGGACCAACTACTCCTGCTGAGCATGAATGCTGAAGGTGAACTAATGTGCAACAGGCTGAAATTGGCTGAAATGTATTTCCAGCAAGTATTTCTTGAATATTTGCAAATAACAGCAAATCACAGAAACCACTAAAATGTTTGTTAAATAATCAAAGCTCATCATTTGGTGAACATACTGGTTTGCCATCAACTGTTTGTCCACCCCTCCCACTGACGAGAGAGAAGTCTGGCTGAGTGGACAGATGTTTCTTTCTGCTGACTTTGTCAACACTTGGGTCCATAGTCCTTGACCAGAGGAACTAATTAAGTAATAAAATCAGCTCTTTGTAAGACAGAAAGAAAGAGTGGAACCACTGAAGAACTTGAGCCATTGATTAACTCACAAGTGTTTCCTGTATAATGTGGATCATTAATGCTTAATGCTTTCTGAGAGTAATAAACCAGAACCATCAGTATAGCAGCAATATCATGAATCATATAGAATCCACACAGGACACTAGGGCATTTTTGTTTCTTCATTAATTGTTCAATCTGTAAGAATAATTGGTTTAACTTTTTATTTGCTAATCTTTGCAGCTTTATTCTACACATTGCAACTCGATGCAGCAGGCAGGTTCTTTGTAGCATGGGGAAGAGAAAAATAAAATTAAGAAAATAGCTCTCCTTGAATATCAAATGTGGAAAACTTGCCAGAATTAGGACAAAGGCAGACCATGATCAGCCTAATATTAAATGAACACTCACTGTATCTTTCCTCTGCCTGTTCAACTACTAATTGATGCAACACTGATGAATAAAAGGGCTGGTATTTCAGCCAGGAACTCACTTCAGTGCTGCAGTTTACTGAGAGCCCAGGCTGCTGAGCTCATTACAGATCTGAACTGGCTTTACAGGCAATTTTGTGAAGGGGCAGCATCAGAGCTAGCCCACTGATTGGGACTCCATTGGCTCAGCAGGGCTCCAAGAGTTCAGGGGAGAGAGCACAGCACTAGCTAAAAATACGTCTTTGCCTCTGTAGTGCCAGGAAGATTGCCTGGCTGTGCTAATTGGGAGGGACCTAGAGATCTGGGTGGTATTTTAGGCTAATCTCGAGGTGGGACCTCTGCAGTATGTATGTGGCTCTGAATATAATCTCCCTCCGCACTGTCATTTATACCATTGCAGGCATTTACAATCAGAACCTCCCTGATTGACTCGTGGCTGTCGCTGTACCCTAGACTCATCTCGCAGGAGCAAGGGGGATGAGGGAAGGTGAAATGGCTGTGCTCTGAACCGGCGTGTGAAACCACGACACAGGTTTAGTGCAGCACTGAAGTTGTGAAAAGGGAGAAAACCTGGCAGGACCAGGCAGCGCCACACACACAGAGCTGCACAGCAGAGGGTTTCTTTTCTAGCCTTTCCTTCTTCCTCCCTGTAGTCTCCTTTTTATTTCTGCAAGCAGAAAGCACAGTCCTGACCTCGGCCGTTCCTTAGCTTACCTCTATTTAGAGCACAACCCACCACATGCTCAAAACCCGGGGCGGTCAGAAGAGTCTGTCTCTGCTCATCCCGCAGGGACTGAGTAAGGCAGAAGGAAAAAGAGGAGAGAGAAAAACAAGAAAAGTGTAAGAAACAGTGACAGAGTAAAAGCACACCAAAACCACAGAGCCATCAGCGAGAGGCTCAGCAGAAAAGGCCAGAGGTACAAGTCATCCATGGGAATCGTAAGCCAGGAAGCGTTTTTGTTTAAATAACTTGTCGAACCACTCGTTTTAAAAGATTTACAGTTTTACAGTGGTATTTCTTGCTTTGCTGACAAGTCATATTTCAGCAAAACAGAGAAAATTAGAGTGTTTTACTCCTTCAAATGTAACAGGACCTTTTTTTTCTTATAACAACTTTATAAAATACAAGCCTGACTGGTGAGAACCGCCAGCTGTTCATTGCATGAAGTAGCTGTGTCAAAGAGCAGCCTACCAACTGTCAGTTACTGGCTTAAACACCAAAATTGGCTTTTAGAAGCCTCTTCACATGTTATAGCAGTAACATGTGGTTGTGCCGCAGATCTTACGGCAGGTATGAATTATAACCACGTCACTTTCTTTGGAAAGTGATGCTGGAGTTTAGTGTGTTCCTTTTGTCCCCAAGGGAAGTGCTTTGTGAGCTTTACTGAGATGGATGCTTTGCACAGCACCCACCCTCTGACTGTCTTCTGCAATGATCTTACAAGTGGGCACAAATATTATGTAGCTTTCCAAGAGCAAGAAGAATGGTGCCTTCACCCAACGCAACTTGGAACTTTTCAGGATGTTAAACAACATTTTCAAATAAATAAAAGGAGAAGTGTCTAGGTTGTGAAAGAGCACCTCTTGTCAGGCTCCTATACCTACATTTAGAAAACCAAATGAAGACGCTGATGTTTGTAAGTGCTGAACAAATACTGCCTTCCCATTAAAGCCTTGTTCCTTAAGCTCTAACCCTGAAGCACTGATAAGTCATCTCTTCTTTACAGCTGTAGCTGATAATTCCTTATGTGTTTATGATTAATGTAATTCTAAAAAGAACTTAACACAAACCACTACCTCAGGTTTAAAGTAGTCTTCATTCTGTATAGCTGCTTGAGAACAACTTGCTCTATACCTAGAGGATGCTGGAAAGATTTCAGTGAAGCACAGGTAGCATGGTCAGAAGACTGGGAAGCGTTTTAGCCCAGTGTATGTAGAAGAAGAAGAACGCACCCAGTCTAGGTAAATCATGTTAAAGCCTTAGTTAAGGCTTCATTTGCCTATATGGGGGCAGAAGAATGGCTGCAGTGGACTCTTATGTCTAGCAGACAAAGATGCAGTGCTAAGTGGAAGTTCAAGCTAGACAATTTTTTACTAAAAAAAGGACTAAATTGTTAACATAGATGGCAACTACCCACTGAAATTGTGTACTGCAGGCAGCGGTGAAATTTTCATCCTTGAAAATTCTCAAAATAAAACATGTTTCTGAAGTGTACTCCAATTTATCAACAGGTTTTTGATTTGAAAGAGCAATTAATTCAGGAAGGAGCAGAGGTATTGGTAGACCTAACTCTTATAGTACTCACCACATCCATAATGGGTCCATTCTCTGTGATATGCCACATGTAAATTTATATGTAGGATCAACTTCTCTTGGGGATTGCAGCAGAAAAGATTCAGCCCTGTCTTCAAAGTTTGCAGTTATTTTGTCTCTAGGTAACTTTTTCTGGCTAAATTGTACAAAACGACTCGAAGAATTTCTTCAATATATTTAAAATAATGCTGGATATTGAAACCTTGTCTTTGCCAAACGAGATACAGAATGCATTCTGCTCCCATTTCAGTTTCCCTGGTCACACAGGGAGATCCACCAGCTTTAACGTTTTGAGCGTGTTGTATTTTTAATTGACTTCCACTTGGAAATCCGGGTTAGTAATAACTATTAGTCATATAGTCACTAGTAATGATATCCTCCAGTTCCTGGGCTCTCTAAAGACATAGAGTCAATATGTGACAGTAAGGAGATTTTAAAAGACCTAGAAGCAGAAGCGGGATCTCACAAGTTCTTTGATTCCACTGAAACCCTAAACTCTCCTTTTACTGACAAACTCAGGTTTTTTTAGATTTCACAGTGACATCTTTCCTTAACACAGGGAGACAATCTGCATTCGCACAGTGAATGACCTGAAAAGTTCTCTTCTAAAGTCTTGCTAAAGTGAGACCTGGACACTACATTTGAAAGATAGTGTGTAGTGATAGAAAACAGCATCCTGAACGAGTTAGAATGTGCAAAGATCGGCTTTTAAAACCGGTTCCTTGTCCGCTTTTGAGCAACTGGGGAAATCTAGATGCAAGTGGCATCACTTATTAACATTTTCTGGAACGATAGAAAGTATGAAGCCTGATATCTGTTGTGTCTTTGGGTCCTGCATTTTTCATTCACCTGAAACTCCCGTGACATACGGAATGCCCAAGAAAGATGAGCAGGAGCCGTAAGTACTAAGCAATTATATAATGTGAGCATGCTGCAGTTCATCTGCACTGATGAAGGCAAAACCTGCTCATAAAGTTCCCACTCCAGTGAGTTATGGGTCATTTGCTCATTAGTGAAGTGACTAATCCAGTAGTGAAGAGGATGTCTAGTGAAAAAAAATTGCATTATACCACTGACTGCTGTGATGGATTCTTTATATGCTCTTTGTGTTATCATTCAGAGGACCCCTTTTACCCAACCCTTGGTGTCGCAGCCATGTTATAAGGAATTTTATCAGAGCAAACAGGAGTCTTTATAAGGCAAGGAACAATAGAACAAGCAGGAAATAAATAATAACTAGATAACCAGGAAACAGCACTAACACAATAGATGTTCAGCCATTAGTTTAAACTGTCACATTTGTTCTGAAATGATCAGAACAACCGCACTGAAGCCGCAAAAGAGAAGTTTACAATAAATCCACTCTTAACTGTTCTGCAAGCCACTTCAGGAGAGTCAAATGCATAAATAGGGAGGGAAATTAGGGGCTAAGCATGGTGGTGAAAGCAGGTTAGCTGGAAAACATTTTCAAGCACTTAAATTCCTTGAAATTTTCAAAATGCTCATTGCTAAGAAGAAATATTGATTGACTTACTCATCATTGACAATAACCCAAGAGTCATATCTGTAATCCAGATGAGATGCTTCATTACAGCAAGTTTTCATTCCCCACATATTTGTCTTCCCAGGCTCTGTTGGATAAGGCAGGTCTGCTCTGCCATTTCAGTTCACGTAAGCAGTGTGAGATAGTCTCCAGACATGGAAAGATTATTTTGCCACTGTGTCATCACTGGTAAAGTTTAACCGATTGGAGACAATTGAACAAAAACTCACTGTTTTGGGGGGCTCCAATGTTGCTGGACACTTGAGTTAATATTTATGGAAGCAACTCTGAAAGCTAAGGTCGTTTATGACAAGATCTTTTTTATAATTCAACCTGTTCAGTGCAGACGGGATGAATAAAAGCAATGGGAAGATTCATGCTTGCTTTGTTACCTGTTCGTGCTTAGTGACACAGTAAGGGTTTGGTGTTACAGCGGTAGCATTCCGCTTGTTTCTTCCACTTTGATTATGCCTCTTCCACTCTTTTATGCCTCTTTTGTTGGAGATGCTTAAAAGCAATTCTACGGGTTTCCAAGTAAAGCAGCCTCTAACAGTAAGCGGCAAAGTTCTGCTTGCTTTGCTTTGCAGCTCCCAGAGTTAAGCCTAAGTTTAATTGGAGCTAATCTGAGTCATCACCAAAAAAACCACCCCGCGAATGCTTTTCTTCTTCGCCGTACACATTGCCATACAAAGCAGAGAGAGAGGTGAGTTTTTAATTGTGGTTGTTTATGACCCTCTTCGGTAAGACTTGCTGAATTTCTAATTACACGCTTAACAGCTGGAAAAGACTCCACATATTGCTGCAGAAATAGTCTCCCCTGATCACTCCCTTCCAAGTTACACAGCAACCTCGATCAGTGCAGGTGTGGGATTGCTCTCCTGACATTTATTGAATAACCATTATTTAAATTATTTTCCTTGTTTCAATGAATTTGTCATACATTGTATTTTACAATAGATTCCCATTCTGCTTGTTATTTACATAAAAATTGCAATGCTCTGTAACTAGAAACGAGACAATGAACACAAGTATATCGAAGCAGAGTGAGAATCACCCAAAAATCAGAGATGGATACAAATACACTGGAAAGTGACATTTTTATTTTGCTATCAAATCATTTTTATAGGAAATACTTAAAACAAAAAGTATTGTCATAAAAAATAACCCCTAGTATAACTGTTTAAGCATTTCTGATTCATTCCAAATGTTTTACAGGGGAAAAAAGGTGGTAAAAATAGTCTTTCCCAGCCTAGTGGCATGAGGCACAGTGGCATGAAAGGCTTTGTCCACAGGCCACTTGAAGTCATTACAATGACATAATTTAGCCTTGGATGGGGGCTTGGACAGAGGTTACATTGAATTCTAAACAATGTGAGACCAAAAACTAGTTCAATATACAGATGCTGTATCCATCACACTGAAATATCTTCCTCACTGTAGCAGAATCAGTGAAGAGTTTTACTGCTCTGCATCTGCCAAGCAAGAAGTCGATTTTCTGAAGGAATACGAAAGGCTGACAACTTAGTCCCAAGAACTACTTCCACATTTTCATCAAAGCTGTCCTTCAATGTAGGTAAAAAAAATTCACATAACAACAAAAAGAAACAAACAAACAAAAAGCCCCAAACTTGCCTCAAACAGAATTTTTTTTAAGTAGCATTTTTATCGTTTGGAAATGGAAAAGAATTCTACTCTGAAAAATTCAACAGAAAAGAAAATGCAAACAGGTTTAAAATATCTGAAGGTTTTTTTCCCATGGTGCAGGCGTTACACAACAACTGACAGCAATTTAATTTCATCATTATCAAGCATTTGTAGGGTTTCTTCAAAAGTTGATAGTTTGAGATTGCTTACTTAGATCACAATACAGCAATTAGGCAAAATTCAAGGAAAAATTGAAAGCAAATGAAGCAAGTGATACCATAGCTTCTGCACCACTTTTCCATGGGCAGCTCCCCTGATAATCTCACAGTGCATGAACTGTCAGGCAAAAAAAAACCCCACTTTGTTTATATAACTCTGTTACAAATATATGTTTGAATTAAGGTGCCAATGAGATACGTGCTAGCTTTCACTGAAAACATGACACGAGGATTTTACATCTGCTCAGCAGATGTATTTTGCATCCGTTTCTATTGTAGCAGTGAAGATTTCGAGCAGTACAGGTTTCAAGGACTACAGTGTGACTTGTGTTGGTCTAGTGCTTTGGAAGAGGGTTCTTTGTTACATACTACTGGCTTAAAATACAAGATTTGAGAAAACAAAACAAACCCTCAGCAAAAAGAGTTAACACAAACATTTCAAACTGATTCTGTCCCTACTCTGAGATCAAGGTGAAATTAAACAGAGAAGGATGAAGTGATGATGCTGTATTTCAGCAGCAGAAGTGCTCTCGCCCCTTCCTGGCATCAACGCTCTCCTGTAATTTTTAATTTTATAGCTGGGGGCTTTGATTCTTTTCATGGGGATGGATTGCTCAGCTATTCTTTCTGCAAAATTTTAAATGGAAAGTGGAAAAACAAGGCAAAACCAAACCTCGACCCTATATGCTCCATTTGCTGAATATATGTTTTCCTTCCCCCTGCATGTGCATATGCCAGATGGCACTACACCGGGTTGGATGATAATAAACATGAAAAATACAGTCAGTGCATGAACAGAGATAACTGTGTCTGAATGTACCAGGGCTGGGTCTGGTAGGGGGAAGGAGCAGAAACTCCAACTGTGAGAGGAAAACAAAGTTTAGCTCCTCAGGGAAGGGAGGAGCTGCTTGTTTACTATTAGCTCCCCTTGGCAGGGGGACATGAGTCTGGTGAGAATGAAGGTGTCCCTGGCTATTCCAACACCCTGTTTGGAGGGTAGACTTGGGGCTATTTTCCTCCTGGCAGAGCTGAGATCATTAGCTTGGGGTGATAAGAAATTGTTTGGTGCTGTGGAGTGTCAGCCCGCATGAGTATGAGACAGTTGACCCACTTCTGGATTCTAACTCCTGGGGATGAGGCTGGCAGGCTGCTGAGAAGGGAAGAGATCTGACTGGAAACATGAGCTGGGAATAGGGCTGCTGGGAGAGAGGGACCTGTCTGGGTGGTGGGATTACATTGTGGGGTCCTGTTCCCCTATCCATGGCCTGGGCCCTGAGGACTTCATCCACATCACCACTGAGTGGGAGGTGGATGTCCAGAGAGCAGACCCCTGCCTCTGTGTAGCCCCGTGGCAACAACTCCATGGCAGTCATGAGGAACTGCTGCTCCTCTTTCTGTTGCTGTTGCATCCTCCTTCACTACCTCTTTCTGGAGGTACTTTAACAAGCTCCAGATGGAGATGCATGCATTCAGCCCTGATCACGTGCATTTTCTCTTCTCCTCTGTGTAGGCATTGGCTGCACAACATTGCTTTTCCTAGACAGCATCTGAAACATGCCCAGGACCTCCTAGGACATAGATTTTGGAGGATCCGTTTGTGTAGTAAAGTGGTTAACTGACAAGGGGGGAAATTCCTCCTTGCATCTGCATCTTCCCTACCAGGGAAGGATCCTTACAGAGCATATCACTTTGGTTTAAACATTTGTTAGAAGCAGATAGCAGTCTGAGTTCCTGCTATTATTCATGACACCCAGAGGCAGATGTACTTGCAAACTGGTTTTCTTTTAACCCAGAACTTGTGCTTGGAAAACTCCTCTTGGCATGGAGACAGAAACTTCCAGCCAGAGGATGAAATGGCACCTACGCAATAATTTATTTGCCCCATTCACTTCAACCTCTCTTTGCTCTCACCTTTTCCTTCTGACACACCATATTCCTCAAGACACGAACAAATCTAGGAAGCTAATCAAATAATGGTGGAGAATGATTTAGTGTTAAGTAATTCCATCTTTTGCTTCCTTTGTAAGCTACTTGACGTCATTACAGAAAATGTTACCCAAGCAGAAGGAATAGAGCCAACATAAGTAGCAGGAAAGAAGCACTGAATTGTTCTTGTCCTGCAAAGCATGTCACGGAGAGTTTCTTAGCTCAGCTTTCTTAGTCCGATGCAACTCTCTTCTCTGGCTCTGTGTGATCACTAATTGTAGTCCACACTCAGGGGTGACCACCAAAACGTGTGAGCACTGCCACGAGCTAGGCAGCATCTGAGGCTGGCTATGGTATTATCCATCTCTGTAGACTTGTAGGGCTGGTTTTAGAGAAGTTTTGGATTCACTAATTCCTGTGAGATAAGAGATGGGGAGGAGAGAAAGGTAGGAAACCCTCAACATTTTAAGATGGCACAGACCTCTGCTCGTTGAGCACAGGCTCCTGACATGAGGGTGGAAGAGAGGGAAGTTTCCTCTGCTCACTGCAATGTCACCTACAGACAAAAGAAAATGGAAAGGAATGGTAAGTGGAAATTGGGCAGTGATTTAGTCCTTTAAAAATGTGTGAGTTCTCAACTCTACTGCAGAGAAAGCTGGTTTCTCATGGTGGGTTTGAGTTTGGGACCACTGCGGAGAAGCGAAGCTGGAGCAGGTCTGGCAACAATATTTAGATGAAGCAACTGCATGAGTATATTAAGAAACCAAATATTAAAAAACCCCCTCCTAACAGACCCATAAATATCTGGCTTAGGTGCCTGTTTAATCACTCACAAAGCCACCGCTTCTTTTAAGGTCTCTTGTATCTGAAGTTTTGGAAGTGATTGTGAAGAAATACTTCACTGCCTGCTCACAGCGACGTTTCCTCAGAGTTAGCTCATTAGAGTGCCTGAAAGAGACCCGAGAGAAAATAAGTTAAAAGCAATTTAAATCATCATCACACGATTCAACTCCAAAAACAACCAGAAAGGCGAGGCATTCACCGAAAGGTTCCAAAAGGCGTTTGGTGTCGGCTGCACCACAGTTATTGGGAATGTGGGGAAGGGGCTCGAGGGATATGAGCAGGCAGTACGGCTGGGATCCCAAAACCCACTTGTGGTGGGGTTGGAGTTTCTTTTCTTCTTTTCCTCCTCCCCCTCCCCNGGAGGGCTGCTCGTGCATTCAGACTGTAGAGTTTGCAAAATGTGGTGTTTTGCAATGATGACATTAGTGTAGCAACCAAGGGTCCGAGACAGTAACGCCTGCTGCAGCTGGGCTTCACTTTGAAATGCCCAAGACAATGGAGGCCACTGTTCTCCATCGCTTCGCCTTTCCATTCCATTTGCATAGTCTGTTCTGCCTGATTGACCAGCTTGGGCTGTCCAAGGGACCAGCATTGTTCACAGATCACTTCAAGATGGCACAGATGACAAGATTCAGGTGAGAGATGAACTGGGATGATTCTCAAATGCCATAAGAAAAAGCTACCCTGGGAACTTTTCGCTTAAGAGAAATAGTTCGAGAATTAAAGCCGTTAACGCATTTTGTGTCTTTCTTAAGAAACTGCTCGCACACTCCTACGAAGTACTCCGCCTTGACACACAAATTAGTAACAGGAGTTTTGTGTAGTTTTTTTCATTGCGCTTGATTGTGTCGTGGCTTTGAAGATATTTGAGTCTGGGTGTTTTTGATCCACCCCAGACGTCACCTTCCCACAGTTCAGATGGAGCGGTACGATCGGAAACCTCTGCGAAGCAAAGTTCGCTTCCTAAAAATCCTAAAGCGACAATAAATAAAGCTCATCATAGAGGCGAGTTTTGAAATTCCTCAGTGACTGCTCCGTAACTAAGTGCCAAGGATTAATTAGTTAATGTTCACAATGCGCTTCCCGACGTGGCAAACCCTCCTAAGAAATGCAAAGCTGGAAGGGAGCTGCTGGCCAGCTCCGAACACCGCGGGCGGGACCGCGGCGTTTCCAGTCTGGACTCCGGGCTGAGAACGGCGAGGAGCGAGGGGAGGGAGGTTGCAGTGCTCCAGGTTTTCCCTCCGCAGAGGGGTTCCAAAACGTCTCCTGCACAACATTATCGACTGAAATGTCCTGGGTTTGGCTTCTTTTCTTTCCCCCCTCCTTCGCCTCCCTCACCCCAGGTACTCGAGTAAACACACACACAGCGGAGTCCCTAAAATGAGTTTCATTTGACACTGATGTTTTGACTTCATCTCAAAAAGACAAAATCTTTGTCACACAAGTATGTTTTCCCTGGAGGGGTTTCCAGCACAATTTGCTATAATTTCTTTACACCTAACGGAAGTGATGGGATCTGAGCAGTAAAACATATTCCCACAGTAGCTTCGCTCTCTCGCACTCTCTGTTACCCTCCTGGGGTTCAAATCACTTTCTAGTATAAATATTGCCAATAATTGTGCTAATACGGTGGTGCTCGAAAAGAAGCAGAACTCTGTCCTCCTCGTACACGAGACTCAAAGCCATCCGACTTCAGCTTAATCTCTCGGAGTATTCTCTCGTAACTGCTCGTCTTTCCCCTGCAGCGACTAATACACTTAATTACATGATTTACAAGAACTGCCAACAAGGTCCCAGGGGCCGCCAGAGACCGACCCCCGCCCGGCGAGCGGGGCATGAGGTGCGAGCCTGTGTCTGCAGCATGGGCACCGAGAAGGGAAGGCGCATTGGGCAGGACCCTCCTGTTCAAAATTGTCACGAAGTTCAGGCCCTTCTCCACTGCTTCTCACACACGCAAACACACAGCCCTTTTCATCCTGTGCTCTGGCCCCAGGTTGGTTTGAGCTTCCCACCCCCACGCCGAGAAGGGGGTTAAAACCTGCCGAGGAAACTTAAGTGGCTCTGGAGTTTGTTTAATTTCCCTCCAATGTTTACTGATAATTCGAGAGACGCTTATCTCGGGGAATATAACGATTAATACAACCGCGGGTTTCCAGATAAGTGATTGTGATGGAGATTGTTGGCGAGAAAATAGACAATTATCCGCTGTTAGCTTTACATAAAGATCGCATTAACTTGAATTAGTTATCAGACAAAAGAACATCAGAAAGCTGCACCTTTTCTGCCAAGGCAACCGCTTGCAGGCGGTTTGCTCTGCACAAGCACACGCACCGCTGCCGTCCCAGCATCCCGCAAGCATGAAAGGGGCTCCGGGGGGGTCGGGGTTTGGGCGAGGGGGTGGGTCACGGCAGCGACACGCCACGCTCATGCGGAGGCACGGAGCTGGGAGGGCGAGTGCGGGGCCGGGGGATCGCTTTAATATCGGCTGCCCGGCCGGGCTGGTCTCATTTCTATAGGGCGAAATTAACATGGACGTGGGGCAGGCGCTGGGGCTGGAGGCAGCGCGCCCGGGGAAGAAGCGGCGTGGCTGATCGCCAAGGAAACCTCGCTGAGAGGGAAGGGGGAGAGCATGTGGCTATTAAAACCCCGACACAATAATAACACTTAAAAAAATAAATTAAAAAATAAAACCATAATGATAACTTGGAGGCAGCTCGCCATTTGCATATGAAACCAGCGGCCAGGAGCGCGGCAGCCTCTTTGCCGCATTATGTGCTCGGCGGTCCGAAGTCCCCCCTCCCCAGACTGAAAAGCCTTTTGATTATTTCTCCTCTCCCTAGGAAAGGCTGATTCCTCCGTAATTGATAGCAGGGAAGGGCCGTAATTAATTTCGCAGCGAAGTAAAGTGCAGCTTCTTCTCCCGGCTGGAGGGGAGAGAGAGGAACGGGAGCGAGGGGAACTCCCCCTCTCCCTCCCCCCTCNTTCTTGCTCCGAGACCCCCCTCGACTCCTCGCCACCCCCTCGCTCCCTGGGGAGGCAGGAAGGGCAGGGACCGTGGGCTGCTTTCACTAAGTCAGAAAGCATTTACCAGGCGTTTGTGTTGAGGGAGGTTTCTGTGGGAAACCGTGTGGCTCTGGTAATTGCGGGGAGGGGGGAGCGGGTGCACTCTCGGCTGATTTCTCTCTGGAATTAAAGGCAGTCTTCAAAATAGGGTTTGTTAGAGAACTTCTTTCGGGGGGAAACCTGCCATCAGTGCTTTTTCTGTGCTGGGTTTCTAGGCAGACCCTGAAGCACCCTGTTTATATGGGGAATAGAGACGGGAGGGGGGCTTTTCTTGTGTGAAGGAGCAATAGGGAAATAAATGGTGAGGCACTTCAGGCTGAAGCCTATCAGATGCCGGGGTAGAAATCAGCTGGAGGGAGCGAGGACACTTCAGGTCCCCCTGCATGAGGCATCCGCGAAGGGAGCCAAGAGGGGGTGTCAGGTGAAGAGGCTGAGCTTCCACCCGGGACGGAGAACCCCGGGAACCGTCCCCAGCCCCAGGACGTGCCGCTGCCGTCGCTGGTTCCCCGCTGAATGGAGCGGATAATGATCCCCGGTTCCCAAGGCAGGCTTGCTGCTGCCTGGTGAGCCTTGGATTTGTGTGGTCCAAGCCTTTCCCAGCTTGTCCCATTCTGTCACCGGGATAAGGGGCTCCCTCGGCTCGTTTGCACCTGCGTCGCTTTTGGCTCCTTCAGGAATGCGCTGAAGCTTGTAATCAGCTTTGTGAAGCCATTGAGTGCACGGCTGAGTGAAACTTCCAAAGCTCGCAGAAAACTGGCCCGCTGAATAGGAGTCAGCATGGGGCTTCTCTCCAAGCCCCTGGCCTGCCAAATTCCAGCAGAGCCCCTCACAATCAGTCCACACAAGCTTTACTGCTCTCCCCGCACTGAGAGAAGCGAGAAAAGAAAAGCTAAAATACCAGTCACCGAGGTTAGCAGTTTGTTCCCAGATTAATGGCAAACGCCTCTCTCCCTGCTGCAGCGAACCAATTCGCTCAGGAGATGTGTGTGTACCTACAGTTATATGTACGTATGTGTGCATGCATGTAGCTGTAGGTGTACGGGAACACACATGCACTCCTACATGCATATCAAGAAAGGGGAGAGATTCGATTTAGGTGTTTTGGGTTTTGTGACTGCAAAGGCAGCAAACAGGTAGTAGAGCTGTCTTGCTACCCCATAAGGTCACCGCTTACATCTTCTCAGTCTTTTATGCAACGATACGGTTTTAAGGCTCTTGATGGAGGTGAGTTGCGACTGCAGACTGGTTTTTGCATCTGGAGGTGACGGAGTACCAAGAAAAACGCCATCGTAGAATAAGAGAAAGGCGATGGGCAGATTAAAAAATAAATAAAACACCAACATCACAACTACCACCAATAAACCCACCTGATAACTCGCAGAGCACAGACGTGAAGGTTTCAGAAGATACCTTGTGCTCTATTATACTTGCAGGATGGATTTGCCATACCCTAAGGTAATGGCTGCTCACTCACTCCAGCTAAGAGACCCTACGCCCCCTGCCCCACGGTCCCCAGTGTGTGGAAAGCAGGGATGCTCCGGTATTATCTGGGTTGCTTCCACTCTGGGGAAAACCGAAAGGAGAAGGTTCCACTGAAGGGAATTTCCTTGTCTTAAGCATCCTTAGTACTTGAGATGTGTACCACTTAATTATCATTAGACCTTCCCCGGTATCTGATTGCACAGGCAAGAGTGACACTGAGCAACTTCAGAATACATAGTACAACTTCATCATACTTTTCACCCGGGTTCTGGAATTGTTTCTATGAAGATTCATTCTTATTAGGCAAAAAAATGACTCGAGTTATACAAAGACCTTACTCTCTAAAGCAGTCCTTTCATGGTAATAAACACTGTAAAATATCCTTTAATCTGTTAGGACTGTAAGCCAAGTGCACTGTGGCATCAAATCTGCTAGTATAGATTGACTGAACAAGGTCCTATCTTCAGGTCTTCAAATTCCGTTTATGTCCTTCTTCTACACGTATCTAAAACAACAAACAGAACATTATCACAACATTAAGAAGGTTTTTTGCAAGTCTTCCTCTTGGGTTAGTGTAAGAGGGGAAATGCAGACCTCCAGCATTTCCAGAGATGATGTCTCCTGAAGGGTTTCATCATACCTCTTAATTACGCCATGGATATCATGTTTGCTTGATGTCCACGTTGAAATAACTACAGCAGAATGGACAACACTAACTCCATGAAGCTGATAGATGTTTCTTGTAAGATAAGCAGGATCTTGTCTAGCTTTATTGTCCTGCTTTTGGCGTCTTCTCAGTTATGGCATTTTCAGGATTGTCCCAGAAATTACTGACGGCAGACGGTGTTTTCGCCATTGCTGTGATGAGTTTGAGAGTTGATACGGACATCAGATATTCGCATGACACGGTTTGGCAGCACCAGTGCACCGTATTCTGATCCCCAAGCCCCTCTGAAGAATAATATAACCCCCCAGTGTAACGAGTCAGGGAGTAAAAGTGTAGAGGAACACGTCTGATGTTGAATGAAGTCTTGACCCTTCAAAATCTGCAGTGGCACAAAAACTTGTACACGCAGCCATGGACAGTTTAAAAAGCCACATCTCTGTCCGTGAAGTTTGTTTTCATTTTGGAAGTTTGATGTGCTGTTTTCGACGGTGTTGCTTCTTCCAACCATTCTCAGTGACAAGTCATGAGGATATGCAGTAATTCAGAAATCAGTGAAATTTTATTCTTGGTGGGGGCGTTGGATTAAGAGGCTGGGAGTGTGTGAAACAAGTCAACGTGTAATTGTATGATAAGGCTCTCACGAGGAATTTATTGGCCAAGTTGCTATTTCTATTCCTTCCTAATCTCGTTTAGCACATTCATTCTCTGCAATCTGTCTCCATAATCTTCTGTGACAGAATGGCAGCCAATAGAAGCATGCATGTTTGGAGAGAGGAGAAAATATGCAGAGGCGTGATAAACTGATGCTAATTATCCATATTTAGGACACCGAGTGCAGAAGATCAAGGTTTACAAATAACAAACCAGAGCCAATGATGATGGCTTCCTAGTGTGGAATATATTGGAGGGGACAAGATAAGGGTTTCACATGCAGAAGAGATTTATTGGTCAAAGGGTTCACCTTCCACTTTTCCACTTTTATATAGCAGTAAATTATTTGGGCTAAATTCACCAGAACATTACTCTTTTATTTGGCAATGTGCCATGACTTGCTCTTTCTTTGTGTCCTTTCAATGCAAATCCTTGTAGTGTAACATCAGTTGATAAGAAACAAATAATTGAAGTAATAGGTAATTCCCTTTAAATTGTGCATATAGGACAGTAAGGTAATAATCTAGTGTAGAATGAGACCAGAGTATACAGCAGATAGCTGAAAGTGAAACAACATCCATATCGGCTATTAAATTACATTTGTACCAGAGCAAAACAGCCTGCAGAAGTCTTGTAGGCTGGGCAAGAGAGAAACCTAGTCACCTTTAGACCATTTTCCTGCAGACTTCTCAAATATCTTTCGCTTTAAAAGTCACATTGCCATCTTCTTTCTTGCTTGCTTGCTTGCTTGCTTGCTTTCTCTCTCTCTTTTTTTTAAGAAAACTAACATTTAAATTAGGGATGCTGCATTCTCCATTTAGGAAGTGCTGGCTCTGAGAAATAATACGGGAATTTAGTTTGGTAATATCTGTGCAGTATGACTGAGGGTCAGTGGAGTGATCTTAGTAGTCTACACTAATTGTTAACTTCCCAAAATTAAAATTATATTTGCTGTGTTTAGGTTTATTTACAAGTTCCGGAATTCTTACTGTTCTTTTCTACTAGCATCTTGCTGCCAGGTGGCAATAACTTGTCCTTTGAGAAAGTCACCATTAAATTGTATGCCAACAATCCTTGCTGCTCTGGCTGTGTTTTTCCTGTATTAGGGGTACGACAATACTCAGCAAAACACAGAACCCTGCTGCTGAAGCAGAAAATACACAATCTCACAGGTGCTTCATTTAGGAAAAGTCTTGGAAATATCTTTCATTTTATATAAATAAAGGTATTTCTTCAGTGACTACTTGTTTAAGATGAGATTTTTATGTCGCCCTCGACCTTGTATTTTACTGCTGAATGGCTCTGGAATTATTCTCCCCCGGTCTGGGGCATTCCTTTAAATTGGTTCATATTCTGTGCCTTGTGCCTGGGCAAAATACCGCAGTCCTAAACTTCACATTTTCACAGGTTTCCTAGAAATGTTTCTGAAAGCAGTCGAGCTTTTCCAAGTTCCCGTGAAGAACCGTCTTCCCTAAATGTAACCCAAACCACGTCTTCAGAGAAAGAAGACAGACAAGCTGACAGGCTGCACCTCAGGTCATGAAAGTTGACAGCTGGTCACCAGTGGGCAAAAATATAGGTAATCAGGAAAGGAGAAGGTTTGCGGAGCGAAATGACCTCTGAGGCAAGGCTGGCTCTAGGGCTGCCTGGTAGGCTGAGCCACCTCCCGGCTCCCTGGACAGGAAGACTCTGCTAAACTAACCCAGGGTGGCCGTCTCGGGTGGCAGTGCCACTGGGCAGGAGGGAAGGGACCACCCTTTTTGTATGGAACTGTTTGGCGCTGGCGGGACGTGGAGCGTGGGTGGAGGGGGAATTATATAGGATAGTCGGGTCCTGTACTTCATTAGGTGACGTTTGGCTAATCAGGTTATTTTCAGAGCAAGTAACGGACGCTGAAGTCTGACCCAGTTTTAACCAGAGATCCCTTTCTCAGAAGGCTCTGCTGACCCAGCCGGCGGCGGAGGAGGGGGGCGTGAGTTGGGGGGGCGCGGAGAGGAGACTGGGGGGTGGCACCTCCCCTCTTTTCAAAGCAGAAGGCTTTTTTTTCCTTTTGCGAAGGAAAACTCGAAGAGTTTTGGAGTGTAGCATCTCGCAGTTTCGTTTATCATCCCCAGAGAGGCACTTGTGCTCTTGCTAACCGGGAGGGTGGGACGCGAGGTTGTCTCTTCAAGTGTTTTTGTGGCCGGGTTTACTGTCCGATTAGGATGTTCCAGGTGTTGCCCATCTGTTTTGGATAGTAGGAAAGGGATTTCTAAGTTAGGCTTTCTGCCCTTACTTCAGATTTTTATTATTGCATTCCATGCCACAAAATCCAAATGAGTTTCCTCTGTGGATGTAAACTCTGAATTTTCGCCTCCACGCTTCTATCATCATTCCATTTTCACATCCGAAACGAGTCCCTCTGCCTGTTAGGCATTGGGCATGTGATATTAAAACGAAAATGTACGACACCTTAGCTCATCAGTGTGTGAATCTGATGCGCAACCGTGTGCGTGTGGAGAGAGATTCGCATCCTCCAGTCTCGGTGGGATGTTCCCAACTACATGGCACTGTGAGATGTATTTATGAGACTGTTGCTACCCACCCCTAGCAGGTATGTATTAAAGATATTAATCAGTTTTTTCCTTTTTTTTTTTTTCCAATGCAAATTAGCTTTTTCTGGGTAAACGAGCTCAGCAAGCCTGTCCTGAGGAGCAGAAACCGCGTTTTGGAAAAGGTGCTCTTGAGTTTGGCCCTTCTTAGGAAAATCAGTTTTCGTTTCAAGTGAATTACCGTCTTCTTTCACTCAGCATCTAAGGTTACTCTAAAACAGGTTAATAAACGCAGCCGTCTAAATAGGAACCCGCTGTAACCATGAACACATAATTTAGGTATTAAGAAACATTCTTTTAAAAAACACGTCTGAGACGCAAGAACATATTTCATCTATGCACCTGGAACTATCTGCTAACTAATACAACCGAATAGCAAGCTCTTATTGAATTGGTTGGAACAGCTCATTTAGTCGCCCAAGGATGGCTTTTACAATACCGCCATTTCATTGTTTTCCTTAAGTACCTGGAGGATCTGCGGCACGTTTATCAAGAAGAGATTGTCCAAGTGAGCTGTGGTCCGCGACTCCTAAACCTGGAAAGATGTTGCTGTATTTGGCAAAATCATACAAGGTTTTCCCCTGCTGCTGCCTAGTTAAAGCAAAACGATTAGACTTTTCCCTCTGCTATGACTCTGAAGTTGGTCTGCTAAAAATGGACTTTGGAATGCAGGAGAAACTTTCTCAGCTGTACTACATAGTCAGATACCGAGAAGAACGGTAACAGAGGAAGTACACGTTCTGCTCTCTCTTTTTTTTTTTTGTACTTTCGACTATTCCGCACCAGAGCATGGAAAGTCCTCCTTTAGAAAATGCCTATATCCCTTCCCCTTCACGCTTACTGCAGTTCAAGACACCTCTGAGAAGTTTGCTAGACTGAACTCCACAGTCGCTTATTCGGCAAATTCTAACCTTCCCGAGATTCTGGAATCTGAGATACGCAATTGTCCAGATCTCTCTTCTGGAACAAGAAACTTCAGAAGCTCCCCTCCCGCTGTGTACTTTAAAAGGCGTTTCACACCTAGACTTCCTTTATTTTCACTGTCCTTCAAATTAGGAAATAGACGTGTTCATGATGACCCTATTGCTAAAGCATCTTGGTTTTCAATTACTTCCTATATTATAACATCAGGCAGGGTGTATGTAACTTTGAGGCACCCTACATAGTTTCAGAACCTCCAGATTTCCTCACCAAGTTGGAATTGTGTTTCTGTGTCGATACTTTCTTTTGAACTCCTGTTTCTGGACCTTTAGGTTTATCCTCTTGCCTTGGGCTGCTTGTGTTTGCAGCTCCAAACCTGATGTTAGTTCATTCTGCTAATCTGATTAGGATTGAACTATCCACTGTCCAACATTTTCAGCAAGACAATCTTCCTATGCACTCTTTCTGCACTGGAGGAAAAAACCTCCAAATCAGCAAAGAGTTTAATTCAATATTTCTGAAGTTCTTCAGAGACAATTTTTGGGTGAAAATTAAATGGCTCCCTACTCTTCTCGCACACCTCCTACACCCTCACCCCTTCGTGGATAAATTATACTGCCCAAAATGTATGGTGCTTTTGTTCACCGCTAGTTGCTATGGAGAGTTTTACGCCTTGGTAAACTATATTTCACCTCCTCCCGGTGAAAGCTATTCTTTTCCCAAACGCACACTTCGCAGATCCCGATCCTTCCCCCACCACCGTGCCGGCTGCACTTCCTCGCACAACGCCGCTCTGCCCCGGGCTGAAGACACGTTTTCCCACTCCTCGGAGCTCAGCTCACCCTCTAGCACTTGTCCAATTGTTTGACCACCGCCAGATGCTCTTCTGCTTCTCCTCGGTTTCATTGTCACGTCGGTCTGCCCTCACCCCCCTCCGCCCTTTTTTTTTTCAGGTTTCTGAAGGATAGTCCTTCGGTCTGAGAGCCGCAGTTAACCGTGGCACACGTCTTCTCCAAATCAATGGGAGGTGTCCAGGCTGAAAGCGTGGACAATGGGATTTTACTGAGCATGAAGCATATTCCCTCCAAACCCGTCCTGACAGCACTTGAATGACTTTCTTGAAACGAGACCTTTCTGAAGGGTCCTCTCTTCAGGGTGTTACACCATCCAGGAAAGATAGACATGAAACTGCACAGGGGCACCCCAAGGCTTTGTAAATAGGACACAGGGGGTTTCTTTGTCACAAGGCCCAGCCACTTCCACCCCAAAACCATGGACCAGCATGCTTTCCCTGAGTGGCTGCTCCTCACTCCACACCAGCCCTGGTCATTGTACAAGCTGAAATTTTTTCTGGCTCTTGCCCTTTGTTACCTTCAGGTTTTTTGAAGGCGCAACCAGCAGCACAACTCAGTGCAGCCAACTCCTACTGACTTCTGGCATATCCAACACAGACATCGCCAGGGTGTCTTGGTTTTAGACATGAAGAGGACTAGGAAGGATTTCCAGATGCTCCTACACTTTGCCATCTCAGGCATGCAGGGTATGCAAGGTCCATACACTCCACTGCTGTTACAGCTAAGCTTCTCGAGAGTCTCCAAACTTTAGTTTGTTCATCTTCCCTTTCACAAAGTTTCCTTCGCGAATGTAAAATGACTCACGGCACAGAAAAGTCAATGGGCTTTCCCTTCAACCACTGCTAATGAAAGCCTATGGTTACACCGGTGACCTGCACACTCGGGGTCTTGGTTCCTTTGCCAGCCACCCTCCCCTTTGAAGACACTTGGTCTCACGGCTTCTCCTGACATCACTCAGCAGAGGTGTAGTGAGGCTGGAGAGAGCAGGCAGCAAGCAGGCAGTCAGGCAGGTAAAGCCCTGCTCACCCTACGTGCATAATCTCAGTTTTAACTCCTACCACCCACTCCAACCACTCCCCAGCGCTTCTCCTCCCCCTTTCATGCCAGCCCCTCCTCTCCAGATCTGGAGTTCTACAAGACCATGTTTTGCCACATTTTCTCTGTTGTCTCTTCTGCATCTCTTCTGGCCTTGCCTCCCCAGAATGACATTTCAGCCAAGCTTTGCTGTCTGACTCCTCTCCCCCTCAGTCATTGGAAATCACTTGCCTCAGACCTCGGTTCCCCTCAGGGAAGCAGCACCCACTCATGAACCTCAGCACAAAACCATGGTGATTCTCTTAACTTTGATCCACACCTCCTGCTCCCTGTCTGCTGCACCCAGTGCCTGCTCCCCCGGGAATGATGGAACTGGGTCTTCATTGAACTAGGTGACAGTGGGTCAGTAGTATGGGCAGGATGTAGCTGTGTTTTGCAGAGGAGGCCACGCATGTCTTCTCTTGGCACTCTTAAGGAAGGTGTCACCAAGTCAGGCCAGGCCCCTCAGTTGCTTTGACAATGATTTGGCTTGGAGGACATGCACACAGGTGCTTGGTGTTGGCCAGCTCAGCTCCCCAGTGTCAGGGAGCTAGGGAGCATCTTCGCTTTGGGGAGTGCTGAGATTTTGGGAATGGAAGAGCCGAAATACTGCGAGGTAGTAGGACCCCTTGCTTCCCACCAGTCAAAAAAAAAAAGAAAAAAGAAGAAAGCACATCTTCTCCTCTCACTCCTGCTCAGGATCCGTGTGCGTGGGGTGTGAGCAGCACGGTGGAGCGATGGCGCCAGTGCCCTGCAGGGAGCAGAACGATGGCCCAGGCGACCACCCGCCGCTACCAGCCCCGCTCGGCGCCCCGTGGCGGGGGGGCCTTCCCTCCCACCCCCTGACCCCAGTAGTCCTGCAGCAGATGGTCTGCGGTCCGGGAGGGCGGCCTGTGTCCGCCTGCCTCTAAACGCATGACTGGAGCCGAGCTTTGGTATCACCAGGAGCCCCGCGGCTCAGCCCGGGAGGGTCTCGTGTGGAGTTCAAGAGCGGCCTTTTCCGGCTGACAGCAACTGCGTGTTTTTCCCAGCTATCTCAGCCTTTTTCTACCCCCACCCTTTCCCTCGCCCCCTGCTCTTCGTTGAGGGGCCAGAAGGCTGCGACTAGGAGACAGGGCGCGCACGAGCATCCTCCCTACCACCACCCGTTACAGTCTCCCGCACTCCATCTGGGAAGGCTCTTCCCACCGTGGCATCTCCCTTCTACCGGAGCCAGGCCAGGGCCTCCCCCACCAGCCTCCTGCTCCACGGGGGGTTCTAGTTTCGCTGGCTGCTCGGCCGGCCGCTGGCTTGCAGCGGGAGCCATCGGTGTTCCGTTGGGTGATTGTAAACGGGTTTGACTGGCCGTTGATCTCGGGGTCAGGACTCTCCTCGCTAATCCCTCACTCTCCAAACACCAGCCTCCCTCCTCCTCCCCCTGCCGTCCCTCTCTCTTCTCCCTACTCTGCCTCGCTTCAAGCCAGCCTTCCTATTGCATCATTTATCTGCAGTCCCTCCGACGGCACCGGGAAAACCTCTCTTCGTGGGGTTGCAGCTCACAGAGATCCACGCACACCCTGCAAACAACATGCCTCAGGGCCCACTGCGCCACGCTGCCGGGTATCTCGCTTTGTGAGCCGGGCCCTTTCTGCAAGCTCAGCCTCCCGCACACTCAGACGGACACACAGACAGACACACACACACTCGAACGCTGCCCGCCTCCACGGGGCTGCCCCTTCCCGGTGCTCCCTCACGTGTTGCTGAGCGCGGGAGGGAAGGGAAGAGCCAGTACCTGCCGGGGCAAGCGGGCAGAAAAGGATCCGGGGAGAGTGTCAGTAAGTCCCTGGGAAAGGCAGGGGCATCGAGGGGCTCAGAATGGGGTCAGTGGCCGGCCCAGGAGCACATCCCCTCTGGCTGACACGTTAAACCTATGGACAGCTGCCAGCTCCGGTGTTTTAGCTGCGTTTTGTTCCATACTCGGATTAGCTATTTGGTTTGGTTTTCAGCAATGGGACGGTGGGGTTATTACACACACACATATATATATATTTGTCTTCCGTGGCAGTTTATGCACAACAGTAAAAAGCTGCAAACGCGTTAGGTATTCAGGTGCCTCTGGACTGACGCCGCCTGCGTGTGACAGGTCTTCCACACCTGCCAAGAAGCATCTCGGGAAGCCTACTGCCCCTCTGTGCCCCACCTCGAGCGCGCTGGGGCTGCGTCCTCACGAACCCCCTACGCAGTTCTCTAGAGTCATCCCTCTCTTGATCTTCATGGGCAATTCCATGTGTGTCCCTCCTACCCCCATCGCTCCCAGAGGCCCAGAGCCGTCCCACAGATGCCCCTGCGCCGCCCCCCAGCCCCCGGGGCTTGCAGCGGTGTGATTTCTGTTGAAGGCACGGGGGAGCGGAGCTGAAGGGAAAGGCTTTTTCCCCGGGCCCAGAGCCACTCCTACGAGCCCAGCGAGCCTCACACGGAAAAAAAGGAGGGGGGTGGGGAAGGAAGGAAGAAAAAAAAAGAAAAAGGGAGAATCTTTGGGAAAAGGGCTGTGGAGTTCAGGCCAAGTTTGTGTTTTGGCTCGAAGTTTGGAGCAGCTCAGACCTGCTCTCGCACTGTGCCTCCTGTTCTGGCACCTCTGCTGCCGCTCCCCTCCCGGGGCAGAGGGACCAGTCGGCAGAACGGTGACGGGGGGGACACAGGACAGGGATGACGCGGTCCGGCCCACAGGGGTCCCTGACCCCAAGCCCCACCCCCACCCCAAGCAGCCTAACTCCGCAGAGGGGGCACCTCCGCCCCGTTCCCCCTCCCTTTACTCCCTGGAATTTCCTTCATTTTACTGAAAACCAGATTACTTTTTTTTTTAATTCTTCCACATAGGTGATTTTAATAGCTCTGTCAATCATGTTTTAGGAGGAACATTTCATACAATTTTAGATGTAATGTACTTAGACCATAAATCGCTTAAACCTATTCTTAGTTTTGCATATTCAATTATTCTCTTATATATAACCCGCACAGCAAAAAAAACGCGAAGACCGAATGGTTTTACTGAAACTAAACTCGACTCGTCTGCTTAGCAAAGTTGATGTAACTTTGTTTGTATAGCCGAAAGTGAAGTTTAACTCAAATCCAACTAAACTGCCAAAACAGTAAACCACGAACAGCAAAATGTTTGTGCCATGATGGTATTTTGAGGGGGGTGTGTGTGTGCGTGCAGGTTTTTTTGTTTGGGTTTTTTTTTTCTTTTTCGGGTGGCAGAGTGGGTATTCGCAGAGGGGATTGTATTTATTTGAAAGGCGGGATGAGACTATTCGAAGCCTATTTGAATACAGCCGAGATTGGGTACGTTTAATCCCCTTGCGCTGAAAGTGCAGGTATTCCTATTATTGTAGGCATATCGCCATTGAACCGCTAAATTGTGAGGGTAGGAGGGAAAACTCGTTAAAAGGAGCTCATTTAGAGGGCAGCAATATTTCTATTTTAAGCAGTTCCTCTAGTATTTCTGTTGTTTGTATGCGTACAGATGTTTGTTTGCTTTCTTCCCCTAACCGCCCCAAACATCCTGTTCCATCAGTCGCGTTTAGTGATACAGGATCGTCTCGCCTGGGTTTTTCTCTGCCTCATTGTCAGTAAATGTGAGTTTCAATAGATATGACCCTTAATGAAAAGGCACGTAAGGTTGCATCAGATGTACATGCGTCTGCATGTGCAAACATACGTACATGCACACACACTTCGCTCCGGTCATGATACTGTCTCTGGTGTGTATAGATATGTATGAGTACCTACGCACACGATAAGTAACGCGTTTCAAGAAACAGTTCAACAGGTATTCGGCTTATTCTGCGTATGTAAAGTACACCTATTAATAGCTTAAATTGTAGATAGGACTCTGCTTGACTAGAGGTAACCAAAGCCACAAAAGGTTTATCGCAGATTCCTACATTCTGTGAGCGGTGTTTGTATGCTGAGCGTTTCCAAAACCTCTCCGAACCTGCACACACCTCCATTTAATAAAGATTCAAATACGGTTTTTTGGGGAAAAAAATAAATGGATAAGGGGGTGGAATTTTGTTTTGAAAGCAGTAGGCAGCTTCCATGAAAATGCTGCGTTCACGATAGCAAAAAGGTGATTTAAACAAAACTATCAAAATAACCCCGAAAAGTTATCGATGTCGATTGGCATGTCAGCATCGTAGGTAAAGTGCAATCTCTAATATGCACTGAAACCGCTCCTCATCAACCAGCTAAACCTTCCCCCACCACTGGATGTACGAAGCACTCATTTGCCAGCGCTGAAAGATGCTTCTAATAGCGCTACAGCCTGCTGCGACCACAATATCGCTCCGGAAGCTAGAAGTATATTTTTTTCCTTTTCGAAAAAAAATATTTATGACTAATTAAACAAATTATTTGCTACAGTATAATTTTTAAATGCAACGCTTAATGCTGTTATTACCACCAGACGAAGTTTACAGCAAACTTTCAATTCCAGTTTATCGAAAGGTACCCATCAACAGTTAGCAAAAAAAAAAAAAAAAATAATTCCAAGTATCTAACATCATTCTGCAACGAATAGCCACGCACATCAATCTTGTTGGCAAGCTTTCGCACCCCTGGATGAACCCAGCTTTCCTGGTTTTGGGGATTGGGCGTGTGTGACCCCGCCGCTCCCTGCTTTCCCCACGGCAGGGACCGGTGTGCGTTCGGGCTTGGAGTTTAGCGGTCGCTTCTCTTTGCGGGACGCTCAAGACCAAGCGCTTTCTCTTTCACGGTGTTAATTAGAGGGGAAGTGTCGTGCTAGCCGGTGCCTTCGCGTCCCCCCGGGGAATCCGGTCGGTGCTCCCTGGGCCGGCGGGGACTCCCGACCGAGCTGGGGGAAGAGGCGTGAGGGGGCGGGCAGGGGCGGGCAGCGCCCGACCTCCCCCCGGGGAGAAAGAGATGGCCCTAGGCAAAGGCCAGCCCGCCAGACCGGCCATAAACATCCGCAAAATGTACGCTGAAGGCTCGTAAGAGCAGGTCAGTGAGTCGCATTTCCTCGCAACACGGAACGAGTATGAAAATAAACCTGCCCTCATTCCTTTTCATTGAAACGAGTTAGGAGTCATTGACATTTACTGCGGGATTCCACTTCGTTCTGTTTACCCCTCCGGTCGAAAACTTCGTCCCCATATTCTGAGTTTACCTCCTGCTTTTCCAGACATACCATGGTAAATATTACCATGGGTTTCGTTGTTTGCTTTTTAAAAAAATAAACAGGTGACTTTTTCCGCTTTGAAATTTATTTAACTCAAAACTGAATGCATCCTTAGGATTTCTGTTTAGCAGAAAGGCTTTTTTTTTTTTTTAGTAAACTATATACATAATCTGAATTCCCTCGTAACGCCTAAATAAAAATTATTTCACAATGCGTTTACAAGAAATTATGTTTTAAAAAAGAGAACAAACAAAAGAGAAAACAAAAGAACAAAAACAATCCAGATACAATAAAGTTTTACAAAACCCAGAAAAAAAAACCAAAACAACATTGCAGCCTCCAAAACAAAAAATATAAATAAACAAACAAGTAACAAAAGGAAATCACAAACAACAAACAAAAACCCAAAACAAAAACGGGAGAACAGCTACAAAAAAAAAACTTTTAAGTGTTGTTTTGGATTTGCCTTAGTACGTGAGTAATAAATGAGAACTGCTTCCCCATCAACTTCGAGTTAATTAGGCAATAAAAAAGCCTTCTCAAGAAGCGATCCATGACTGAAATCGTGGCGGTTCCGCGCCATATAAAAGTTGGCATCGCTCACAACTTTCTGCGGCTATTACGGATATTTTGTTCCTGTTGGTTTTTTTCCGCCGTCGAATTTTTTTTCTGTTTCTCTTTTTCTCTCTCTCTCTCTCTCTTTTTTTTTTTTTTCGTTTTTTGCAAATAAAGGCTCTATGTCTCTTGGGTGAATGATAAATACTGTACAAAAAGTCTCGATAAAACACAGAAGTTCAGTCTAAAACTAGTTTCATAAACTAGTCCTTCTAAAAAAAAAGTAAGTAAAGCAACCGTTACCTTTTTCCTCTGTCATTATTATTATTATTATTATTTATTATTATTACAAGAACATCAAAACATTTCTGTACAAAAAGGAAGAAAGAAAAAAAAATAAAACAAAAAAAAGAGAGGCGGAGGAGGGAAGGGGAGCAAAAGGCGAAAATAAGAGGAAGGATGCCGGGGACGAGGCAGGAGCGGACGGGGGCCGGGGGCTCCCGGTGTGTGCAGCGGCGGTGCGCGCAGTCCTGCGGTGCGGCCCGGGGCCGATGTCCGCGCCCGCCTCCGCCGCTCCCGGCGCCGGGGCCGGCGTCCGGCGTGGTCTCAGATATGCGTCAAGGGGACGGTGCCGTTGACCCCCGTGCTGGCGCTCTGGTAGTGCTGGGGCAGGGAGTGCAGCCGGCTCTGAGCGGCGGCTGCCGCAGGATCACCGCCCTCCCCGGCCGGTAAGTACATGCTGATCATCTCCCGCAGGTCCCCGGGGCACGGGGCCCGCGAGTGCGAGGTGACGGGCGGGCTCACGCTTGGCTCTGACTTGACCAGCGACCCCAGCGCTCCCAGAGCCCCCGAGGAGGCTGCAGCAGCCGCTGCCGCCGCCGCCGCCGCCGCCAACATGGTGAGTCTGGGCNCGCCGCCGCCGCCGCCGAGTTCTGGTGGGGTTGGGAGCCGTAGGGCAGCGCGCCGTAGCCCGAGGGCGAGGCGCTCATGTAGCCCTGCGAGTTGGAGATGGGGCTGTACTGGAGGGCGCCCATATCGTAGCGGTGCATGGGCTGCGGGTTGTGCGGGTGGTGCGGGTGGTGGGGGTGCGGGTGGTGCGGGTGCCCCCCGCTGCCCGGGTGCTGGCCGTAGGCGAGCTGCGCCTCCTGCATCATTGCCGCCGCCGCCGCTGCCGCCGCCACCGAGCCCGGGTAAGCGCCGTTGGCCCAGCCGTTCATGTGCGCGTACCCGCCGCTGGCTGTGCCGCCGGGGCTCTCCAGCCGCTGCCCGACGCCGCCGGGGCTCACGCCGACGCCCATGCCCACACCGACGGCGGCCGGGCCTCCTCCCGCGGAACCGGCGCTCAGTAGCCCCCCAGCCAGCGAGTACTTGTCCTTCTTGAGCAGGGTCTTGGTCTTCCTCCGGGGACGGTATTTATAATCCGGGTGCTCCTTCATGTGCAGCGCTCGCAGCCGCTTCGCCTCGTCGATGAAGGGTCTCTTCTCGGCCTCCGACATGACTTTCCACTCGGCCCCCAGGCGCTTACTAATCTCCGAGTTGTGCATTTTGGGGTTCTCCTGGGCCATCTTCCGTCGCTGGCCCCGCGACCACACCATGAAGGCGTTCATGGGTCTCTTGACCCGGTCCTGGTTCGCTTTGTTCCCCCCGCCGCCGCCGCCACCGCCGCCTCCTCCCGCTCCGGTCTGCCCCGAGAGGTTCGTGGGGGCCTGGGCTCCGCCGGGGGAGTGCAAGTCCGTCTCCATCATCATGCTGTACATTCAAGTGGCTTTTTTATTTTCCACTGGCGCCAGGCGTGAAAAAAGAATCAAACATAGAGGAAGGAGCCCGGGAGGACAGGGAGCGAGAGAGGCGAAGCCCGTTTGTATCTAGGTAGCGCCCGCCGTCAAAAAAAAAAAAGAGGAGGAGGAAGGAGGAAGAGGAGGAGGAGGAGGAGGAGGAGAAGAAACCCGCGACTAGAGCGGAGTCGGCGGAAAAAGCCCCAACTTTCTCCTTTTTTTTCAAATCTCTTGCGGGCGACGGGGACCAGAGCCGCTCAAACAGGTGCCGGGCAAAACTCGGTGCTCCGCGCTGCGCGGCAGGAGGAGCGGAGCGGTGCGCGGAGCGGTGCGCGGAGCGGTGCGCGGAGCGGTGCGCGGAGCGGTGCGCGGAACTGCTAGACGTGTCCGCGGTTCGCCGGCTTTGCCCGGGCTCAGCGCGCCCTCCCCACCGCTCCCGCTCTTATCCTGAGCCGGGCTTGTTTTTGTTCTTTGCTAACTTGGAGAGAGAGAGAGAGAGGGAGGG
>VXBP01010087.1:321801-369378 GCA_013400115.1 Rhinopomastus cyanomelas
GAAGGAAAGGAAGGAAAGGAAGGAAAGGAAGGAAAGGAAGGAAAGGAAGGAAAGGAAGGAAAGGAAGGAAAGGAAGGGAGGTAGGAAGTGTTTGTCACGGTTTTCAGAAGTTGTTTTCTGCAGTGGGGTCTGAGCGGTTTAATTTAGGAGAAAGCGGCAGGGGAAGACTACAAATGGAGCAAGCAGGCAGCTGTGCAACCACAGCCGTTCAAGAAGTGGCGGACCCACTGCAAAAGGTGGCAGGCTCCTGCCTAGGACATGGCAAGAGGGATTAGGAGCAATAGCAGGAAACAAATAATCACTCCGGGTTAATATCTTCTGAAGTTACTATTGTAAATACGAGCTACTTTTCCTTTGGAAGTCACATTCATATCTTTATCGAGATGTGATTTTCCTTGTGCTTCAAGACACTCCCTGACAAATTTCCTTTGAACACCTAAAAAAGTCATAAATATTTATACCAAAATTTGTTCATTGCCTCAGCTGTCTCGAACGAAGCAAGAAGAGAAAACGCAGTAATTCATTTTACAAGCGTTATTACGTGGATATCAAATTCCCTAGAATAAGTCGGCATCCACATTATCGTTTTGGAAGCAAAACATGTAGCTTCCCAAATAAGTCGACAAGAGGGAGGATTAAATAAAACATTCAATTGAAAGGAATTGTTCATATTAATAATTAACGATGGTTTAAACACACACTCAGCTGATTTCCTGGTCGAGTAGCCAGTTACAATACTTGCACGGTCCTAGCTGATGTTAAATGAGTAGAGGAATGCACGGGGGTGACTACTGATCACACGCAGCTACCGCTGCCTGCTATCTTTAAGCCTCATTTGATCTGAACTGTCTCCCTTTGCTCTGCCACAAAACCCCAAAGCTCTGCTGCTTGGTTTTCCTCTTTGCAGGTTTTTGTTTGCTGATTTGCGGGTGGCTTTCAAGCCTTATTTTCGCACTAGGAGCGGCTTGTCGCTGGCTAACCCCACCTAGGCTGTTCAGAAAACACGGCAAGACGGGGATGTCCGCAGCCCTCCCTTCGCTGAGATTGGGGGGGGGGTGTCCATCGTTCCGCGGGTGTGAACGGTGGGCGGTGGCCCTCGCCCGCGTCTCCAGGGCTCCCCATGGCAATCCCGGGCTCTTGGAGAGGGGCTCGGAGCAGCCCCCAGCTCTCGCGAGGACTCTTGGGGTAGCACAGCAGACGCGGCTGCTTTCTGGACTGACCCAAAAGCCGCTGCCTCAGAAAGTCCATTTAAGCAAACAAAAGCCTAGAGGTGCCTGCAGTGTTCCAGACTGACAGCACTCTGGAGTCCGTGGGTCACAAGCACCAGCCCCAATGAAAACTTGCTTCCATGCATTGACATCGCCAACTACAGCCTTTAAGTAGGTGAAACCGACAAAGAAGACATCAGTTTTTATGCTGAAAGAACTGCCTCCGAGTTCCCACAAGTCAATTGTAGCTGCAACTTTAGCTGCAGCAGCTTGGGAAAGAACACAGGCTGGCACAGTCCCTGGCCCTAGAGTGGACCCGTGGACAGTGTTTCAATTTCCTCACACAGAAAAAAGCCTGTAGTTGTTATTCAGCCCACCTGCCTGTGAAGAAAGGCTGTGTTAAAACCCGGCCCCTTATCTGCAAACTAGAAAGTGACCAACAAATTAAAAAAACACATTGATATGCTTGATAGATATCAGAGTTCCTCTTGCCACCAAATCTAGGTGTTCTCTTACCTGCAATGCAACTACCAGTATACTCATACAAGCATTTTACTGCTTTCCAACAAGAGGCAGCTGTCCTTTTCTCAGCATTCAGCCACAAAACAGTTGTGAACATTAGAAGTCAAAGTATAATGGACATAAATATTTTTTCCTCAAATGTAGCTGCTTTATCAAGTCTTGAAATTAAGTGCAGCGACAACCTGACTGTCCTAAAATTGTTCTGAATGCAGATCTGCACCCTTTCCAACTACAGTGTCATCAGAAATCCAAGCGCTCAACTTGTATTTATTCCCATAATTTTAATGTTAATTTGAGTATGTTTTCAGAGTGGAAAGCTATGGCATGGATTGAAATTATAGAACTGGTAAGTGACTTAAATAACATGGGAAATGAGGATTGCTATCATTTTAGTGTTTGAGGATTAAATGAGGTTTGTGTTGTTGATAGGAAATACAAAGATAGCTAATATTGTGTAGTTCATGGGCTTGGTTCTTGTGACTGTGGAGGAATTATGGCTGATCTGTGATGGAGAGAAATCAGAGGGAAGCTAAAAGGCCTGTGGCATGAAGGCTGCAAGCCATTAATTGGGTGAAACCTAATTGCATCGCTGCACAGGATTTGGGGTTTGCACTGTTGACTCATTTCATTTTGGAGAAGTAGATGGTAATTAAATCACTTTCTTAGTTGGTTTTGGGGGTTTTTTTTAGGTGTTAGATTTGCCTCCCCTTTGAAGAAGGTCTTAAGTCTGAAGCATACCATCCTGTACACTCAATGACTGAGGTGCACATCAGCTGTTCAAGTGGTTTGTGAGTCTAAAGCGTGAGGTAGGGGTTGGTTCACCCCGCTGCAAAGCCATCTGGTCCTTTGAGGAAATCATGAAAGCTGAAGGTGATGCTGTAAAGTGGAGCATGGCTTAGCATCAGGCCTTGTGGCTTATCAACAACACCGAGGCAAAGTAACACTGATGAGGATCAATGGATCACATAGACATTTGGTCTTCACTGCCATGAGCCCACCAGAACATGTCACAGCTTTAAGCAGCCAGTTTCCTTCTGAGCATCCAAGCACATGCACCAAAAGGTCTAACTTTGACTGTGATGGCAAGAGTGTTTACACACATGTTATATACATTTAACATTACATATTTGCATTTCCTGGGGGAGGTGATAGCACATTTTTCATGTGATGCCTTAGCTGTGCATGGAAACAGAAGGTGTGTATTTTATTCTGTTAACTCCACAGATATTTCAGTGCTGGAGAAGTGGACTCTCAGGTTATCAGGATGAGAAGACCATAATGAGGCTTAGCTTGCTGAGACAGCAATTGCTACGAAACTATTCGAACCTTTCAGCGACTCTTCCAGTGAAGATGATTTACTTTTATGGGCTCTACAGTTATATTACCAGAACTGTCACTGGTCCACCCCGTACACTAAATTGCTGTCTTTTACAGCTGTGCTATCAATTGGTTGCCTCAGGTTTCACCCAATCAAGCCTCCCGATGCCCTGATCATCCTGATGCCCTGATCATCCCTACTGCAGAAATTCTGGGCTTTTGGCTGGGACGAACATCTCATATCCTTTGTGAGGAAACTTAGAGCAAGGAGAGAGAATGGTTTGCTCCAGATCCTTCTCTTCATTGGCAATATGGACAAGAGCCATCTGAACTGGGAGCCATGGACTCACTTCTAGAGCAGACTGCAAAAGCTGTTGAAACACAGAAGTCAGCTGAACATTATCAATGATTAATCAACAGCATGGGGTCCTTGGCTAAGTCCTTTAGACTTCAACATTTGGAGGGATCTAGGTTATTGTGGCACAACACTCTCGCTGAAATGAACAGAAGCTCTGTATCTAAATCCACCGATTTACATCGTCTTTAGTTGAAGATGTGAGATCTGACACAATCTTCCCAGGCCTCCACTGAATCATAACATACTGGAGCATCACAAAGGAATTACAAGTATAAACGTGCTAATACATTTAACAAGTAAAGAGACAACAAATGTGCTAAGGATGATTGCTATTTGCCACCATGAATGCCACTGGCACGGGTAAGTGGGAAGTAATGTTCAGAATATCTGAGGAATATTGCCTTGTTTGAAAATATCTCTGCTGCTAATGTGATGACTGTTCCACTGGAGTTGTGGTTGCTGGGAATTCACACACTGATTTTATGGAGAGATAAAAGAGTGGAGTTTATATGGAATAAACCCCTTTTGAATAAAACAATCTGCATAAATGCTTTAAGAAAGCCTGTAATTATGATAAAAATGTTGCTCAGAGTTAAAATTATGAAGCAATCAAAATTTATAAACAGTCTCTCATCGACTTTTAATCACACTTTCTCACATACAAACTGTAGAAAACATATAGCAGCAATATATAACAATACATATTTTATTTTCAGTAATTCAGAGTACCATGCCATGCTTTTTAATCAGACAAAGTTCAGCTTGTCAAGCTCTGCAGGACATCCTTTAAATGTAAAAAAATGCATAAAGGCCACTAGTCTCATACATTGAGCTGAGGCTTTATCCTGCTGGCATCTGAACACCTCTGGAAAGGTGCTGTGCACTCTCTAGGGTAGTTCCAAAGCTTTCTGTGGTAATATTTCCACAAAATACTCTGTATCAAGACCTCTACTCCCACAGCCTCCTCTGCAAATGCTTGCTCAACGTAGCACAGGACCCGACCCACACCTCCCTTGGAATTCCCTTGTAGACCTTTATCTTCTTTTGTGACTCATTAAGGAGAACGCTTAAATTATATGCATCATGTAGGACTTGGATGGCAAGAGGTATTGAAAGGAAGGAATATTTGTAACGGGAACCTTGCCAGCTTGAATGGTAGCCCACCATGTCTATAAGCTCCATTGTTTCTTTTGAGCTGCACTAGCCAGGCACATTCAGGATGCATTCTGATAGCAACATGCCTTCCTTGGCAAGAAGTAAAATTCACTGGGAGTATTGTGTCACAAAAATGTTATCATTGATAGGTCAAATTAGTGAGATACTTGCTTCAAATGATATTGTGGGGGGTTTTTGTGGGGGTTTGGGGTTCTTTTTGATTTTTTTGGTTTGTTTTTTAAATGCAGTATTACTGGTTTTTTTTTCCTGAAACCGAATAGTTTGCAGAGTCTTCCACCCGAGTTCCTTATGAAAATGAGATCTATTGAATTGACTGGCACTGTTCTTATTGATAGGCTAACTGCTACACTCTCCTGAATTATCAGAGCAAACAGCCTTTTCTGCTAAAACATTGATTCAACTCCTGCTTTCAGCTAGACGTATTAATAAAGACTAAATGCGCTGAGTTTCACAAGGTTTACACCTTTCTAATGGAGTGTGAAATAATGTCCATAAGTATATCCCTTCAAAGCTCTCGAGAGAAGAGACCCTTGTATGACTTCCTATTGATTGCAGTTACCTTCAGGTACCAGGGACCACATCCACCTTTCCCTGACCAATGGTGACGAGGAACTGGAGAAGTCATTCCTCAGTCCGTGGAACACGTTCTAGGAAATGCTCATTTGTGGAGCAATATGAATATTTTGTGGTTCTGTGAAAGAAATAGTGCTGCATCTTACATGAATTCTGTATGCTGGAAATTCAACTTGAGAAAGACGAACCTCAGCCCAAGGCATCGATAGATGATTTTGACAGCAGTTTTGCTAAGGAGGGAGATGCACTACACTTGCAGTTTGATGCACATTCTCTAATAGCATTAGACTGTCAAGGAAAGGCATTCCTGCCTGTGCTTGTCATGCCTCAAACCCAAGCATGGTGAGACTCCCCTTTCCAGACAAAAAAACCACCCAACCAAAACCCCACTGTGATTCTGCATAAGAGAGGACAGTCTCTTTTTTCTTTTTACAGCCCATTTTTCTTAGTCTTGGTCCCACTAGGGGTGTGCCTACGGGCGGATGGATAGACGTTATGTTCTGTGATTAATATGATGCTCCATTTAAAGTACATGCTTGCTATGAAATGCCTACATTTAACAGCCTATAACCACTGAATGTAAACATCAAGCCTCACTTCATTGGAAGGGTGGGTGTTGGGAAGATGGAGCCGGGCTCTTCTCAGTGTCATCTAGGGATAGGATGAGGGGCAATGGGTCTGAGCTGGAACATACGAGGTTCCACGTCAATATGAGAAGGAGCTTTTTCACGGTGAGGGTGACAGAGCACTGGAAGGGGCTTCCCAGGGAGGTTGTGGAGTCTCCTTTAAGTTTAAGACCTGTCTGGATGTGTTCCTAGATGACCTGGTCTAGGTGATCCTGCTGTGGCAGGGGGATTGGACTAGATGATCTTTTGAGGTCACTTCCAATCCCTGATGATTCTATAATTCTATGGTTCTATGCTTCTATGTTCTCTTTCTCACAATAGCTGAGATAGATGAATATCATGAGCGCTCTGTGTAGGATGGGTGGCAAAAATACTGCAACAAAACTTAAACAGACCCAAAGCATGAAACCAAACATTCTGCATAATTACATTAAAATTATACTGAAAATCTGGAGTACAAACTACTAAACTAGTCTTCTTTCTGTTTTACAAACTGCAATGCTCGTTTAAAAAAAATTCTAAGGCATAATTGCAAATTAAAATTTCCTCCCCATTCTTACATTGACATTTGTGTTTTTCTCTTAACATGTTAATGGAGCAGCTCCCCAACCCTCTTGTTACGTGTTGCATTCAATTCTACCGTTCAGCAAATGCTCCAATTGTGTCAGTGTTTGCTTTCACAGACATGGAGACCAATTTGATGTGTCCTTTTAATGAGCCATTTTCATGCAAGCAGGAAAACAGTAGTTGGGAAAGTTATTAAAGCTTTCTACACATTGATTTTAAGACTCTCTACTGAATCTACATTGCTTAAAACCCAGCTTGTTTTCTTAGAAGGGTTATTAAAACCACGTCTTACTCGAACTCCAAAGTTTGTTACTGAATTGACTCTGCTACAGAACTGTGCGGTGAAATCCAAGACTTTGAAAGGTTTTTAATACTTGGCTTGCTAATGATACCTGTCCAAATGTGAAGATGCAAAACCTTGTATGGAATGGTAGGGAAGAGACATGTCTAGTAGAGGTCGGAGTTCTCTTCATGTGTAGCAGGCTTTGACACTAAACCACAACGGTGGCAATATAAATATAATTTGTAAAGCTGTGCTTCTGCTGCCCAGGGAGGTTGTGGAGTCTCCTCCTCTGGAGATGTTTAAAACCTGCCTGGATATGTTCCTGTGCAACTGTGTCTGGGTGGTCCTGCTCTGGCAGAGGGATTGGACTAGATGATCTTTTGAGGTCCCTTCCAATCCCTAATGCTGTGATCATTTCAGTGATGTGTCTAATGAACTCACAAACGTAATCTCGGTTGAATGCTGAGGTGGGCACGGGTGATATGCCTGAGAGAAAACTAACTGCTATGGATGGTTTCTTCACAGGGCAATGAACTTGGGGCCCAAAAAAATGATTGTGAGAAGAACAGATTTACCAGATCTCCTACACCGGCCACCGAAGCCACTGCAGTAGTCATCATGACGCTCCCTGTGGTCACGTGTTTTGCACCAGGGTTCTTTTAGGATTTCATTTATCTGGCAGGCTTCTGAGAGATGGCACATACTGAGCTTTCAAGCAATAACAAAGGGGCGTTCAACCATTCAGCTGCAGCAGGCCATATGAGCTGCATCACCCTGTAGAACATAGGTGTGCTTTCTAGCTCTGTGCTCTGGGGAGACAACTTAGACATGGTCCAGCTCCACGATGGAGGTTGATTGAGCCACAGCCTATTTCATCCCTGCACCCACAAAGTGCTGTGGCACGTACGCTGCTGGGTTCTGGTCTAAAATATCTAGACATGTCTATTTGCTGAGAAGCACAGATACCTAAGGTGGTGGAAGAACATTCAGCAAAAAAACATAAAGGAAGGTGGTCCCTCTCTTGAACATGGTACATGGTGCACACACACACACATTCCCACGTGGACATGGCATTTAGCAGGGGCTGTGTGCAGTGTGAGCATGGAAGCGCCATGTTTTTGGGGCAGGGGTGTGTGCTGGCACCCTTGTGAGAGAAGGTAACAGGACACAATCTGTCAGAACAATTAAGCCAGAGTACAGCTCCCTTCATGTGACAAGCCTGTGGGACACATGGAAAAGGCAGCAAGTTTGAGTTACTGATTTTGTGGGCCACAACTTGCCTGGTGGTCATTTGCAAAGCACATTGTCAATCTCAGTCCTGCAAAACCACATTTTATTAGCTGAAAGGACTGTGAGAAAGAAAAATCTATAGGACTTACATGAACTTATTTAAAAGCAAAAATATATTGGGTTAGGTTTTTTTGTTAGGTTTTTTTTTTAATAGAGTCATCTCAAGGCACAATCCACCCACAATTTTGTTGAAATGTAGGTGGAACAGGTAGCTGAATCTACTGGGGAAGACCATTTCTAGAGTGCAGGCCTGTGAATTGAATTTCCAAAATACAAAAATAAAATGTCAATTATTATTGAAAATCCTGATTCATAGAATCATAGAATCATTAGGGATTGGAAGGGACCTCGAAAGATCATCTAGGCCAACCCCCCTGACACAGCAGGATCACCTAGACCAAGTCACACAGGAACACATCCGGACGAGTCTTAAATGTCTCCAGTGAAGGAGACTCCACAACCTCCCTGGGCAGCCTGTTGCAGTGCTCTGTCACCCTCACCGTGAAGAAGTTCCTTCTCATATTGATGTGGAACCTCCTATATTCCAGCTCACACCCACTGCCCCTTGTCCTATCACTAGATGACATTGAGAAGAGCCTGGCTCCATCCTTCTGACACCAACCCCTCACATATTTATAGACATTTATGAGGTCACGCCTCTGTCTCCTCTTCTCCAAGCTAAGGAGACCCAGCTCCCTCAGCCTCTCCTCATAAGGGAGGTGCTCCACTTCATTCATCATCCTCATACTCGTTGCTCAATAAGGGTTTTAAGTTTCTTTTGGGGCAGAATGAGTTTTTCTCTACTTACAGGCTATACAGTGGGAAGACATAGTGATTGTGAAATCCTTAGCGGATAAGTTTTAGCTGATCACGAAACTGCTGCAGTACATGCTGAACTACCTAAACGAGCCTTGAATTGTCTAAACAAAATAATTTGATACTGTTTTCCACATTTTAATTAGCAACAGCAGACTTGCATAATCAAATGTAATGTCTGTGCTTGATGTGTCCCAAATACCTCAGCAATTAGGTTCATACCTTAGTGTGGCTAAATGCATTAGCTGAAAGAAAGCCACTAACACTGACATTCACTTTCTGACATAGATTTAATGGAAACATGTTCCCTTCCATTGACTTAAGAGGCAAAAAGCTCTATTAACTTAGAACCTGTTGGTTGCCAAGATGATGCAAGACATTTTGCATAAATGCATATTGATGTCTCAGGTGTCTTTTTTCTTCCAAGAAGATTTTCTTTGTAACAGAGACCACAGTGCCCCTGTTAGATAACCACTGCTCTCAACAACATCCAGCCTAATCATGCAAAGGATCACAGTAAATCAAAGATTTGAGAATTCTCTGAACAGCTGTCTGCAGCTAACCCTTTCTGGGCAAAAGGCTGAGATGGTCAGGTGTCCCCAGGAGGGAGGTTTATGAGAGGAGAGATGGAGGCAGATGTTAGGTCTGCAGCCCACCTGCCTGCAGTGCTGAGTCTTGAAGTACAGTAAAGGCGCCAGGATCTCTTCTGAGTCAAGGTTTTTAAAGTCACAAATACTGACAGTTGTACCCTGAGCACGTCCTTGAAACCTTTTTTTTAAAGTGGTGGGGTTTTCTGTTTCTTTAATCCTTCATGCTGGGAAGTAAAACAGCTGCCAAAGAATGACCATTTGGATGACAAAACTGAAAAATGTCTAAAATGTAGAAGTCTAGAACTACTCCTATTTTTCTTCACTGGATATGAAGATACCTGGAGGTAATAAGTTTAGATGTGGACATCTGAAATTAGATTACGTAAATCCCTCAAAGATGCAGGAGAACAATCCTCAGTATAGGTGGAACAAGGGCAAGATTGCATCTGGGCAAGAGCAATCCCAGGTACCAGTATAGGTTGGGGACTGACCTGTGGGAGAGCAGCGTAGGAGAAAGGCACCTGGAGGTCCTGGTGGACAGCAGGATGACCATGAGCCAGCAATGTGCCCTCGTGGCCAAGAAGGCCAACAGCATCCTGGAGTGGATCAGAATGGGGATGTTTAGTGGACTAAGAGATGTTCTGTTCCTCCTTTACTGTGCCCTGGTGAGGTCCCATCTGGAATATTGTGTCCAGTTTTGGGCCCCTCAGTTCAAGAAGGACAAAGAACTGCTCGAGACAGTTTAGTGCAGAGCCACAAAGATGATGAAGGGAACATCTCCTTCATGAGGAAAGACTGAGGGAGCTGGGTCTCTTTAGCTCAGAGAAAAGGAGACTGAAGGGTGACCTCATTAATATTTATAAATATGTGAGGGGTGGGTGTCAGGAGGATGGAGCCAGGTCCTGCTCAGTGGCATCTAATGATGGGACAAGGGCAAATGAGTGTGAGCTGGAACAGAGGAGGTTCCACATAAATATGAGAAGGAACTTCTTCACAGTGAGGGTGACAGAGCACTGGAACAGGCTGCTCAAGGTGGGTTGTGGAGTCTCCTTCACTGGAAATGTCTAAAACCCGCCTGGATGTGTTCCTGTGTGACTTGATCTAGGTGATCCTGCTGTGTCAGGGGGATTGGACTAGATGACCTTTTGAGATCTCTTTCAGTCCCTAATGTTCTGTGATTCTGCCATTACTTAGTGATGCATGAAGCAACCAGAACAGCCCCCCCTAAGAGGCCTAAGATTTACTTTTATTGTTGACTCAAAAATATACACCAAGACAAAGCCATTGTCTAACAGCTAGGACTAGTGGTGGGTTTCCTTGAAGAGAAACCTACCTTACAGATTCCCAAACACCGTCAGCTAAGGTAGGTTTTGTGGGTGTTTATTTAGATAAAGTGTATATGTCCTCCTCGTTTCACTGCACTTCTCCTTTTGATCTGGGGAACGCACGGTAATGCTGTGCTTTGCAATCTGCATCTTTACTTTTGTGCTATTGTCTTCAGCTATTTGGACACGTGAAACATTGTGTTTTGCACTTACAATTCAACCCCAGTGGGCACCAGCCTGCTTTCCTGGGCTATGGCCATCAGCAAACAGGGAGTTGAAAGTGCAAGTGTGCAAACATATATCTGAGTATTTATTCTGTGATCATAAATTTGAAAAAGCTCTCTTGCAAGTACAAAATAAAAGGGTAGCCATCTCTTCAGCTGAACAAGGTATCTCATCCTCCTCCCCTCAGCACCTCTTTCTTTTCTACATACTTCCAGCTAATGCAAATCTCTAATGCTCTGTAATGGCATACCAATTACACAAAGCACCCCATCAAACCATGAGCACTCGTGAAGCTTTGATCTCTGGCATGCAGTAAAACCCAACTAATCTTTCTTTTTCCTATCAATTTATTCTCCAGAGCTGTCTTGAGTCATGAATACTTCTTATTTCTTATTTTCTGTAGGGAACAGTTGCTTATGTACGTCATACTTTTGTATGCTGGTGGTCATGTCAGTTTATCTAAGTTCCCTCTTCTTTGCTTCCTCTTAAGTAGAAAGATTACATTCATTATCGACATATGTCTCATCTGTACTGTGGTATCTTCACTACCTATCATAGCAGAAGATATTTAGGGGGCTTTTGCAAAGCTTGAAGGCCCAGCTCTTGAACCACATTTCATCTAGCTCCTCTAGTATCTAACTCAATTGATTTGTTACCTTTATCATACACGAATGCTGCTGCACAACGGTTATAATGCTACCACAAACTTCACGAGGTTGGGAGACGGGCACTAAAATTCTTCCAGCCATATCTAAGAGATCTGAAGTAATTTGACAGTATATTTAGACCAAAGAAGCTTTAAAAAAGCCTTCTGTGTAAAAATGACCATCTCTATTTGTTATGTCAAATGTGATTTTTAATCTACTGAATCTTCCCACTCTTGGCATATATGTCTGTATGGTCTGGCAGCCCCTGAAAAGCCAAGGATGCTGCAGGATGCAGGGCTTGCAAAACAAGAGCTGTCAATTTGCTGGTCTTAAAGATCTCCTTTTTATTATCATGAAAGAGGATGTTTAATACACGAGCCCACCACTGGAGAGGGAGAAGAAAGCAAATCTGCCTTCTGTCTCCTAAACTCTCCAAGACTGTGCCTGGTACAGATGATTTTTTCAGTAGGTATTTCAGTCATGTAGAAATACCAGTACTTCCATGACTCATGCTATGCCAGCCATGGATCTCATTTAATGCCTAGATTTGCAGAGAGCAGTTTCCTGTGCTTTTAAGTATACATAAGGACAGAGAGAAAGGCAGAACCTAGCAATTAATATTACTCTTAATATTATTAATAGTAAGATAATAATTAATTAATAGTATCAATTCTATTATTATTAATAATGGTATTATTATCAATATTAATATTATTAAAAACTCATGCTACAGGCCTCCAGGCACTCTTCTCTGACAGCCCTTTGCACAGGACCACATGAGTAGGATGGCAAGGACAGAAGATGTCAAGGACTCCACTTTAGGGAGCACAGTGCTAGAAAGAGAACATAAGTACATATGCCAGGCATCTGGGCTCCTCTTTAAAAGAGAACACATTTACAGCAAGGGTAGGCTTTTGCCTAACCAAAATGACACCACATTACTGGATTGCAAAACCAATTATTACGTTTGTTTAGTTAAGCCAGGAGTGGGAAGAAACAGGTGCTGAGAGGCACTGAGGTCCTATTATTACATCTGCTGGAGACTCAAAAGTAACGGCGCTTTTTAGAATTGGTACAACCCAAGGACAAAAGCTCTAATAGTTACAGATAGATTGAGGAACACAAAAGTAACTCTCTAAAGCTCGTACAATAACCAAAATGCACGCGATATAGTTATTCATAGGAGGAAGGTTGTGTAAAAATAATAGTATCAAATAAAGGAGCTAAACAAACACTGGTAGGTAGATAAAGATAAAATCCCTGTGAATGTCTACGCGCCGTTACAGGAGGCCTAAAAACAAAACCCAGGTTGCCAGGCATTGGAGGAGAACCTATAATCTGCATTACTGAACCACAGCGGAGTCCCAAAACAATGGGACATTGTTTGCCATGCACATAGCCATACGGAGAGAACAGGCTGTAACAGGAGAGGTGTGGGAGTGACCTACAGATTATAATAAATTTGGAATAGGAAGAATCACATGGTAGATCCTCCCTGAGTACAGATCTCTGCCTTCAGAACCACTGTGTGGAAGCCACCCAGCTTTTTACTGCAAAAGAAAGACTTTGGATTAAATGCGGACACCAACGAGCACATTGGTGGTTTTACAGGAATCCTGAAGCTGCTGGCATAACCTGCTCTCTCACAAGCCTTCAGTGCAGCAGGAGCAATCTCTGGGTGCTGTGCAGCATCCCCCCTGCCCAAGAGCAGCCCATTGGGCACAGCCCTGCTGCCATTCCCACCAGCTGTAAGGATGAAGGGCTGGCAGGAGGTCCAGTGCTAACAGTTTACACAGTTAAGCTGTCCTGGGACAGCTTAGGGTAGCACAGGCAGAGGCACTGAGCCTTATGGGATTGGGAGAGTGCAGCTTATCAGCAGAGATGCAAGAGGTAACTACACATAAGTAAAGCAGTAGTGACTAATAAGCAGTAGAAAAAAGAAAGCAGTAGAAAGCAACTGTAGTGATTAATAGCAACAGTAACAGCAAGAATAATAAAGATGAAGCCACGGACTGAAATAGCAGACAGATTATTAATAACTTGAGCATATTTTTGGAATAGCTATTTTTAGAGACAGAATCTCGTTCTGAATTGATCCTATCAGTTAGAACAATCTTTTCAGCTCTCCATGCAGCAGGTGCTGTGTCAATTACCATGTAACACTAGTGAAACAATCTGAAGATTTGCAACAGGAAACAATGGAACCGCTAAATGAATGAAACTTTCCTGTAACACGCTGGCACAGCAAAACAATGAGAAGGGAAGCTGCCAGAATCCGTAGGCAAAATCACCCCACCAGTGTGGAAGGGATCTCAAATGAGGGACAATCTGTGCCCTGGCAGGGGGCATTCCCCATCTAGAATAGCATTCAGGTGATACCTTCACTGCTTCTCTGTCTGAGCTTTCTGGCCAGGCTGCTAAATTTAATCTAAAGTTACTAATGTGAATAATTGTTCAAAGTCACATTTAAATTACATAGTACAAGAGGTAACATATTTGCCCTATTTTTTTATCCCATAGTTTTGAAGGATTTTAGAGGTAGCATAGAAGAAGGAGGAGTTTTATGACAATCAAAGAGAGGGTCTGTGTTTTCATTATCCATAACAAGCAGCATCTACATCAAAGACTACTAAGTACATCCTTGATTTTTCCCCAGTACCCCCTCTCAAACTAGTCATTTATTTCTGGAGTAAAGTCAACCGATGGTGACACAAGCAGGCAAACTGTTGCTATGGCTCTTGAACTGGTCAGCAAAATGGGTGGTTCATCTTCAAGTACCACAAATGGTTTTGGGGAAGGTATGTGGTCAGTCACCTCATCTAAATACTACAAAGGTATACACAAAGGTGTACTTACTGAAAGCACAGCTCACAAATGCCCAAGGCCCTACAATAGAAAAAGCCAAAAATTTTGTGGTCAGACTGTAGCAAAAGTGCTGGTTCATGGCAGGATACCTGCAGAGAGACAGTAGCTGTGTTGTAACCAGTTCCTCCAGAAGCTTCCCTTGCCCAGTAAGTTGTTCTGCACAGTTTATTCTGGATGACAGATGAAAAACAGTGATGAACATGTGGAAATCATCAGAGAGCTCAAGTCACACGACCTTCTTCTATATGATTTGGAAAAGTCTTTTTGTTTGGAAATGTGCTGCTGTATATAATACAGGCTACATTTACAATCTGGACTCCACTCACAGCTGTTAAAAGGCACATACAAGGAAAAAAAAACCCATAAAACTGCAATGCCCTAGTGTTAGCTTTGCTGTCATCACTATTACAATAATGACATGCCAGAAACTCCTGCCACAATCAAGATCTTTGCAAACATATAGGAAGACACAGTGCCTGCCACAAAAGTCTTCATGGTCCCAGAACCACCCGTAAGGGCCCAGTTACTGATAGAGATATTCCTTGGAAATAGCCTGCATTTAAGGGTGTGTTTGACTAACTGCTACTCTACATGTGTACTCTCACAACAATGAGTTCCTTTCCCTCTTGTATTGGCAACCTTTCTTAAACAGGCACACTAATATTATGAAGTTTATTTCTTCTAGCTCATAAAATACTGAAAATAAGTAAGATGGAACCTCAGAGGAGATTTCTGGGGTTCTCCACTACACACCACTCCACAAGGTACACCAGAAGTCCAGTGGCGGTATATACCGCCATTAGGGATTGGAAGGGACCTCGAAAGATCATCTAGTCCAATGCCCCTGCCACAGCAGCATCACCTACACCAAGTCACACAGGAACACATCCAGATGGGTTTTAAGCATCTCCACAGATGGAGACTCCACAACCTCCCTGGGCAGCCTGTTCCAGTGCTCTGTCACCCTCGCTGTGAAGAAGTTCCTTCTCATATTGATGTGGAACCTGCTATGTTCCATCTTACACCCCTTGTCCTATCACTACATGACACTGAGAAGAGCCTGGCTCCATCCTCCCGACACCCACTCTTCAAATATTTATAAACATTAATGAGGTCACCCCTCAGTCTCCTCTTGTCCAAGCTAAAGAGACCCAGCTCCCTCAGCCTTTCCTCATAAGGGAGGTGCTCCTTTTTAGGACTTCCTGCATTTCAGAAGAGCTACTGTTTAGAATAATCAAAATGTTCTCAGGTGAAAAAAAAGGAGCATGATGAATGCATTTAATACTTTGAAATAGCACAATGCTTTGATGGAGCAGATGCATTTAATGATATAAAAGCAGGTAGATTAGCTGACTGACATTGTATTTCAGGATTGACTATGCAGTGTATCTTTCTAATGGGATCTAGTTTTGGTGTGCTGATTTCATAAAAGAATGAGGGCTTTGCTGTGCACAAATTCCCTGAGGCAAAGAGGTTAAAAACCTCCCACACTTCACCTTGAAAGGCTGGTGCTAGGCTGAGGTCTTACACTGAGGTTGCGTGTAGGCAATTCCACTGTATCCTTCTCCAGAGGTATGCACCACTCTGAGGTGGGCAAAAAGGAAACTAATAATAAATTGCAAAACAACCAGAGAAAGAAACCGTATTTCTTTGATTTGGCCATGCTAAATTCAGCGGCTTAGCTGGGGAACACTGCCATCCTTCATAATCAACAGGAAGAACAGGCACTTTCAGAATGTGATTCAGATGAAGAACAGTCTCACTTTTACTCCAGCAGCTTTCTTCCTCTCTCACTTACCTTTGCAGAAAGCCTTGAACAACTTTGCTCCTAATTAGGCAACCATGATGCTGCCAGCTCAGGTGCTTATCACTAGGTGTGATAAGTTCAGGGCTCAGGGCAGTATCTAGTTCACACATTTTTGGTGCTTAATACAAATTCAGGCAGAACTCGACACTACAGTCTCTACAGTCTGACAGCCATGGCTGCTTGACTGTATGAGTGCCTGTATTAAAAATTAACAGTAAAGAATACTCAAAACAGCAGTGACAGCTGGGACTAAGCCTCAGGACTCTCTCACGCCTGTCCTCACCAACGGGCTGCAAAATCGAGCTCCCTCTTACCTATTCTCTCAGTGCTCTATGGCCTTGCATAGTGAGCAGAATGAAGAAGTTCTCTAGTTTGATGGGCAGGATAAGCTCTGAGGAAAAGGGAATTGTGGTTCAAAGCCCTTCAGTCTAAGAAAGGCTTAAAATCCACGTTTCCCACTTCTTGTAAGAGTGTTCAAACAATGAAGTTATTCTGAAGTGGCTGCTGCCTCTTCCTCCTCCATCATTAACTGCTTGCTCTCAAGAGAGGACTCGGTGCTCTGGATTTCAAGTGGATGAAGGTGACTGAGGTTCAACACTTGTTCAGATCTAAACTGAGAGGTTTCTCAGGTGACTGGTAGGTGGGAGTTTCAGTGACCTCCTCAGGCAATGGAGAGATACAAGGTCCTAGCCACTTTGAATTATTTCAGAGGTGGTCACATTTCCCTACCCATTGTATGCAGAATTGAGATGCCTATCTCAGGTGCACTGAATCATCCTGCTGGGCCATGGGCTGCCTGGAAGCATGGCAGCATCCAAGCTGAGCAGTTCCTGTTGGCAGTCTGAATACTGCCTTCATTTTGCTACACAATTCTTAGCCATTTTGTTTCAGCAGGTACCAAAGAAGTGATGATTCTGTGTCAAATATCCCTCACCTTCCATGATCTGTCACAGCAGTCTGGAATACAGAAAAGGCTGCTTTAAGTAAAAGACCCCTCGAAACACATTCAAGGTGATCAAGACGATTTTCTTGGGATTCCATGATGAATCAGTATATTTGCAATCATACTATAGAGCTCGCTGGGGAACTGGGAAACTTACTCAGCACACACATACTGGTATATGCTGAATGCTTGCTGGCTGAGATGTGACCAACTGTAGTCCATCCTTTAGCAGAGCAGTGAGCATAACAGGTAGAGAAAACGTGTTCACTTCACCAGAAATAACTAGTTGCATTAACTATAACATTTACACTTGCTTGTAGATGTCTGAATTCAGGACCACATTCGACACGTTGCACTCACGCTAGTAGCAACCCTATTCCTGCCCTCCACCCCCCTTAATTACACTCTTTTTTTTGTTAGCTACTTTTCCTCTTTCAGTCCTCAGCATGCAGATTATGCCCATTTTCATATATTTTCTGACCAATTTAGACCTGCTGCTGTTCACGTCACTGCTGAAATTGGCTCAGAGCTTTCCAAGGGAGTTGCACTTGTTGACAGCAGGTATGAATATATTTCTTGGATTTGAATGCCTTTGCGTGAAAAAAAATTGCAGAGCACTGTCAAAGCTGCGGTTGATATACTGCATAAATGTATAAAGTAAATAACCATACTTACTATGATGAATTCTAGTCTTAGACCCTAATAACCACCTTTTGTGGGTAATAAAGTTGCTGATCTTTTATGTGGAAAATATAAGGCTGGCACCCTAACATTTATGTACAAAAAGGCAAAGGCTGGTTATCAATACGCTCGCTTAAATCACAAAATTCAGTACATGTATAGGTTGTTAAAGGATTACCAATTGCTGCAACATCATGATGGGCTCCTCCAGAGGCAACACGAAGAAGCAAATCTCCCAGGATGGCTTGAGCTCTGGAAGTAAGTTCTATTGTAGTCACTTTTTTAGGCAGAAGATGCTGAGCCTCCTTTCATAGGGCACTGCTTTGGAGCTTGGTATGATATATTGACTGGCCTGATATTGACCTTTGTCTGAAACGCAGCTGAACAGCTTCCAAAGCCTCTGCCTAACAGAACAAAAGTAAACTGAAAAGCATATTAGATACAAAGCACTGACTTCTTTAGGCTGTTTTTTTCCCCCTTTGTTTGCTATTTAAATGCCGATTTGTAATCTGAAAGGCAGCTTACTCAGGCTAACAAGTTTTCTGAATTAAATGTTACTGTTTTGGTTGTATCAGGTAACTTTTATGAGACATTTTATTCTCTAAAAACGGTAGAGACTTTCTTCTTTGCTGAGTCGCTCCCTTTTCTTAAGATCGGGACGCGACAGCAAATTATGCCAGAAATTATTTCTGCTATGCAAGAAGCTGGCAAAGACCAAAATCCTTCACTACTGCAACCTTTTTGAATGAAACATGCAGTAATTTGAGAGGTAAATACTGGAGATGAGAAAACACAGGCAATGCATGTGGCCACTTTTATACACCCTAGCAGAACACAGCTGTAATAAGGAGTAGTAGTTACTGTCGCTATTCTTTGAAAGCAGATCGTTTACGGTAGTTCTCTAAGCTACTTCACACTGGATTTTATTAAACAGTTTACTCTGATCCAGCAAAATACTTAATAATAACAATGAATGGTTTCATCTGGAAGGGTCATCTGGTTCCCATTCTCCTGCCAGGGGCAGGGACAGCTTCCACTAGACCAGGTTGCTCAAAGCCCTATCCAACCTGGCCTTGAGCGCTTGCAGGGAGGAGTTATCCACAGCCTCTTCTGGGCAACTTGTTCCAGTGTTTCAACATCCTCACAGTGACGAGTTTCTTCCTTACACCTAAGGTAAATTTGACCTTTTTCAGTTTGAAACCATTACCCCTCGTCCTATCACTACAGTCCCCATCTTTCCTGTAGCCCCCTTTAAGTACTGGAAGGCTGGAATAAGGTTTCCCTGGAACCTCCTCTTGTTCAGGCTGAACAACCCCAACTGTATCAGCCTAGTTTTAAAGGGGAGGGCTCCAGCCCCATGATCATATTCCTGGCTCTCCTCTGGACCTGTTCAAGCAAGTCTACATCTAACACAGCTTATAAAAATCTTTTGTGTCTTCATGGCCGTGGCCACACTGAATGTGAGGAAATCATATTGAAGGAGCATTGCTCTGGGAGCAAGAGCTCCATGTCAATACTGCTCCACTAGGCAGCTTGCTTGGTTGGGCTGGCCCAGAAGCTCAGGTCTGGGGCAGTTGTTGAGACAGGAAGGCAGAAGTCTGACTGCAACACATCCAAATACAACAAACTGGCCCTGAGAACACAGAAGGTGTAGTAACATGGTTTGAAACATGGTATGGGCTAATTGCCCTAGCGAAAAGCAGAGTCTGGAGCAGCTGCAGACTGCACCTTTACTGCTGTTGGGCCAAGACCTAGACAACTTAAAGTTCCCATGTTAATTCTGAGAGATCTAATGTTAGCGGGAAGGTCTAATGTTAATATGTTGGACCTTCAGCAACAAATCAATGCCAAGTCTCTATGGAGAGCTGTGTGGTACCTTCAAAGCCTGTTCCAAATGGAAACTGTGGGCTTTGTGGCAGAGTCAGCAGAACTATTCTTGGAGAATCTTAAAAGACATAAAATACTTTTAAGGAGCCAATTTCTCCTGCTGAAACTGTTAATGTGCAGGCCTGACAGAACTTGCTATCATTTAAAAAAGATAACTAGGAAGGAGTGTATAAATGTTTGAAATACATTTTAAAAAATCCCTTAAATGTGGATTTTGCGTAAACTGACTTTTCACAGGAAAAATGAAGAGCATTTGAATTTAGAAAATGGAAATTAAAAAGGTAATTCAAAATACGAAATTAACTCATGGCAATGGGAAAAGTGAAAAATTTTAGAGAGAATACAAATGTCCCCAGCAAAACTCTACTTTAGAGAAGAAAGATTTGCCACGAAATACCAAATATAATTCCTTGTTGAAAACACAACTGACAAATCCCAGGAATGAACAGGTTTCACCTAGTCATTGTTTTGCAACAGGTTTTGATGGCCACCTAGATGAGTGAGCATCCAGAAGGCCCTGGACCCTAGCAGTCAGCAGTAACTGTAGTCGTGACAAATAGGTGTGAGTAAGCACATACACATGGGCTAATGCCACAGCCGTGTTCATTATTGTCTGTTATGCGGAAAAGAAAGGAAAAATAAAAATCAGCTGAAGTAGCTGAAGGTAGGGGGGCTGATGGCAGGGCCCATGTTCAAAGGCCTGTAGCACTCCCTCTCCCTGTGCCTTGTGCTAAGCTTGTTTGATTCCCCATTGCTCTTCTCATACCAAGGTTTTCTCATACCAAGAGTAGTCAGAGAGCACAATGAATATCTTGGATGTGGAGGCCAGAAGCAAGCTTAGAAAAGACCAAGGACCTTTGCACTGGCTACTGGGCAGAACAAACTCCAGAGCCACAAATGATCACCCCAGCTCAACACAGAGACTTCCAGCTGCAGGTTTAAGAGGTTCTAAGAACAATAAAATAACCTGTTGTCTTCAGGAAAACACTTGTTAGCCTAAGTAGCTGGTTTCCATTTTTACTGAGAACAGTTAGCAAAATAGGCTAATGTGGGGGAACAGGAAGAGAGATCACTTGATCTAGTAAGTACAGTGAGGCACGAAAGTCTCTATGCAGAGGGTGCTGCTGCTGAGGAGAAAGCAGAGCACTCAGAGAAGTGCAGAGGCCATTGGCAAAATGGTAAGACCACTTGGATGACAAGGGCGTTGCCAATCTTCATCACTGTGAACCCACCCTGGAGAGCTGTGAGGCTTGTGGGTTACACCCTCTAGTGTTCATTTCATGCAGAAGGAGGAGGACACAGTGTAGGAAGGGAGTACCCAAGGTTCCCTACGTTCTTGAGAACAAACAGCCATGCAGAATTATGCAGCGACGCCATATCTTGTGCTTTAGAAACCAAACATGACAGAGAACTTATTAAACCTGAACAAACGCATAAGCACGCCAACGGGGTGCTCAGTGGTCCCATCACCTCAGCCATGAGCATCAAGCCAAATATGAGTAAATGACATTGGACACTGAGACAAGACTCTCAAAGAACACTGCCGACGCAAGCCTCATTCCTTGCTCACACTTTGCAGAAGGGGAGGACCCAATGCAAGACAAAGCAATGGACTGACAGTACAGGTATAAACTAAGCAGACATAAAGTAATGGAAAAGGCAGCAGTAGTGGTATGGGTCAGCAAAACTTAGCTGCAAGAAGCCAGTAATTTCTTTGTCCAAGTCTCTGACCTCTTTGACAGTGATGCATATATAAGATGAAAAGAGAGACGTGCTTTTGTGTTCAGCTCGTTGTAGCTAGATTCTCACTAGCATGAATGTGAGTAAGAACTTGCCGTGGAGTCTCATCAAAAGAAGTCTTTGAAGGCTTCTTAAAAAAAATCCTCCATACAGAACCGCAGAGACTGATAGCTCACCTGTAGAGGTGTGTCATAGGACATAACAGAAAAAGCAGCCAAAAAATCCAGAAATAGGTTGTTCCTGACAGGGCAGGGCATAATGGTTGTTTTTTGAAGAGCAAATTAATGTAATTGTGTCTGTTGGTCTGAAACAAGGACTGACAAAACTTGTGGTTGCAACTAAGTAAGATCCTCAACCACACTGTCAGAATTTATCAGTACTTACTAGTCAAGAGAATCTCTCTGGAGAGAGCAAACCAAGGATAGCATCTGGAGGACAAGTCTTATGACGAGAGACTGAGGGATGGGGGTTGTTTAGTGTAAAGAAAAGGAGGCTTTTTTGCCCTTTTTGACACCTTATTGCCCTTTACAACTATCACGTAGGACGTTGTAGAGAGGTTTCTTCTCCCAAGACACTAGCAATAGTGAGGAAGTGGCCTCATGTTACACCAGGGGTGGTTTAGAGTGGACATTAAGAAAAATGTATTCACTGAAACTGCGGGCAAGTATTGGAACAGGCTGTCCAGAGAAGTGGTGGAGTCGCCACCTCTGGAGGCGTGTGTAGGTGTGGCACTTGGAAACGGGGTTTAGTGGGTGTGGTAGCGCTGCGTTGAGGATGGGACTTGATGGTCTTAGAGGTCTCTTCCAATCTTAATGACTCTATGATTCTATGACCCTGTAACTCTATAGTAATTACTATCTGGATCTAGTGTTTCAAATGACACAAACATTCTGTGACCAAAGGAACATGACAGCAAGGATTTACAACGCACAGGATAAAGGAGATGTCATGCAGAGGCAGTTAAATCCTGAATGTACTTATGACTGTGGACACTTCTGTCCCAAATTTAAGAATGCCCTCTGTCAACCCACTTGCTCTCAAGGACTTTAAGAAGATTATTTAACCGTCAAAATGCCAGATCCTCTGAGTTGATTCAGGGCACAGAAAGCCATCAGGTAGGACAGGTAAGCATCTTTAGTGATCACGCAGTGCCCTGGCCTAGAGAGCGACTGACAGAAAGCAAAGCAGTGGGTCGCACCTGAACTACCACATGGTCTTGAGCAGGAGCACTGTGTTTGGAATTGGAGCTGCACGCACACAGAGGACATAAATGCTCTTGTCAAACCTATGCCTGCAGAAGATGCCTTCAGAAATGCCAAGGTGTTAGGAAAGGGCATGGATGGAATACCAGCCATCCTGATGCATAACCCTGATGTGTCAGTCACCTGTACTTTGGCACCAGGGACAGAAACAGAAAGGCACCACAAACCAGTGAGGCTGGCAAGGGCTTACTTTCATCCTGCTTGGTGGAATCGAGATGAAAACCACAGATGTAAGAGGAAGGTATTCAAAGAGCCTGCGGAGAAACGCATTGGCAAAGCTCCTGCAGGAGGTGTCTGAAGGAGCGAAAGAGACAGCAACAATTAAGGGAGCTGTGGCAGCAGGAGTAGGCAGCGGATTTGTCTTGACAATTTAGGAGACAAAGGAAATGGGAAGGTATTTATAGAGGTAAGCAGGGTTGGAGAAGGTATTTTCAAAATAGAGGTTGCAAGAACAAGGTTACTGTGCTTGTGTCTCTGCCACTGAGTCATTGCGACAATTTCCCCATCTGTAAAGCTGAGATAATAATACTTACCTATCTTACAGAGGGAGGGTAGTATGTTGTGAGGATTAATTAGCTAAGGTTTGTACAGCACTTTGAACATGTAGAGAGCGATATAAGTGCTCAGTGCTAAGATTATTATTAATATGGAAGAAATAAGCCAGAGTGGGGGTGGAGAGCAAGTGAGCAAGCTTTTAAAAGATAAGAGGAAGGAAGTAACAAGAGGATGACACAGAATAGGAAGGGATGAGATTAAGGGACAGTTTCTTAAATTAGAGGTAAAGACAGAGAGACTTTAGTGGAAGCTGAAATGAAGAAAGAAAGTGTTAGGGGCAGAGCTGTTCGAACTGGAGGCCTAAGAGCACTGGTGTGTTCCTCTTATTTTCTCTTGTTTTGTCAGCTTTACACCACACTGCTGGATTTTTTTGTCTTCCCAGAAGTCTTTGTCTGGAACACTGACTGCAAGTAAATGTAAACTGTCAAAGTTGAGCCTTACCTCTTACATTAGAATTCCCATTAAATCAGTGAGTTGTGGGTCTGAAACCAGAACTTTAAAAACAAGTAGTTTCCTTTTTCTGTTATTTATGCAACCCTATCTCCCCTCCCCCTTGGTAAAACCACAAGAAAGAATATCAAACCCATTTCCAACACAGCTGTTAAAGACAGAAAAACAACAGGTCTACAAAACAAAGTCCTTTTAATCTCCTTTCAACAAAGCAAAGTAGATGAGGTTACCCTATTGGCCAAGGGATCGTGACAGTCTGGCAATTTCAAGTCCTATGGATGTTGATTAAACATGGAACAATCTCAGGGTGTTCTGTGGTCAACTTTTTCAGGCAGTCAGCAACTGCAGTGGTCACTGACTTTGCTATGCACGGATCTACAACGTAAAACTCTACTTCCCTTTACCAAGTCCCCAGCTTCTATTTTATGACAGACAAAATATGAAGTAACTGAAATTGTTGTGAATTTTAGTCAAAATAATAAGATAATACAGTAGGGGATACACATTCTGCTCACTCAACAAGGGAGACACAGACTGCAAAGTCAGTGCACCTTACAGACCTTATTTCAGCCTAATAAAAGCAACATCACTGAAACACTATTTTCCTTACCGATCTGTGTGTCTTCAGCCCTTCTTCGCAGATTGTGAATTGAAGCTACTGTGGTTCTTGGTGCATCTTTTGATTCTCCTGTTAGTGGCAGCACTGGAAGTGACCTTTTCATCTAACATGAAGTTCCTTACTTTGTATAGCTGAGCCCATGCACATGATCCTAGTCATAAACATAAGGAGATATATTTTCAAATAAATAGCTCTTATTTTCTGCTGTGCCCAGACCACAGTAATAACTAGTGGATCAGGACAGCGTAAGTGGTCAGTAATACAATTCTTACCAAGAAGGCTGGCTGGAGCAGAGGAAGATATTTTCATAAGGCTATTTCTGGAAAATGTCTAAAAGTCCAAATATTCCTTTCAAAGCTCTCAGTCTGACTGTCTCCAAAGCAAAGGCTGATCCCATTTGAAAATACAGTCCCAATGTAACAGGACAGCTTTATGTTGAAGCAAATGCATGTTCATCCTTGGGATTTAACAAAATCCAGTAAAGCAGGAAAGAGGAAGACACTTTGTCACAGTCTGTGAAATCTCCTGAGAATAGTGTGAAAATACCTTGTACAGCAGTTCTCACAGGGTTCTATGGGCATTTACTGTAGTTTATTTAGGTGGCTGCCTACAGAAATTCTTGTTGTTTCCTTTGGGTCCAAGTTTTTAGTAATTTTCTTCAATAGTAAATGATGTACTTTGAACCGAGTATGCTTTTACCAAGGTCATGCTCTTTCTTATACTCATGTGAACAAAACAATCACAACATTTAAATATTCAAGAAAACAAAATATCTAGCAGCAATATGGAGATGAGGGTGTCCTGGCTGTATAGCAGAAGTCAATACAGAAAGGAATAGAGAGTCTTCTTCTCTGGACACGTCGACTGCATTTTGATCTGTTCCTGTGTGATCCTGCTCTAGCAGGAGGGTTGGAGTAAATGATCTTTGGAGGTCCCCTCTAACCCGCTACCATGCTGTGATTCTGTGATTCAAGAACAAGTTTGCACATACTCCTAGAATGGTGTCATGTTCCAGTCGCAGCTCACCACTACAGTGGTCAAACTTACTCATCAGACAAGTGCATCAATATTGCCATCCCTTAGCCAGTGGTTTGCATGAAAGAGCTTAGCCCTTCATGGGTGAAGTGTTGCCCTCTCTGGGAAGAACAGCAGATCATTGTGTAGATAAAAGATTGGTAATGTGGTGCTCTCCTTATTCTTTCCTTCCCCCGCGTTGGGCTGAGGAACGCACTAACGCAGTGTTCCTTATGCGTGTTATAATGATTTTTCTGAGGAACTGAGCGATCCAAGCATCACTTCAGATGCCCACTCTTAACACACACGTTCATTTTGTTGTTGCATACCCCCTAGCGTGTTACTTTAATGGGCCATAGAGCAGCTGTACTAATTTTTGCAGAGCAGACATGCTGTTATTATTAATGGTCTCAGGTCCATCAGTCCATCTTGGGAGTTTATTACTTCTACACAGCATTTAATGACAAAATGCAATTCAGATCTGGATATTATAAAATTTGCTCACTGCTTTACAGACATTGTGATGTCCACTCTTCTAACAACTGAAGATTCAAAAAGTAACAAACCTTTATAAAATGAGGCAATCCAGAGCAAGAAAACTTGGTGAGACCTTGCAAGTAAAAAATTGCGGGTTTGCCCATGTGAAGAAATTAACTGGCAGAATTATGGCAGTATAATTATAATGGTGCAGCAGCTACAGCTTGTGTAACTCTGTGTTCCTGCACAGACACTATTTTGGAATAGAAGTCTTTTTTTTTGTTGGTAGACCTTACACTGCTTTGGAACTGACATAAACTCTTTCTGCCTCATAATCACTCGGCCCCCTACTACTGAAATCAGCCTTCCATTTTCTTTTTTGTGCAAATGCCCCTTCACCAAATTACACTTTCACAGCACAACCAATGACTACAGAAAATGTCTGCAACTACTAATTATAGGCAACCACCCCCCCAAAACCAACAAAGACTCTGACACGGTAACGGCGTGTGTACAAAAGAGTGACAGAAGGCCAGAGCCAGGGCTACCACGTTCAATGTACAGCAAGGGGAACAGTTAAGGAGAAGCCTGAGGAAGAAGAGAAATTGCTGTTCTCCACCAGATGATCTGAATTTCCTTTCTTTACTTTTCTGGGCTTTGCCAATTTATCGCACGCAGCACTCACAGGTGAGCCCCAGCAAGGTCTGGTGCGGTGATTTACAAACAAAAGCAGCCACTGGCTGAGAGAGAAAGCTGAGGCAGTTCAACACGGGCCTTCAGTAAGTGAATTTCAATTGGCTTTCAGCTTGGTATTTCAGGAAACTTTAAGAGAAAATGGACTGAAGTGTTTATAGGGCATACAAATCACAGTAAAATCAGGAATATTTTACTTGAAGAATAGTACGAAGGAACAATATTAAGCTGGAAGCTTAAAAATTTAATATGGGATAATGCAGGTTTGGTTCAACTGAAGATCTGATACTGTAATAACCAAACAATAACGGAACTTGAGTGGTTCATACATATTATCAGAAGCCTTCAGGTGAAAGGAGGTCTTAGTAAGAGGACATATATTTATGTAAACTGTACAGTCTTCTGCTAAATGTTTAATATTAAACTTATCTAAAATTCTAATAAAACATACATAAAGGACAACAACTACATTAAGTAGGTTGAGCATCTTCTACTGTAGCTCTCACAGAACTGTGTTTAATAGAAAAATGGGAGTCAGAGCCACATAAATTAAAAAAAATGGGAGTCAGTGTTACATAAATATAAGATTCTGACTCACTAAATGAAATTAGTCACAATACATTGTGCACACTGGTTCTTCAGTGCACATCTGTCCAGAAAGTACATCACACTGTGGGCTTGACTGTCCTACAGACATTGCTTTAACTGAAAGCTTATCTCATTTCAAAGTTTGTGGTCCTAAAATACTTGCCATGAACTGGATAATAATCGAAACCAAATACCATATACAAAGCAGATACCCACACGGATGTTTTATGTTATCTTCCCTTTGATATGTTTTAAGGCTTACATACCTTTTCTTCTAAAATGCTTAAATAATTAAGTTTATTGCCAAGAATATTAACCAGCCAGGACTGTTTAAATATATATTGTGCAATATTCACTAGAAGTGAGTTCTTAGTAAGTAGAAGTTAATCTCTTCCTAAATTCCTCCCTATTCCTAAATCCTTCCTTCTTCTTTTCAGGAGACAGAAACAGGGAGTGAATCATATATCTGAGCACAGGGATTTGAATATTGAATTAAAAAAAGGACCTGAGCCAAATTCGAAAGACCTAATGGCAACATACAATCATAGCTTCTGTCTTATGATCTCCATCTTCTTGTCTGGAGAAAATAAGAAGGACTGAGAGTGGTAGTGAAGTGACTTGTCAGACGGGTAGATAAACCAAAAGAGTTCCAGACTGGTCCTCAAGCACTATCTGCAGTGAGCTGCGTTCTCTGCTCACTTCTATAGACTTTGTTTAACTTAGAGAAGGCCTGTAAGTGAATTCTCTTAGTTAACCCAATGTCAAATAATTCTCAACCAGGAATATATGACCAAAGCAATGATACAGATCATTCTGAACGATGAAAACTATGAGACAATCTGAAGCGGAACAGAGAGGTCAGTTAAGTATGACATTAAGAATTCACATCTTTTCACTGATTTTGCACACTGATGTTATAAATCCCACTAAGTCACTGCTCTTCTGTCTTACTACTGCTAAGAGGGTTTGTCTAAATATGTTTGCAAGAAGGTGCATCTTTCACACAGATGCTGGCAGCACCATTGCTCAAGCCAGTCTGTGCAACCAAATGGCCCCTTATTGCTGGGAGCTTCAGAAATGTTTCAGCGTTTTGGCTTTTGCCCCTGGGAATGACATGTGTTTCTGTGTACTGTCTGCAGTACTGTTTTCTGTCCTGGGTTGTTGGGTTGTTTTTTTTTTTTCAAAATCCAGAGTTGACCACAGAGTTACAAAGGATAATGAAGACTATTGGTGACAGAATTTTGCCAGTGTTGAGTCTAAGCTGGAACATAGGAGGTTCCACATAAATATAAGAAGGAACTTCTTCACAGTGAGGGTGACAGAGCACTGGAACAGGCTGCCCAGGGGGGTTGTGGAGTCTCCCTCTCTGGAGAGGTTTAAAACCCGCCTGGATGTGTTCCTGTGTGACTTGGTCTGGGTGATCCTGCTGTGGCAGGAGGATTGGCCTAGATGATCTTTCAAGGTCCCTTCCAATCCCTAATGATTCTATGACATGCTGTTCTCACTTAATTTGTACAGTGCAAGATTTAGTCCTGATATACACTCTATCTGACCAGATTAGCTTAGTTAAATAGCCACATCATCACCTACATCCAAGAAAGTGTTTCACAACAAAGGACATCCTACAGAGAGTCAGCAGAGAAATTCTTCGTGTATGGTGGAATAGAGCTGCCGAAGCTGGTTCAAAATAATGGATTAGCAGATATTATGATGTTTTAGCCCTGAGAAGTGGGTGAAGAGACATAGAGATGGCATGTTGGATTAGCTAAGCAGGGTCAGGGTCCGGCCTGGTTTGTACTTGGATGGGAGACAGTCTGGGTACACCAGGTGCTGTAGGTTGACCCTGCTCAAGCAGTGGGGCCTGAACTTACATATCTTTCCAGATCTCTTCCAACCTGTAACATTCTGTAAAATTCTGTAAGGTAACTCAAAACCACAAACAGTGAAATATGTGGGAACATGACAGGATATTGGCTTGTACCAGTATTGTCCATCTAGCCCAGTATTTAGTCTCAATGGTAAAAAGGGAAGTAATTCAGGGACAGCATGTGAGCCTGGTCATTAATCCCAGCCCATTTGTTTTGTACTCCCCAAGCACACACAGAATTATACTAGAGATTTTAGAAGGCACCTACCTGTTTAGTCCTTTTATACCTCTTTATGAATTTTTCTCTCACTTGAAGACCCTCTTAGGATCTCTCTTCATAATCTCTTCTGGCAGCAAGTTGTGGAAGTACACTGTCTAGGGGGTAAAGGGATTCACTCTTCTTTGCTCTAATCCAGATTCCAACTATTTTCACTGAATAGCCTCTGCTTCTGCTGCTGGGGGACTTACTGAACAACAGTTCTGCATTACCCTTCATGGCAGAACTTAAGTTACCTGCCTTCTTCCCCCTACTCACCTCTCTGCAACTCACGAAGGATATGACTTCAGTTTATCACTTCTGTATTAGTCACACGCTCAGCAACATCTGTGTTGACATTTATTTCCTTTGGTAGAAGATTTTGAACCTCTTGTAATACAATATCTAAAAATCTTCAAGAAGACTCAAAAATCTCCACCTCATCACTTGCAATGTGCATATTTTTTCCACTTTTAAGTACAAGGGAGAACACAATGCTAAAGCTTTTCAATCTATTGTTAAAGGTATTTACAGAAAAAGCTGTTTATATTGTGAGATTTGAGAACAAATAAGTAATCATGAAATTATGGACTGTATTCCATACGTAAGCTAAGTACCGCTTAAACTATAAGGTCATGCAGAGCCTCTGTCAGGATCAATGCCTCAGCATCAGGACAAACACAAAACTAAGAATAAAAGGCCTTGACTTACTATAGTGAGATCTGAGATCTAAATGGTCTCCTTCCCTCAAATTAATTAATCACTATAAATTAATCACTGTATCATTTCCAGACTTGAAGCCTCAGTCTAAGTACAACTTACGCATCGTCACAGTACTGATATAACTTCTTGGCATGAGGCTTCTTTCAAAATGTATTCTATAATGCAGAAAAATCTGAAGAGACTTAATGAATATGCCTTCCCATGGATCATTACACGGTCTGCTGAAGGTATCTCCTTTCCTGGAACCTTAAAACTCTACTTCCATAACCCTCAAACCAAGCAGAGTAAGGCATTTCATCTTATTTTCTCTCTTTTGTAGTTTCTGTTTGGTGTATTTCCATATAAATACTTAGGATATAGTTATTAGTGACACAAACATCTCTAAGTGCCACGTTGCATGGAGTCTGATGACCAAGGTCAGGACACTGCTTATTTCAACATCCGTGCCTCCACACATGGAGCTGAGTAAAACAGGCATATATGCACATGTTTTTCAGACTTTTCTTTCTTTGTCTCAGAGCAGTTGTTTAAAAATGTGTTTTCAGAGTGAAATGCTTTAAGTCTTATGTTTGACTGAGTACTAGAAAGCTGAGCTACAGCTCCAGCTCGAGTAACCTGCCAGTCACCTCTTTTTCAGTCTTTGCTACCCCGAACATTCCTGATAGAGACAACCTGAGCTTGGGGTCCTTTGCCCTGGGTGTCATTGGAAAAACACCTTAACTGGTTACTCTACCTTTGGTTCCTCTTGTGTCTTGCTCCCCCTCCCATACTTTGCTTTGCAATTCCCTGGCTTGCTGACACTTGCCTCTAACCTCCCTCTTGTTTTGCCCTTCCACTTGGTACAACTGCATTGAGTTTCCAGTCCTTCTGCTTGGCTTTCGATCCCAGTTCTTGTTTGGTGTATCTATACTTCTCTCTGTTGCCCAGTTTTGATTTGCCTGGTTCCTGCTATTGATCTGGCTCTACATCCAGCTCTAGCTAGGTTACGACTACGTTATTGATGACTTCTTCAAGTCCCCAAAGAGGATAAATCTCCTTCTTACTGTCCTTCTCTCTTTTTGATATGTTAGGGATGTAACTCCCTGCTTTCAAATGGAATGATATGTTCTTTGTGTCTGAGAGGAGAATATTTCTGCCTTTGCAGGATGAAGTTGTATGTCTCATACTCAGCTTTCAAACCTGGAGTGACAAACATGTGCCCAGCCATTAACCTTTGACCCATGTTTCTGCCAGAAACTGTCTGGCCAACAAAGCTTAGCATCAAGCACCTTGACAACAGAGAGGTATTAGTTCACGTGAAAATGTGCATTAATGTCACCTTACCAGGATTAAGCCAGGAATGGATGCACTGATGACTTTTTACGCTGACAGAGAGCCGACTTCAGCAGAATTCCCAAACTGTGGAACTGTTTTTGGATCCTATGTTCTTAAATGCTTTGAGAAAACTGCGAAGCAGGAAATACTATGTAATACAGCCACAAATATTTCTTGCTTTGCAGCAGTAAGAAACAACTTTACTGCAACATATCCTACCTTTTTCTGCACCCTGGCACCTCCAGGGATGTCATAAAATGGCAGTCAAGAGTAATGCTATGAGCAGCGTTTATGCCTGTACATATCCTTGTGCACAGTCTGTGTCCCCATTCAGGAATTCATTCAAGCAAGGGCTTGAGTGCTTTCCTGACAAGGGACCATTCCCAGCCATGGCCTCTGTGCATATCAGTTCTTTTGCTAGGACAAGAGTGAAAGCTAAGACTACCTGAAAAGTTCACTTTCATTCTTAACTTTCAGACTTGCCAGTTTTCTGAGGAACCTGATACCCAAGAAGCTGCACGTGTTCCGTGCAGGATGCATGGCTTAACAGTGGCCTTTTTTTTCAAACAGTAAAATTCTGTTGCCTTTATTCTGTGTGCTTTGAAGAAGGAAAATATTCAAAAATGTTATTTTCTTTAAAAGGTTTTAAAATCTGATTTTGTACCAGAACAAGAAAAAGGGAAAATGAAGTGGTTTGTCCCAACTCCTCTCAGAACAGAGGGCTGCATGAAAAGAAGCATGGTCAGCAGGTCAAGAGAGGTGGTTTTGCTCCTCTGTGCTCATAAGACCCCATCTGGAATTGTGTGTCAAGCTCTGAGAACCTCAGCACAAGAAAACCACGAACCTGTTAGGGCAGGTTCAGAGGAGGCCACTAAAAAGATCAGAGAGATGGAGCACCTCTGCCATGAGGACAGGCTGAGAGAGTTGAGGCTGTCCAGTCTGCAGAAGGGAAAGCTCTGGGCAGACCTTATTGCAGCCTTCCAGTACTTGAAGGCAGCTTAACAGAAACATAGAGACATTTTACCAAGGCAGGAAGTGACAGGACAAGGGGCAACTGTTTTAAGCCAGAGTAGGGTAGGTTTAGCCTGGACGTAAGAAAAAAAATATTTACAATGAGGGTGGTGAGACATTGGAACAGGTGGCCCACAGAAGTTGTGGAGTGTTCAAGGTCAAGTTGGATGGGACTTTGAGCAACCCAATCTAGGGAAAGTTGTCTCTCTCCATGGCAGAGGGTTTGGACTAGATGACACTGAAAAATTGCTTCCAACTCAAACCCTTCTATAATTCTGAGATTCTGTGTCCCTTTGGAATCAGGGGAGCATTCTCACAGGGCTGGATGTGGGTCAATGTCCCTGCACACCAAGGCTAAGGACAGATCTTATGATGCTTGCTTGAGTATGCAGCACAAACTAGCCTCACTTCATCCATGCCACAAAATCTGGAATAAGGTTATAAGGTTCACTCACTAATCATCTCTGGAAGTAAGAAAAATGATAGGATACTGAATGTGAAAATATGAGCCAAAAAAGGGCTTAGATTTTAATTAGCTTTGTTGCATATGGACCTTTCCTACTTCTACTGATTCTAGAAGAAATATTTTTAAAATGTAACCACCTAATTGGACAACAAACCCTGCTACTGTGGCTGCACACACACAGAAATGGTGAAGTTTTGGCAAAGGCTGATATAAAAGAACCACAAACCCAAACTTCAGCAGCTGGATCTCACTGTCTCTTAGAACACAGAAGTTTCATGCTTAAAAAAAACAGAAAATTCCTGAATAAACAGAACTGGAAAAAGGAAATTACTTAATTTTGCTCCTCTATGCTGAGATAATGAATATTTTGCTGAATATTGCAAACTGTTAATCTGTTCCCTTCTATTTTTTGTACTTCCTGAACATCAATTTTGATGTTCACCAAACACAACTGGAGAATTATACAGCATCCTACGTCTATGCCACTGTTCTTCCCCATTCCACTTCATCCCATTTCACTATATCCCCATTTTCTTCCACCATTCTAGTCCGAATAGAACAACCTGGTGTTAACCTTGCCACGTTCTCCACTTCTCAAAAACATACAGGCCTACTTTTGAGAAATTTGACTCAATTCTGTAACATTTAATGTGTTTTCTTTTACGATATTTACAATAGCTTTCCTTCATGTAGGGCATACAAGATAATGGTATTTATCCTCTTTGCTTGTCAAGCAGGTGGTATGAAAGTACAGTAGTGCTTGATGTGCCATGAATACATCACCAATGTCTTTGTCATGCATGAACAATGCAGCCAATCAACCTAATTTTTAATATTGTTATACTAAACTATGACATATGATTTTTACATATTCTGAGGACAAGTATTTTTTATCTACATGTGGTTTACAGTCAAGCAAAAAAAAAACCACCCCACTCTAAATGATATAATGACATTACTGGGGTTGGTTTCTGTGAAAATAGTACTTAAAAGTATAGCACAGTAGTCACTATATATTCATTCCCTCTCCCATCACTTAATTACATCACCCTTTAAGACAGACGTATAATGTAATTAGAGATTTGAACAGTTCACAGCCAGATCACTTAAAGTAACATTGTTAATGGGCCTTAGAAGTTCTCCCTTTAATATTGCCAGTGTTATAACTTCTAATTACCGTAATAATTAGGGCTGTGTCATTCATGGTGGAGGTAACAGTTGCCTACACTAATGGGTATTAGAGGTCTCTCACAAGGCATGTTTTGATGTTCTCATCCAGTTGCTTAGGGCAGGCAGGAGCTATTTGTCCTTAGAAACATAGTGGTTGCTATGTGGTGGCCTGGACAGAGGCATCCTTGCTAGCCACTTTAATACTGCCACCACCACTGCTGTTTTCATTGAGGAGTGACTATATAAAACACATTCCCCATGCGCTACCCTTGAAATGCAAATGGGGCACCTATACATGGAATCTGCTGAACGTAATTGCTATTGGTACTGCTACAAACAAGAGCATAAACTTGAATGTCAAACCTGACTGAATTTCACCGATATCTATAGGTAACCCTTCCCCATTCCCAACCCCACAAATTAGCACTGGTTAAGATTTTCAGAGTTTAAGATGACACATTTGCTTCCACGTATTTCATTGTGCGTGAGTAATTCAGGAGAGTAACTACAACCAGGTCAAAGTCAAAAGGAATTGCAGCTAAAAATAAGGCTCTTACCACCTAGTCAATGTGTTTTTCTAAAGACCTTTGGTATATACTAAGACCAAGTCTTTATAAAGAACAGGAGTCAAAGGTGCGGTCACAGGACAGTGAACTCAGGATTTACTCTTCCATATCCTAAATGAATCAAGATTTGCATACCTGGAGGCCAAAATAAGATTTGGAGAACACAGACATAAAAAAAAATTGGTAACTTCACTGGACAGACATTCACCAAAGTGGTTTTAGGAATCTCCTCAGTCCCTGAGGATGGAAAGAATTTACTTCCTTTGCTTTTGTGAGACTTAATATACTAAATAATATGACTGTGCTGGAATATCTAAAACCCCCAGGGATGGGGAGAGAGCATATATTTCTTAGATTTGTTTGTTTTCCACACGTAGATTCAACTGATTTCCTGACTCAGGTTAAATGACACTGAACAGGTAAAAGGAGAACTCCGTGATGCAGAGAAGAATGCCCTGGGATTAAAAAAAAATATATTGATTTATCCTGATACCTCTAAAAAAAACTCAGGAACTTAACATTTATTAGACTGGACATGAAGGGCATACTTATATAGATAAGATACATCTGGTAAATTAGCCCTTTAAAGTACAACACTGAAATCAATACACTACACAGGCACCACAAAGACACCCCCATTCCTCTTCATCTAAATTAAAATCTAAGTTAAAAAAAAAAACAAGAAAAAAGAAAGAAAACAAATCCCAAACTCATGAATCTGCTTGAGCAACAAGTGTGAAAATTTCTCTCCTTCATCAGGTAAGTATATAATGCAATCGTAGTTGAATCAGATGTAATTTCTACAGACTTCTAATATTACTTGGGCAAGTATTCTTGCAGCTTTTTTGTCCCTTTTTAGTGAAAACAAAACAGTAATTGTAAGAGTACTACCTTTGTCTGCCTTGACTTGAAAGAGTATCAGGTATACAAATACAATCTCATCAATGAAAGAACTCCCATCAGGAGTGATCATACATCCCGTTCACTACAGGATTCAAAAATCCCTATATTCAAGTCAACTTGAAGATTTTTAGACCAAGAAGACACCATCTGCATGAATATCCACATACATATATATATATGTATGTTCATATCACAGTATCACTATATATATAGTGAACGTGTGCATGTAGGCACCTATACACACACAGACACAGACATTATACCGACCCCAGTGTCAAACATATTGATCACAAATTCCTAAAAGTTTCCAGAAAATCTTTACTAGCCATCTGGATACAAACCTATTTAATTTCATTTCAGATCTGCCATGACAGAAATTCTACAGTTATGCTCCGGACCAAAAGGCAAAAGGCATTAGACCTTAGCTCACATGAAACTACGCCAAGATTGTTTAAGGAGCATGAAGCTACTTGTAACACAAGAGAAGTAAAGACAGAGTAATTTAAACTGCTCGACGCAATATTTACAAAGATGCCAATCTTGACGCGGACAAGCTGAACAAAGAACACCCGCACACGTACTGTCATACAGGAACTCCACACTAGGTACATCATCAGCTATTTATGGCCTTTCTCTGTGTATTACTATTACATTAAATGTCTAAGACATTTTTTAAATGCATAATTGTATGTCAGAACTATATGTATATTAATAAGGGTATCCATGCAGAAGTACTTCTTTGTGCTTGCATTTTAGGAGGACATTTAATGCAAGCACTTCTGCTAGACTCAGACAGGTGATAGGAAGTGACCAGGAGACTCCAACTTGTTCAAATACAGGCCAATACCACATGTGGTTTACAGTCAAGCAAAATACCACATGGAAGAAAAGCATCTTTTAGCTCTTCTCTTCTACAAGGAAAACTTTTATCTTCTTTGTGCACTAGAAGGGCACAAACACAGCCATTCCATACAGCAGAGGACAGTGTACTGGGACTATCAGTTCTCTAGCATCTAGGTACATTCTCTTTTCTATCTTCTCTTCCACTGAGAGCTACTATCTGGGAAAAAGCCCTAGAGCACCAGTTCTGTGCCCTGTGCTGTTGGGTTGGTATCATACACATGATATTGAACTTACATTGCACATATTACACAATGAATATATATTTTTGTTGCGTGGAAAATATCTCCTTCAAAGGGAACAGCACTTAGACCTAATTAAACCGTTACTATTGTATAGAACACTAGCATAGCAAAGAAAAAAAAAAGCATGTTAATAATTCTTGACTTAAAATATTATTCCTGTGTTTAAGGTGAAAGCTCATGGATGACCTGGAATGCTTTATTAAATTTTTGATAGTGCATCATATGGTTGGAAAGTTATGCAGTCTACTGTATGCATTTTTAAAATTACTTCTGAATAAAAGATATTATCCTGCTCTGGCAGGGGGATTGGACTAGATGATCTTTCAAGGCCCCTTCCAATCCCTAATGTTCCATGATTCTGTGATTCTGTGAAAAGGAATACAATTTTTAAAAACCCCCAATTTAGGCTGCCCAATTACGCTGCCTAAATTTTAGTTTAAGAGATCAGTAGGGGCAGGCTTTGTTGCTTCAATCAGATATTTCTACCAGAATATAATCTAGGTTTCCTTTACATTTGCTGGAGGGGAAAAGATGCTTCTAAGACCACAATTCAGATGATCTTTGATGGACAGCCCAGAGAGGTTATGGAGTCTCCATCATTGGAGATATCTGAAACCTGGCTTGATGTTTAAACCCATCTGGATGGGGCCCATGCACTACAAGTATGCCTACTTCTGTCCATTGGTAGTAGAGGGAAATCACAGAATTATTTTGGCTGGAAAAGGCCTTTAAGGTCATCGACTCCAACCATTAACCCAACTACTTCAAGGCCACCACTAAACCAGGTCCCTAAGTTCCAGTTCTACATGACTCAGGGATGGAGATTCACCCCTGTACCCAGGCAGCCTGTTCCAAGGCCCGATGACCCTTTTGTGACTGCTGTGCCCAGTATATTTCTCACTAACCATGCATGCTCCTGATGCGGCCCCTGTGCTTGCCTGCCCTCAAATACCACCTAGCAGATGACACTGCAATGTCAAGCACTGCCTCTGGTTCAGACAACAAAGCTCCCTGCACATACTGAGAAGCTCACAGGTCTGGAATTTGCTCACGTAGCTCTTAATCGTCCTCTTTAATGATTTGGGAGCAGCAATGGATACGTCAGAAACCTGCCTAAATCTGAAGAATACGTTTTCAGAACAGACAATGCATAACAGAACTACTGAAGCCAGTGCACAGCACGGGCATCCTGGTCATTGTCATTTCAAAAGGACAAGAATGGTGACCATATTTTTCACCCTGCTTACTCTACAAAACCCAGTCATGTGCCCTAGCTAGTGTGTACCTCAGGAACAGTCTTCGTATCCTAAATCTTGAGTAGGTGGCAGAACATAATGAATGAGATGTCTTTGTGTAGTATATCCTATGGGTATGCTCTAAACTTTCTCTTTTCAAGCTATATGAAATTGTCTTGCCCTGTGGACTCCACGTGACAAAAGAGCAGTGTCTCACTTGTGTGCTCACAGGCTGTGACACGCTCTACACCATACCATAGTGTCCTGCTACCTCCAAGTTATTCAGACAGAGGCCCGTCCACAGGCTATGCACGAGGCAGCCAAGAAGTAGCCCAAAGTTCACTCAAACAGGAGAATTTTCACCCACTAGAACACATTTTATGTATGTTACGTACAAAACCCACTGAAAACATTTTAAATGCATGGAGGACAAAAACTTAGAAAGTGTCATCATAGTTTTCTTGGGAGAATCAATTGGAAAAGGATATTCTGTTGATCAGAGCTGATCTAAGAAAAATATCTTTAATCATGTATTTCTTAAAAACTCCAGCAACATTCCCCCCAGTCTTTTACTCTATCAATAAAAGGAAAAAAATGTAACCTCACTGCAAGCTCTACAGTGATCTTTTTCCAACTTCTAAAAAGGCACAAGCAATAATATGCCCTTCTGATATTAATATAACCAGATTACCAGTTTTAATAGTGTTTAAGGTGAAACTACTTCAATCTATTGTCCTCATGCATCAAAAAATCATCACTGCTGTTACTAGAAGGCTGAACATCTGCATGTTTATGAAGAAAGGAGTGATGATTAAGATAAAACCATCCTCTTACTGATCTCAGGCCGCTATTTCAGATTAAAAGAATAAAATTAAATAATGTTATAAGGCAAAAAACCTCAGAGCTTGCTGAGGGTGAGTGAGTTCATGACAGGCTCAAACACTGATAGCTGCATCCAAAACATTCTTCACTGATATATCACTATACTACAGGTGCACGCATATAGATTAGCTTAAACACATTGCTATTTGCTATGTGATTTCTATTTTCTATTTATATTGTTCTCTTTTGAGCACAAATATATTACTCCATAAATAATTCCAACATCTCTGAGGAATACTAGAGAAGTGAATACGGTGTACACACGCTCAGGTGCTATGTGAAAATGTAGGCGTCAACAGCAATTCTAAGGAAGCAGATTCTAAGGAATCACAGGTGATTCTGTAATTCCACAGGTCTGCTTCCATGCAGTTTCAGCAGTTCATTGCTAAATAAAGCCCCATTTCTGTCCCTCTCTATCATATGCTTCAGGAAGTGCACTTTTGAAAAAATGAGTAATTGCATTTGAGTCAACCTGCATGCACTGAAGTTAAGCACCGCTTAAGTGATTGTGGAATTAGGGCTTAAGCTCCCAATTATCCCTATTGCAGCTCTGTGACATATACCCTCATGAATGCAGTTCTTGTTTTCTCTTTTGGGGGACTGAAAACAGCAAACATGAGTAGAGGGTGAATGGTGTTGTTTCTGTCCTGTCTACACACCTAATAAACCATAACATTTAGTTTCATTATTATAATCAAAAATTAAGTTAGAGATTCACTGTTTGAGTCAGTGATCATACATCACATGCTGCTCCACTATAGGAAACAGCCTGGAGTTTTAAATTCAAAACTGGGTAACTTTGTAAGGGGGGTGTGTATATATATATATATCTGCAATATTTATATATTGTGTAGCAGGTTAAACAATATGTGACTAGCAATTGCTAGGGAGGAGTATTTATTCCAACAGTCACAGTACTAACCTTAGAAAATACTGCTAAGAATTTAAGGCCACATGGGCATTGTTACGTGGCCTTTCTATTAGTTGTTTATTACATGGAGTTATTTTTCATCCCATATCCCACGGAATGTGAATGCATGCAACCTTTTAAAAAAGTAGCAATGATCTGATTGTCCTTGGGTATGTCCAACACTGTTACTGAACAAGATGCCAAAGAATATATCTAATTGTGGTAACTGTTCACTAGCAAAAAGGTTCTTTAAATGGGAAGAGTCATCTTAGTGGTTCAATACCACTTTCCCCCCCAATTATTTTAGTCCTACTTTTGTAAGAGAATTAGGAGTCCTGCAGTCTCATCTGGCCTCTACCAGCGTTTGAAGTTTGTTCCTAAAATCTTTACTATGCTAAATAATTTAGAGTTCAGCATTGCTGTCAGTATACATGCTCCTGGAACACTATCTCCGTGCTGATGATGCTTTGTGGCTATAAAAGAAACCCTCAACCTCCAGCCAACATACGTAGTACTAGCCCTGATCAGGAACTAACTGCACACTCAGCACTCAGATTAGGTTGAAGAGGATCTTGACATATACAATACTGATACTTATATCCTAAAGCTCCCAGTATGACATATATCCTGTTTCAATGAAAAAATCTGTGTTTTTTCCTTACCAAACAACTTTTATCAAAATGCTTGGGAAAAAAGTGTCTACCACTACGCCTTTCAATGGTTTCATGTATAAATCACATTTGAAGCAACAAAAAACAGGTATCCTACTGTAAGATACTGCAATGACTTAATTAAATCTTGAAAAAAATGCACAAACTCTTGCTGTTATATTACTACTTGAAGTTTAGATGCATGTAAGTAAGAATGTATTCAGCTGAATTGATTGTTCAATGGCAGTGAAACCCGCACTATGTCTGAGAGCAACTTCATACAACTACTAGAAATCACCAATGCTTGGAATTTCTTTCTTAAAAAACCCAGCTCCTAAAGCTGTAAGAATATAAAATTTTTTAATGCTTAAACTGTATTTTACATACTTACTGACCCAGAAGGCCTGGAGTCACAGCTCCTTACTAACTAGACAAGGCCATGGTCATACATTTGAATGGAAACTGGACGCAGAGGGTAAAACTAAAGATTGGTGTGTGCCTGGTTGTCCTCCAGTATGGAGGCATGATATGGCCAGTAAACAGATAGACAAGCAAGAACCTGAGAACACCTCAGAATCTGATAATAAAGACATGGATTAATTCACTGTAAGGTTTAATGGCCTTTCCTTGTCCCATCTTCATCTAAGCAGGATTAAGGTCTGGTCTGAATGGGAAGTCACAAGAGAACTCCTCAGACTTTTGAAGTTTCTTCTTCACAATGACAAGGACAGCTGCTAAAGCAAACCTGAGAATTTTTTTTCAATTCTCTGAATTAGATGTGTCAAAAGATCCCAAGGGATGCTAACTGAAACACCGTCCCTTTCTAGATAAGCAGCAGATGCTCCAGTGGTTAAGTTCCCAGGTGTTGGTGAACAAGTTATCATGGTAAAATGAAATGTACCATCAAAATGATGACATTTTGATTCCCATTTCTTTCCTTTTGTTTACCAGGCATATGGCATGCACACAGAAAACAGCAGTTTCCTGATCTGTATGGTTTTCCTACCCCGTGCATTCAGAATCACACCTTTACTGCCCACACATTTTTGAAAACAACCTGTTTTGCTTTCTCTGCATCCTTTCCCACCCCTATATAATTTTCTTCTTTTCACTGGCTTTATTCTAGCAAACCTCTGTATTTCTACTGCATGTGTTCCATTGTTCTCTGCTGTCCTACACACATACATCTCTATACATTTTGTTGATCATTATTCTTACCACTTGACTTCCTGTAGTTTTCATTTCTAATCTGATTTTCATTACTCAAGTTTTACAAAAATTGACCACACTAGAGGTAGACAATATGAACTGCCTTAAACAATATTAAAAAGGTAGGACTATTAGGAATATTAATAGCAGAGTTAGTACCACTTAGCACCAAAAAACACTGTGAAAAATCTAAAAATCAGACAAGTTAAAAAGAATCTCTTCAAGCATTCTTTAATTTGAATGTAAGCTGGTGCATAACAGAAACCAAAGCCAAGGAAGTGTTAACAGCTATTTTACATTTCATCCTTTTTAAGCAAGTTTTTGTGTTTTCTCTGCCCACCAAAGTATGCACATGTCAAAAAGTGTCAAAGACATTTTATGTTGTGGATTTGACCACTTACTGCTTTCACCATTAGAAAAGGATCTAATAGATAACTCTGTGACAGGTAGCTCAGTGACACAGTAGATCAGTCCAGTGCTTTCTTAGAAGGCAGTTGAGGCCCTTTCTTCTGAAATTAGTTTTATGTAAATGTGTAAACAATGGACTACCGGGTAGGAAAAACACACTTTAAATCTGTGTGATAAAGATCCTGACTCCGCTGAAACATGGTGATACGGCGTATTCAGTTCTGCTGCACTGCAGCTCTCACGGAACCTTTCCACAAAGCCACTGCTAATTTTACGTGTGGAATAGGCACACACTTTTTGGACAACGGCAGGGTTGAGAGGGGTCTAGATGGACAACTTCTAATGACATCAGCAAAACTAGTCCTACCTGGCTTTCCTGCAACTTGAGAATACATTGCTAGAGGACAAAAGAGTACTGAAGAGAGAGCACGTCATGTCTAGCTCAGTTGGAGAAGGGACAGAAGGGAAGCTTAATTTTTCTCTCTAATTTGCTATGCTTCTGCAAGTGTGGACACCCAACAAAATGCTGAGCTCTAGCACACAAGCAGAATGCTTGTTCAGTCATTTGGCCAAAAGATTTCATCAGCGAACAACCTCATGTGTTCCATCTTGTAGCAGACACCTAAGTCATCTCAGTTGTCCAAGGGGGTAAAATGTGAACTACAATGAATATTCAGATACAACTTTAACTGTAGAAGTGTAGCTATGATAATTTTAATGCTACTCTTTTTCTAATGATTGTATCATCTTTTTTTTTTTCCTCTCCATTTAGTTGTTTGGTCAACTCCATAGTGCAAAAATTGTGCCTTAGAAAGGCAGACTGTCATCAGACCATTATAGTGGCTTTACATTACAGCCCCAGGCTTCTACTGTTGTACATGTAAATCAGGTTAATTAGGAATTACTATCACCACTGCTGCACTTTTACAGTAACAGAAAAAGGCAATAGAAATCTGTTGCACCGCTATTTTTCACTCCAGTGTGTTATTCATCTTTTTAAACAATATTCCAGTAGCTTAGCATTTGAGGGGTATGGTCTAAGGAGTCTGGCTGAGACAACTTTGTGGGTTTGTTTCTATCAAATACACATGGTGCATACTGCTTGAGTGCTATGGCAGGGCTGAAACATTAGGGGGAAAAAGTGGTACTAATTTAGTAATTAACATTGTTTTCTGTCTGATCAACACAGTTTGCATTTTAGGAGTTCAAGAGGAATACTTGGCTTTACTGAGACAAGAATCTGGGTTTAAATCCAAGCAGTAAATCCATCCAGGAGGAGATCACACTGGTCCAATTGCCGGTGCGTGTCATCTGCCAGCAACAAATATTGCAAGGCATGCTACCATTCTGTGTCCTGCATGATTAGTAACATGTGAGAACTGGATCCATTATGCTTCTTTTTCCCCAAATGTTCTGATACAAATTCATCTCCAAACTGAAAGAGCCCTTTGAGAACGTCTCCGCAGTAAACGTTCCGGAACATTTCTTTTGTAGATTTTCTTTGCGTTTTATAAAGACTAGCCTTAAAAAGAAAATAATATGTGAAAACAGAGCTAGATTTTTCTTCGTTGACAGTAAAAGGGTACAAACACTGCCTCGATTTTTCAGTTACTCTATAAATAAACTATGTTTTTCTTCAGGAGTATATAAAAATGCCTAGCTTTAGGATCTTAATGCACACAGTACGTTCTGCCAAGAGAACAAGGTAAGTTCATCCTAATGTCCTATCTTCAAATTCTCAAATGCCTTAGGTAAATGACTGTTACAAACATTTGGGGTTAGAAGTGCACACAGAAATTACCAGTAACATTTCTCCTTTGACTGCCATCATTATGAATAACAAACACTGTCACAGTAGAAAGAGAGCAAGATGACATGATACCACATAAAATGACACTTCTAAAAACATACCTGTAAATGAAACCTTTGAGAAACTGCTATCTTTTTAATAGGAAATATAGCTCACTTGAATGAATATGCAATATTCTCTAAGGGTTTGAATTAAATACAGACCTTAGTAATTACCCTAATTACTTCTGTTGTTATACTACCTTTGAGTCTACATGAAACAAACATCTAACAATTAGTTACACTTTCATTTAATCAACTGTTTTGAATAAATGACTGTTAGTATTTCTTTTAACAAACTTGTTCTTTTAGAAAGACCAAAGATAAATTTTTTTTGTTTCAATTTAGCATTCAACATGTCATTAGTTTGGAGTAACATATTTATTTACTGGTTTGGTTCATTTTTCTCAGCAACTGAAGAACTCTATCTGGCCACAAAAGGAACACAACAAAAGCTACAGCAGAAGGTAGAACATATTATTTGGTAACACATCTCAAACACAGCCTAGGCAAAAACCTCTGAGGGTAAAAACATACATCACATTTCAGCTTCCAAGCCCAATTTAGTCTTCAGTCTCTCAACTGAGCCTGTCAATTAGGGTGTCAATTAGGCCTTGATCCAGCAGAGCACCGAAGCATGTGTGTAATCTAAGCATGTGAATAACCCTGTTGCTCACTGCAAATCAGGATGATGGTGATGGGGGACAAATGAACAGGGCCACCAGTTCATTCTCACAGCAATTACACCACACTTTAAAATATTTTCTTGATGAAGCAACATACTGGAAAATTGCTGCATTTGTTATCTCTGCTGCTTTTGGATCCAGTAAAAAACATCTTTATTTGGCTGGCAGAAAGAACCTAGATATTCTTTTCCCTATAAAACTATTTGAAAAATCATATCCATTCCAAAGTACACCTGATTTAAAGTGGTACCTCTATAAAGCTATGCAATAATAAAACGGTTCCTAACATACAGTGCAAACACTGGATTTTTAACATTGGACTTTACCAGACTCAGGACTAGTAAGGCTCCTAGATATGTAACTACAGCTGATCAACCGTTTTGTGCCTGAGCTTGCCTGTACTTAAAGTGGAAACACTCAGGTCTCTCTATTAAGAAGGATTTCTCTTTTTGCTGTTCTTGCTTAGGCACACATACCGCAGTTCCTGAGGCTAGTCAGTAGCCGTTGCAAACCAATGCATATTCCTCTCCAGGAAAGTAAAAAGCATAGCCATACCAAGAGATTCTCTAGTGAGAGAATCTCACAGAACTGCAAAAGGATGTGCTGGCAGAAGTACCACCGGAGACGGTGCTCGAACCCCAAAGCTCACTCCACTTTGGCAAAGGGCTTCACTGGGCTGTGGCAATAGCTTTACTCTCATAATGCTCACTTAATAACTAGATGAGAAATACAGAAAAGCCATCATGAAAAACTGTTACCAGACTCTTTAAACCTTATTCCCATCCCAGTTTCAAAACACCAGAAACATTTGAGAGAAACTACGCAGCGTGGAACTTGCTAATGACAGAGTCAAGCCACCCCTGCAGACAATGCTTTCAGAGCCAGGCAAATGCAAAACAAAATACACGGAGAGTACCAACACACATTTTCCTCCCTGAGTCTCATCCTTACCCTGTGATACTGACAAATTCTTCTATCTTAACTGTAGAGCAAGTGATGGAACAAGGGAGACAAAACTAGGTTCAGGGATTGCCACACAGTTACAAAATGCTTCTACACTGGGTAATACCACTTACAAAGGAAAAAGCCTAATCTTGCTCCCACTGGAGTTAGTAGCAAAACTTATGTGGAAAGAGAATGAAAACTGAATTTGACACCAGTGTTAAAAGTGATGGACTCCTTTCTGTAACTTGTCAAGTCAATGATAGATTGTTTGTACCTTTGATTGTTACAGGGAAATTACCAGATCAGAATTCTGACTCCCTATAATAAATGAACTTTTAAAAATGTAACTCTTGCTTCTCAAACACTGTGCTGCATGTTTTGTCAGGATACTATAATACAAAAGGCTGTGATGTATACATTAAGATTTAAATGCACTCTCTCTGGAAGTGACATGAAATGTACAGCCCTTTCAGCAATTTTTTACACAAGAAAATTAACTCATTATTTGTACCTCAAGACACAGCCTTGGAAGTATACAAACAGCCATGTTTTTTTTTACCTTCTGAAAACTGCTGACCTCAAAATGTTTTTGCAGCTTTCTACTAGGGGGAGAAAAACAGTTTAAATAAAAAGACTGGTTATTGGCAAAAAACTTCTTCTGTTTAACATATCAGCTCATTTACTCATCTACACGTGGCCAGAGTTCACCCAAACATCTCTTCTCTATTGAACAGAACACCTTCCCCAGATTTCTGCGTTCACGCAGGAGAGAACTCATGGTGGAAGGCACACACTATCTATCATAGGAGAAAGCCACTGAGCCAGAAAACAATTATAAAATGTGTACAGGTCTACAACAGTTAAATCTCAAAGCTGCTGAGAAATTGCTATGAGCAAAAAGTGTGGTTCCAGAGTATAATCCTAGTGATACACTATGTTCTTTGCAAAAGGTTGTGAGGCCTTGGCCTAATAAGCATAATCTCATTACACTGCAAATAAAAGTTTCCTATTTATCTCCAGATTTCAAATGAATCTAATAAGGCTTATGATACAGTCACCCAATACCCTAATCATATTTCTGCCTATCTAAAAGCAATCAGTAATTGTGTTATAGCAGAACGTGCTGACAATACCTCTGACACAGAAAGGAGAATGAGAGCCCAGCTGTACTAATTAAATTAAATGCTAGGCTGATGGAATACATTTGCTGAAGCTTGGAGAGTATGGGTGCAGAATTAATAAGCATTACAGCTTAGAGCAGGAGATGATATCATAATGGATGCAAGGTTTTGATGTGGAGAGCCTCATTCAGATTCAATGTACCATAATGTACGGATGTGACAGCTGCTTAGAGAGGTGCAGAACCTTGAACAAAGTGCACAGGAACTTTCTCTCCCCCTTCCTTCTCTTTCCCCCCCCGCCTCTTTCCATCCACACACCCCCGCCCCATCTTTTTTGTTACTCGCTTAGGAACTGTATTTCTGTATCCTCCATCAGCTTAGAAAACGCTCCGCCGGGGCCACGCTTTTGTATTTACTATGATCACACTGGTTTGTACGGTGCTTTGTTGACACATTCCCTTACCAGCTCTGTAAATTACAGAAACGTCCTTTGAAAAATCGGGTCTGCTCTTCAACCAGTCATGATTTTGCTGCTCTTCCCTCTTTCTCGTTATTTTTAAGGCCAGAAGTCCCCGAGTGCAGGGTAACTCCCGGACGCAGAAGACAAACCAAACGCAGAGCACCTCCGCCGCTGCGACCAAGCTGCTGCTGGAGGAGTCGGGAGGCTGCGACAGCAAGAGCCACTGAGAACGACCCGGCCCCGAGCGTTTCTCCCGGCAGAGCTCGGCGGCGGAGCCGCTATCCGCCCCAGCCAGCCCAGCTCGGCCCGTGGCAGCGCGGCACCATCTCTCTTTGCCCAGGCGTGGCTGGCAAAGAAGGACGCAGCCAGCTCGGCCTCATTTCCATGAAAATTTTGACAGGCTATTAAATTTACTAATCCTAAACTTCTCGGGCTGCCCCCCCGCCTTGACAACTAACAGCGCCGCGCTGGTCCCCAGCGAGGCCCGCGGAGTGTTTGACACCCCCGCCCCGCCACACGCACCACCCACCCGCACGCCGCCATCCCCGCCCGGGGGAGGCCTTTGGCGGGGGTTCTGGGATGCTACCGCCTCTGCGCCGGCTGCATCCTCTCTCTCTCTCCCCCAGGCTCGGTCCTGAAAAGTTGATCCTTGTGCGGGATGCGGCCGCTCCATCACGGAGCCACGCTGGAGGGGCTAC